>PVJD01000490.1:0-166565 GCA_004026545.1 Mormoops blainvillei
GGCAACAAGGCAACAATACTTGTTTTTGTGCGATATATTTTTCAGGAGGGTGTGCATTAGGATATGTTATGTACCCTTTTGTTTCCAACCAACACCACAGCTGCAGAACTATTCAAGTCTGAATGATTACATATCAGGAAAGCTGAATTGGTTGTTTTGCGTCGGTGTATGCGTGCATGGGACGACTGCCATGACTGGACGGCTTTCTGCTTTCACTGCTTGGGTCAAAAAGGTGGCTTCTGAATGTGAGCCTACGCACTGTGTCATCCATAGAGGAATGCTGGCTAGTCAAAAAATGTCACCAAAACTTAAGTTTCGCAGGATATGATTAAAATTATTAACCACATTAAAATACATGCCCTTAATGCATGTCTGTTTGCGCATCTCTGTGAGGAGATGGGCACAGGGCACACACGTCTTCTCTTACACACGGAAGTGAGATGGCTTTCTAAAGGCAGGTCACTGGTCAGAGTTTTTAAGTTATGAGATCCACTCCAGAGATTTCTTTTAGAAAAAGAGTCACTAGTGGTAGCACATTTCAGTGACACAGAATGGGTTGCAAGCTTGCTTACTTATTCAAACTGCTCAATGAACATATTCAAACTGCTCAATGAACTCAATCTGTCACTTCAGGAACGAATGACAACTGTGTTCAAGTCGGAGGATAAAGCGGCTGCATTCAAAGCTAAACTGGAATTATGGGAGCAACAAGTGAGCATTGGGATTTTTGACATGATTCAAACATTAGCAGGGATTTTGAAAGAGACTGAGCCAGGGCCTTCCTTCTCCCAGCTGGTGCATGGTCACCTATGTCAGCTTTCAGAAGAGTTTGAGCATTCCTTCCCAACCATTAAAGGCCCCCAAACTGGGAAGGAATGGATCTGCGACCCATTTGTGAATAAACCAAGTGAACTGATTTTGTCCGTCCTAGAAGAAGATCAACTGCTTGAGATCACAAATGATGGTGGCCTTAAAAGTATATCTGAGACAACTTCAAATCTCCCTATGTTGTGGATTAAAGTCAAGGTGGAACATCCTGAGACTGCCACAAAAGCACGGAAAAGTCCGCTTCCATTTCCAACATCCAATCTTTGTGAAGCAGGGTTTTCTGCAGTGACAGCAACCAGAATGAGGTTATGGAGTAGACTGGACATAAGCAATGCATTTCGTTGTCACTGTCTCCCATTATCCTCAGATGGGACCATCTAGTTGCAGGAGAACAAGCTCAGGGCTCCCACTGACTCGTCACTATGCTGAGTTGTGTAATTATTTCATTATATATTACAATGTACTAATAATAGAAATAAAGTGCACAATAAATGTAATGCACTTGAATCATCCCAAAACCATCCCATCCCCCACCCCACCCCCAGTCCATGGAAAAATCATCGTCATGAAATTGGCCCCTGGTGACAAAAAAGGTTGGGGACCACCAGGCTAGAGGGACCTCCTTCCTCTCCAGGCTTCTCTGTCCTTCCACAGGCAGCCTGAGTACCTGCATACCCAGAGCCTCGTGCATATTTTAATTGTCTCTTACCCTTCATTGTAAACTCCTAGTGCTATAACCATGCCTTGTGTATAGGAGATGATAAAAAAATGTCTGAGAGATTTATGAAGGAATCAACAGAGAATTTTAGTTCTATTTAAACTGTAGATTGATACAAGATTTTAAAAAATAAAATTAACACAGTTAATAAGCACTTGGTTGCTATAGTAAATTGATGCTTATCTTAAGGGGATCTTTTTTTTTTTAGAAAATAAAAAAACACTAGATAAACTATAATTTTTATAAGAAAGAGTATAAGTGATTACAATATTAACTTTTTATGATTGAAATGCTGTTATAAATTTTAAAAAGAAGCAAGATCCTTAGTTACCTAGTGAAAATTGTTGGGCCATCAGTTTTCACCACGTTGAAATTATTAAGAGTGTAGAATTTTTGTTGCAAAGATGCACTGAGGTCAAATTACCTGTCAGTTTACAAGAACTGTGTTCTCACTGTGACTTGAAAATATTTCTTAATGGGGACGTTGTTTAAACTCCAACAAGTTTTAGATATTAAGTGCAAACTATAAGTCAAAGGAAACTGAACTTTTTCTCTAAGTTCTGAGTTACCCAGGAGTGGACAATGGTAAAGGGAAAATACCAAGATTCTCATGTGTGCAAAGCTGAGTCTATATCCGGAGAGAAAATAATAACTATTTTATATCTTCAAAATAGATTTTATAGAGTTAAGAGTGTATCCCTATCCATATTTATTGACATAATTTTTTTCTTTCAAATTATGCTGATGTGCATGTCATCATCTTAACTTTTATGATTAGTGTGGCTATTCCTTGGTATTTTTTTAATTGCTTTTCCAGTGCCAAGATGAAAGAGATGGCACACAGTGGCTTTACAGGGGGTGGAGGTCTTTTTAGATACCCCTGAGCTTTTTCATTATACACTGGTTTGAAAACTGGGTGACCTAAGGTTATTACTTTCTTCTTTCCATAGCTTTATGGAACAACAAACTCCACAATCCTTATAATATTGTACCCCATATCTCTCAAGTGCAAGTGATATTATATAAGCTTATGGATCACTTGCCACCTGTATGTCATCTCAGTTAACCACAGGTAAAGGTCTAAGTGATGCTATAGCATCCCAGGGACTATCACATCTTAAATGCCACCAGCAACAGGACTCTATTTGCATTTAACTGGTAAGTGACCCAATTCCATTATTATTAATGTATTCCAAAGATTTACTTCTGATACTGTCTTAATTTCACTTCTTCCTACTCGGCACAGACACTATAACAAGGATTTAAGGGCAAATAGTTTATTGGAAGGTGATCCCAGGTAGCACATATAAGGTAGTGGAAAAATGAGACAGAGAGGAAAAGAAAGTCAATTAAGAAATTTAACATTGTGCCCTGACTGGTGTGGCTCAGTTGGCTGGGTATGGTCCTGCAAAGCAAAAAGTCACACTGGTTCGATTCCCAGTCAGGGCACATGACTGGGTTCAGTCCCTAGTTGGGGCTCATACAGAAGGCAGGGAATCAATATTTCTCTCTCATAGTGATGTTCCTCTCCCTCTCTGTCTCCTTTCCCTTCTCTCTAAAGTCAAACATTAAAATTTAAATTTAAAAGAACTGAAATTTAATTCTGTGGTCAGCTGGAGAATGGTCTCATCAAGAGTGATGAACTCACACCTCAAACTATTCACTGAAAATCTGAGGGCGCAGTGGTATTTATCTACAATCTCCCACTATTCAGTATTCGGGTATTATGAGGTACTAAAAGGCAGGCAGTCATTACCTGGTATTCCAGTCTACATGGGCAAAGAGGAAAATCCAGAAAAATTCCTCTGGCAAAGAAATGTATGTGTGCGTGTTGGGGGTGAATTTTCTTCTAGCCTTCTTAGTACTTCTGGCTGGTCTAATAATCAGATTGACATAGGACAGGTTAGCAGGGGGAAAATAAAGTTTAGTAGCCTGAGTACTTCTCTATACATGCAAGAGACCCAGGAACACGGAGCAACTTGCCAAAATGGCCAAAGCCAATGCCTTAGCTACCATCCTCAGCTAAAGACAAAAAGGTGATGTTCGTGGTTAAGGGAGTCAGTTATGGGGTTTCAGGAAAAGCACAGTATACAAGACTAGGATGGTTACGCAGATTTACGCCCTCACCTTATTCAATGATAAGAGTTTTTATAAATTGAGTCACCCTTCTTTTCCTGGTACAGTGAGTGAGGCCCCTTACAAGCAGAGATGTCCCTTATAAATATAAATGTCTTTTACAAAAGGTAACTTCTACTTGGTTTTCAGAGCATCTCCCAGGTCTGCTATTTCTTTTTCTTTCTTTTTTTTCCAAGCCTCCTTCCCCCAGGTATACTATTTCTTAAAAATAAGCCTCCTTCCCCCAGGTATACTATTTCTTAAAAATAATCCAATGACAAAGAGACATATTTTGGGGTGACAAAGTCTGCTACCCTATATGCACACGCCGATGCTCAGAGGTAGGCTTATACATCGTGGTAGTTCTAGGAGTGAGACTGAGGGGAGCCAATAAGGCAGGTGAGTAGAAGGCAGAGCTCTTCAAAGACTGACGCAGGGTTGAGCTGTGACTGACACTGAGGACCCATTTTATGGGATAGGAAGTACAGCAGAGAACAGAAGACAAGAGGCCCCATTGGTCCTACTATATACCTTCCACCCAAAAGCCGCTAGGCTGATAAAATTTTGGAATGGCCTCTTAAATGCCCAACTGAGAATCATATCCGAAGTGGTTGGGGGGTCGAGATGCTGTTTTTCAAGAAATGTCCAAACCTGCAGAGAATTTTTATAACTTTATTTGAGCCAAAACTGTTGCCAGGAAGCAAGACCTCAAATGTCCCGAAGAATGACAGTGTTGAGCTTCTATTACACATTTGGAATTGGGGGAACTAAGGAAGATTACGTGAGGTGAAAAAAAGTAAGGCGGTATTGCATTACAAGATAGTTGACAAGACTATGTGCTCTCTTGAGGTTGGTTATTTCACAGATATGTTAACCTACATCAGCAATTTTCAAACTTTTTCATCTCTAGGCACACATAAACTAATTACTAAAATTCTGTGGCACATTAAAAATATATTTTTTGCAGATTGGACAAAAAATATAAAATTTTGAATAATTTACAAAAGAATATAATAACAGTAATTACTTTCCCTTTTTGCTCCAAAGTGACTTTTAAAAAATTAAGTGCCTATATTTGTATATAAGGAAATACATGATCTCACTTATAAGAGGAAGCTAATGAACAAAAATTAATGAGCAAAATACAACCAGAGGCATGGAAACATGGAACAGAGGGTAGGGGAGAGTGGGATAATGGTGGAAAGAATGGGAAGAGACCAAAGAATTGTATGAATGACCCATGGACATGGGAACAGTGTGGGGATTGACTGTGGGGGTGGGGGGTGGGCTGGGCAGAGGAGAGCAAAGGGGGAAAAATTGGGATAACTGTAATAGAATATCAATTAAAAATTTTTTAAAATTAGCTGCCTGTAACTTGTATATAAGGATTTCTCGTACCAAGAATTAACCTATCAGATGCAACCTTATTATGTGACATGGCCAATAGGTGTAAGTCTATTATGTGACCTATATATTTAGGGTTTAAGACAGGGCATTCACACCAGATGGCTACTGTTGTGCTGGCTGTTGTCATTTTTTATTTGACAATCTAAAGGAAAAGAGGTCAGTGCTCCTGACTAAATAGTCAGGTGTTACATGTTTTCAAAATTCTTGCAGCACACAGGTTGAAAATTGCTGGCCTAGATGCATAAAAAATGGTCAGGGCTTACTTAAGGTAAAAATAAACCTTTCTTCTGCCTGAACTAATAATCAAATTGACATAAGACAGATTAGCAGGAGAAAAGCAAATTAAAGGTTAATAACATGTATACTTCTTGTGTACAATACGTGGGAGACACCCAAGAATACTCAGTAATTCACCAAAATGGCTAAGGCCACCACCTTAAATACCATCCTCAGTAAAGACAAAAGCAGATGTTGGGGTGTAGAGGAGTCAGTTACCAGAAAAAGCACAGGCAATGGTAACAAGGCGATCATACAGATTTAAGTCCTTACCTTCTCCAGTGATAAGAATTTCTGGATGTAACCTCTTCCTGGTACAGGGAAGAAGATACTCTAAAGAAGTTAAATACCTGGGACACAACTACCCACCAGATCTACCTGCCCAGTTAGGAATTTATGATAAGATCACCCTATGAGGTTACTTGCCATAGAACTTCCTTTTCATTCACAAGTATATACTTAAACCAAAAGCCATTATATATATATTTCTTTTCCTCAAAAGCTAGACTGCATGGAGCTGGGTGCAAAGCATGGGAGTAGGGGTAGACTTTCATCAGCAGCAAAGAATATATCTGAAATTTAGATAGTTCTATATACAATCAGTTATCACATTGATAAAGAATAAACTCAGAACTGTGATGCTAGATTGATATAAAGGATTTTTAAGATACTGAGAAAAAACGGTGTTTCTAAATTTAGTTGAAATTTAAAGAAACTTAATTGTTATCCTTATTATTTTTCAGTATCCTTTGTCTTTATGGAATATGATTTTTTAAATTAGAAAATGGGTAGTGGGTAATGTACAATTAAAAAGATAAAAGTTGCATGTAAAAAATCCATTTTTCTTTAACACCAAAATGTGTTTGAAAAGCTGCTATGTAATAAAACCTCAATAAAAATTGAGAAGATTAACCTATTTGTCAGAGAACATCTATTTCTTATTTCAAAGGTTATTAAAATCAGTTGAGAAACTCTCTTCGCAGCACTCAGCCCGAACCCCACAGGGCTAGAACGATCATGCCAGTACAGTTACCAGTTTAAAGTCTGTTGGCATATAATGCAATCATTAAGAAGGCTGATTTTTTCTAGAGTAATTTTCATATTTCTGATTGAATCTTTCCATAGATTTATTTCTAAACCTGTGGGACACATTGAGAGATGTATGTCAAATTAACTTAGGCCCAAGTTGAAACCTCATTTAAACCATTATTTTATATTTTACTTTACCACATTTAACGAATTTACTCCTGTGAGGGAGTGATCTTTTCTGAGATATTCATTTATGTTTTGTTTCCATTGCTATGCTGTCTACCTTTTGCATGCAAAGACGTCCTCCATATTCCACCCTTGGCCCCACCTGTGACCCTGAGGCCAGAGGCAGATTAAGGTCGACTGAGGCCCCGGGCGCAGAAGAAAATATTGGGCCCCTTAAAAAAAAGAGAGAGACAGGGAAAATAAAAATACACGTTAACCATATTTTTAAATAAGTAAAAAATATGATGTACTATTAATGTTTTATTTCCAATACAATTTGAATATAATAGATGTATTGCACATATGAAACAAAACTTGGTGTCATTAGAAAAAAGTATAAAGTTGGGGTTTTGCGGGGCCCTTCAAAAGTCGAGGCCCAGGGCGTGTGCCTGGTGCACCCGCCCTTAAATCTGCCGCTGCCTGAGGCTGAATCTGGGAGGCTCTGATGACTCCCTTGCTCACAGGCTTTGGCTTCAGCCCCTGAAACAAAGCCCCGAGTTTAGAGAGAGTGAGGAGATTCATTCTCATATTGTCCATGGGACATCATCTATGGTTGCCTCTTGTTTGCTGACAGACCACCTTCTCTATCCTTCTGGAAGAATACTCACCTGATTCAGAAATTTCCTCTTAATGCTGTATCAGAAATTGTACTCAGGAAAGCCATGACTTCCAGCCTGTCCCAATTCAAAAGTGTCAACATAAGAATTTCCAAATCTGTAGAAAAATGTTATAAGAGTTCATTAGAGCCAAACAGAGGATACAGCTGGAAGCAAAATCTCACAAACTCTGAAAAATGCTTCTGAGTATGACAGTTTCCAGTTTCTTTTAAACATTTGGAATTAAGAAAAGAATGTAAAGAAAACTCCAAGAAGGTGGGAGAAAGGTGAGGATTGGATTACAGGATAGTTAATAAGATTATGTGCTGTAATGAGGGTATCTTTTGGAGGGTCTGAAAAAGAGGCATTTCAAAGATGTTAAACTAGATGCACAGAAACAATGGACAGGGCTTGCTTAAGGCAAAGATAAAACTTTTACAAAAACGTTACATGCCTGGGGCATTACTACCAACCATGATTTGTCCGGCTTGGAATTTATGATCAGATCACCTTGTGAAGTTACTCTTGGTTAGATTTATTAGAGCAGCTCCTTCTCATTTACAAAAGATATA
Source organism: Mormoops blainvillei (assembly GCA_004026545.1). NCBI lineage: Eukaryota > Metazoa > Chordata > Mammalia > Chiroptera > Mormoopidae > Mormoops > Mormoops blainvillei. Next base: position 7,767 of record PVJD01000490.1, read on the forward strand.
GGGTGGGGGTGAGTGGAAGAGGGCAAAGGAGGGATAGATGGGGATGAAAAAAGGCTTGACTTTAGGTGATGAGCACACAATGCTGTGTGCAGATGATGTTTTATTGAATTGTACACTTGAAACCTGTATGGTTTTATTAAGCAACATCACTTCAATAAATTTAATTAAAAATATACAATAAATAAGCCAACCAACTGGTAAATAAAACATTTTCCATTTTCTAAAAGCAAATACAACTTTAAAACAAAAATTTCCAAAATGTAGGTAAAGGAACAATAATAAGATGGATAAAAGAATTTCAAAATTAATTTTTTTTTTTTTTTTTTGCCAAAAAACATGAGGCAAGGCAGCCTAGGCAGAGAAGAGGAGTCTGTCTAGAGGCTGTAAGGTTTCTCATTACCCAACCTGGTCCATAACTGGAATCCTCTGCCCACTTGGGAATCCCAGACCTCACCTTGAAAGAAACTTGAGGCTGGAAATCCAGGATCTAATGGAACTTCTCAGAATTTTCTTTGTTCTACAGTTGAATGTGGAGATGGCAGGATTTGGTCCCTACCTTCAGCTTCCTTCACACCGTCTCCGACTCCTCCTCCCTGTACCTCCCTACTCCAACATCTCTTTGCCTTGAGCATCTCCAGTGCCCAGAGGACACCGTTAGAGCCAATACCCATGGATATCCTAGTGTCTAAGTGTGTTGACACCACACTACAAGCAGACCTGTGGGAAGAAGAGTCTAGAAAAGAAACCCACAGGCTGAAAAGTGACCTTGGGGCTCATGGAACAGACAGTGCAGAGTCCCAGCTACCCATGGCCTGGTCTAAAAGGTGGAACAGAGTCTATGGGTGGCCACATACCCTTGGCCCTTATGGGGAGTGACCCGGTGAAGGACAGCTCCAGCGGCTGGGGAGGCAGTGGCTCCTGCTGTTCAAGCCTAAGAGTTCTATTGATCATAATGCTCCTGGAATGACAAAATTTATGATGTTGAACACATAAAATATGGTTAACTATGTTCAAAACAATGCTGTAAATAAAAAGCAGAATGTTGACAAGCATTGTCAGTGAAAGGAAATATGACTGGGGGCCTATGACTCTGATGCTTATTGGCAGTCCCTTCTGGCCCTGGCAGAACATAAAGCATGTGGGTTTTGTACTGATGTTCTCACACCTCCCTACGTCCCCACTGCCCTCTCAGAAAGGGGAACTTGCTCAAATCTTGGTATGCAGTTGTCTCACTCAGAATTACTGTCCTCCTCAGGAAGACGTGACCGTATTATTTTTCCTTTTCTTCTCGCTCTGAGAGCCCTCCTTGTCTTTAGGAAAGTGGTGTCAGATAGGTGGAAGGAAAAAAGCAAAGGATGGGAAGAGCAGTTTCCTCGACAGAATTCTCTCAGGAAATTTTTCATTTTAAAAGATAATACTCACTGGCAGAAATGTGTCTTCCACTGGAGGAGATTGAGGTACTACAACCAAGCTTGTGAAGAGATTGTTTGAACCAATGTATCCTGTCTTTAGCTACCTCAGTTGAAAGGAGGGACAATATCACAATAACAGTTTTGCAGTTTGGAAAATATAATAAAGGTATAAACAGTTGTAAAAATTGTTTTATGTTGAATGAGGATCTTTGTTTCATTATTTTTCATAGACTTACTGCTGTCACATCAAGAAAACAATTTTTTTGGTATATTTTGTATGTGGTTATATTACTAAACTCTCCTATTCATTCTAAAAGTATTTAATTTGATTCCTTCCATTTACATCTAGACAACAGAGAGGTTTGAGTAGATTCTAGGGGTGAAAATGTGAACATTTTGTAGGACCATTAGAAGTACTGCCACTTGCATATATAATGTTAGTGACAGAGGGGAGGATGTGAAGGTAGAATCAAAGATATATAGAAAAATAATGTACCTAATTTCCATTAAGTAATAAACAGAGAAAATATCATTACAATTTCTTTAGTGTGAAAACAGCAACTAAAGGCCATCTTTACCATAAGGAAAAAAGTTTAGCAACTGTTTTTTCAAACTCTTTATAGACATTTATATCGTAAGTGTCTATTCCAGATTTTTATTTGTCTACTTTACAATCCAGGACTGACTTTGTAGGGGTATGATTAATGACTCCCTTCTCTTTCACTAACTTGAAAGTATAATTAGTTCATGGGAAATCATTACTATATATTATTTTATACTGTATTCCTTCTATAACTTTAGTCTCATACAGTGCCTACCTTAAAAGACATTATAGGGAATTATCAGGAGAAATTTAATACAGAAATAACAGTGGTATAAGGCTGTCCCTACCTACTCATTCACACGTACATAACTTTAGAAGTTCCACAAATATTGAGTCATCAAATCTTAGTACCCCAGTGAGGTGCACTTGGCTATTATGATTATAGCTTATTATAAGTCAGACAGATAAGTTTCCCCTGAAGTGCTGAATGGCGTTTGCAGAAATTGTTGGCTTTTTAATATTCTGCATCCCAGAATCACATTTCACATTTGTAAAATCAGCTCATTTTTTCCTAAGATTGTGTCTTGTGAGTTACTAGCCATCACCCAATTCAGCATAGCAGAAATAGGGCCCCCCCTGCTTTCAGAGAGTCTACAAGTTGAAAGACTATTTTGTTTCCTTGAAGAGAAATGGAGAAGAGGCAAAATACCTGAGGGATAAAAAGCAGTCAGTGGGTGGTTTGCTTTCCAATCCCACCAGACAATGCTCCAATTCTGAAAGGCACTGACTGGGGTTCCTACAAATTTAACTAATTTCTGATACTGTGCACCTGGAGATAGTATCCCACAAGGCTGTCCCCACTTCCGACACCAATTGCAAGTCCATGTTTTCACCTATACTTCTGAGCCACTGGCTAAAAACTACAGCTCCCTTGACCCCCCTCTTGGATTCAATAATAGCTCCCAGAGCTAATTTACTTAGACCTACCAGTTTATTACAGAGGATATTACAAAGGATACAGATGAATGGCCTGTTACATTGGTACACTGGGTGAAGACGAGAGGGTCCTGAGCTCAGGATCTCCTGTGCCCGAGGAACTGAGGTTTACGACCCTCCCAGCAAGTGGATACGTTCATCTACAGGGAAGTCTTCCAAACCATCTTCTTGGATTTTTAGAGAAGCTTCGTTACATAGGCACAGTTGATTAAATCATCAGACACTAGTGATTGAACTCAATCGCTAGCCCCCCTCCACTCTACCCAATTGTCTCAGGAATGGGGGTGAAATCCTTGGTCACTGGTGTCCCTATGGTACCCCAGTGGTAATTCCCATCTCTTCCCTTTGCTAAATGGCAGTATTATTACAGTCATCCTATGTGTTGCTTGTGTTGGGAGAGACTACTTGTTCATTTTAGCATATAAGTCACAAAAAAAATGAGAAGCTAATGATGGAAAAGACTTCCCATCCCTTGAAGATTCCTGATTTCCAACCATATGCTGGAGATAACTAAATGAGGCATTGGAGCTGTCTGGGATTGATTAGGTTTTTTATTCTCCCTTCTCCTTTGAGTAACTACATATTTGTAATTCTTTACACACTTTTTGACTGCTTTCTTGTGATTCTAAGTGATTTTTAGCCTCCAATGGTTTTTATTTCACCAGCCTAACCATGTATTTAAAAATATTTCTCTAGCGTTTTTAGGGTCTCTGTACAGGGAAGGTCTCTCTAGACACCTAACTCACCACAGTGTTGTAAAGAGAAGGCCCAATTTTTAAAAACTATTTTCAATAGTCTCTATTATTGTGGTCTTTGCTCTATCATCATAGATTTTTTTCTCATTCTATTTTCTTTGGACTATTTTGTTACTTTTTTTGTGTGTTGGAAATACACTTATTTTCAGTCTATTTTATTTTCTAATACATGCATTTTAGTGTATAATTTTTCCTGTCACTTTGCATATATCTGAAAGATTTTAAAATGCAATGCTGTCAGTTCAGTTCTAAGTGTCTTCCATTTTATTTTCTATTTATCTTGTGTTTTACACTTTTTAACTTTTCAGCTTTAGGCAATTTTTAAAATTATTTGTATTGATTCATAGTTGTATTGCATTTTGGGAGAGAGAAAGTTACCTATGGTCTGCCAACACAGCAATGTTCTGACAAAATTGAATGTGTTTGAAAAGAATGTACTTTCTGGTTTAGGGCACTTTTCATTATATGTCTAAATCTTTAACATCCCTAACTTTCAGTTTCAAGGAAAGAAATGTTACATCTCCCATTAACATTGTGTACTTGCAATTGCTCTGTGTCCAATGTCACTTTTTGCTTTCTATATTTTGGAGTTGTTTAGTTTGGTACAACTTTCATTGTTTGGTCCCAGGAAGATCTCACACACACATAAGTTGCACCTGGGCTTTCTTGCTCCCCGTTCTGTCCCTTCCGGGCCTGTCCTGTAGAATGGTATCATTGCATGGGTTGTATCCTCCCTCTAATATAATCCTCTCTTTCTTTTACTTTTTGTTTCTATTTCACAGAGCTTTCTTCAGTTACTAGTCAATTGCAAGTTTCTGTTTTTAAGTAGACCTATACCTTTTCTTTAAAAAAAAATTGGGGTTAGGAAGAAAATACTGTAGTATTTATGTTCAAACTACCAACTTAAAATTTGAAATCCATGCCTTTATAGACTCATATAAATATTCCAGAGAACGAAAATTTCTGAAAGCAGAATTGTTGAGTCCAGGCAAATGTACATTTTAATTGAGAGATAATGACAAATTGCTCTCCAATAAGGCTACGCATGTTCAGACTTCTGCCGAGAGTGCACAATAAAGAGCATTTCCATACTTTTGCCACCAATGGTTAATATAAATCTTTTTGCTATTTTCCAGTCTGAAAGGAACAAAATAACATTTTATTTGCATTTCTTTATTCGTGAGTTCGTGTAAATTTCAACCTTGTCACTTTGATTAGAATTTATTTCTGAAATAAATGAATTACAAAGGATGGGCTTTCATTAGCCTTATCTTTTTAAAAAAAATTTAATCATGAGATCATAAATTTATCAGTGGGCTGAAAATCAAGCCCAAATATTATTACATTACTTATGACATGAAATAGACAATAATACCCCTGGAAAAAGTTAAAAAAACATGGTGACTAGGTTGCTAATATATAATAATAAATAATATATAATGTTCCGACTTTTCAGCCACAAAATAACTTAGCCTTGAAAAATAACTACAGGTGAAAACATCTGTTATTTACACTAGAATTCCAATTAACTCTGGATACTGCCAAGTGGTCAGGCACACTATCTGCAACTCAACTGGAATCCTATTAGAGTGCACTGTCCAAAACTTTAAATAGGTAGTTCGTAAGGCAATTCACAGTGGCTACTTGCTGCCAGGATTTAGTTTACAGCTCTAGATAAACTAAATAAACATGCTTACTACTGAGAGCATGTGTTCTTGAATACTGTATTTCTGTAATTGGAAAGCGAAAAGAGGATTTGAATAAAGCTGCTAGCGTTTAAAGTCATGTTTCAGAGTGTTGTGACTCATTTTATATATCATTTTGACCCAGAATTGGCATATAATACAATTGTCCTCAGAATTAAGAATATGTGTACAGTCATGTGCTGTTTAATAACAGGGATACATTATGAGAAATGTGCCATTAGGTGATTTTATCACTGTATGAACATCATGGGGTGCACTTACACAAAGCTGGACGGGACATAGTATACTACACACCTAGGTTGTGTGGTATACCACCCTCACACGTGTGGTCCCTCACTGACCAAAACATTGTTATGTGGTACTATACAGGGTCCAGAAGAACTAAGGCCTGGTTGGTAGGGTGATAAATAATATGGGTGTAACAATTTATAGTTTTAATTTGAACATTTCACCTAAAGTGTCATATGGTGTGCTTGACCATGATATTGTTATATTACATGCTTATGATTTCATAATAAAAGATTTTGTAATAAAAAAGTGGCATTATTGGTGCTGGACCCTGTATATACATTTCTTTGCCTTCAATAAATAATAAAATGATAAAAGCAAATCTAAGTTAAAACCAGAGTTGACTTAAGGGAAGATATTAATACCATAGTCTATTCTAATACAAGTTGGGAAATATGCCAAATATTTCCAATTATAGTTATTAAGAGTAACAAAGAGAAATTATTTTGCTCATCATCTCCTTAAAGTACGTGGCTTCCCAACTTTTCCCCTACATGGCATTCACAGAAAGTATTATTCAGCCAGTTAGGACAAACCAACAAGGGTGCTTATGGCTCGAGGTGACCCTGTATCCTTCTCCTTGCCCCAAAATGCTACAGAGCTGTACTCCAACTGTTCTCCACCATAGACCTCAGATGGACACTGAAGAGTAGAGGGTAAAGTGTCCAAAAGCTAATGGCGGGACGCCACTTTAGTCATTGCCACTAACCTGTTTTTCTCTTTTTTTAAGTTGGGACTGTATTACCTTCCTCTTTGTATACCCTATAGGACCAAATACAGTGCCTTATATTTACAGGTGTAACTTGGAAATATTGTGGGTTCTAGATCACTGTAATAAGTAAACATCACAACAGTTACACTAATTTGGTTTCCCAATGCATATAAAAGTTATGTTTACACTATACTGTATGTAGTCTATTAAGTATGCAATAGCTTTATGTCTTAAGAAAACAATGTACATTACACACCTCAATTAAAAAGTTTATTACTAAAAATTGCTGAAGAATGTTTTTATATTGACTATTACAAATTAAAGATCTTGAATACAGTAAAACATTAAAAAAATTCTATATAAATCTTAAAGTTATTGAATATTTTCTTTCGTGGATGGATATTTGTGTGGTAATTGAGTGCTGAAGCAGTGAACAGACAGGAATCTCTGTTCTCATGTTTACTGCATTCTCGTACAGTTATATGGACAATAGACAGGTAAATATCTATAATATTTTGCATGGTAGTAGGTGCTATGGAAAAAAATAAAAGGCATGAAAAGAAGAATGAAAATTCCATGGTGTTTGTAGGGGTGTTGAAAGCATTCTTGTTTTTTTGCTTGTTTGTTTTTTAACCAGGCACAGGCTTATATAATAGCTAATATTATAGAAAGAAAAGGCACAGGTTGAAGAAGATGATGGTTTTAAAGTAAGTGTATTTACTAATAAGGCAGTTTTAGGAAATCCCATACACCTTAACTTAAAAAACACAAAAGTTATCTGGTAAGGACACAATTAGAAGAAATATATAATCAAGTAAGGATAAACTTTAAAAATTATAATTTATATGTGAACAAATAACTTCTGTGATAAATGAATTTTTATTCAAATTAGACAATTTCAGGTACAAACTTACATTTGAGTAAATACTATTAAAAAGTCCGACTTTAACCTTATTCTTAAATTTACATGGATACCACTGATGTCTCCATTTGTATTTATTCACAGTAGAAATAATTTTTCAAAAATTACCAACAAGGCAGAAAATTCAGTTTGGCTTGCGAAGTGTATTCTTTCAAATTTAATAATTAAATATCTGACACATATTTGGGATCAGTATTCTTTGTAGTTCCAGTTTCTTTTGGGTAATTTTTTTAAAATAATGCTATTATCAGTACATTCTATTCATGAATCTGGAATATAATGAATATAAATGTTGGAATCTTCATTATAAACTCACTTTAAGATGATACACATTGATCGACATCTCAAAGCTTTTAAAAAAGATTCCTTTGAAGACTAACCATTTGAAATATATGTGAAAACCATGACAAGTAATTACAAAATTCAAAATTATGTTTTCCCCTTGTCATTTTCAAAGCAACTTATAAAATATAAACTTAAAAATATAAATTAAAGCTTGTTTTTGCCTGTGTATGAAATATGTTTCAGTTTTAAACCGAGTTTTGTTAAAATGCTCTAAGTTATCATTAAAGCGGTGGCTGCACACCACATTCTACTAGGCCAGTGGCTTCAAGGGCCTTGGAAGGATGAGCAGTCAGAACTACAGGTCTTCTGCTTCCAATTAAATCCAAGTAGCTATGTTTTTGTCACATATTGACAAAAGAGGTTCTGCATAAGAGATTTCATAACATAATAACTGAAAACCACTGATCAAAGGAACCCAAATCTATCAGAAACCCCGCCCCCTCATGAATATAGCATAATCAATACAATTTTTAACTATATTTTATTGATTATGCTATCACAGTTGTCCCATTTTTTTCTCCCCTTTGTCCCCCTCCATCACGCACTCCCTCTCCTACCAGCAGTACCCCTCTCCCGGTTAGTTCATGTCCATGGGTTGTACATGTAAGTTCTTTGGCTTCCCCATTTCCTATATTATTCTTAACATCCCCCTGTCTGTTTTGTACTTACCAATTACACCTCTTATTCCCTGGTCCTTTCCCCCCATTATCACCTCTCTGCCTCCCCAATGATGTCCCTCCATGTGATCTCCATTTCTGTGATTCCGTTCCTGTTCTAGTTGTTTGCTTAGTTTTTGTTTGTTTTTTAGGTTCGATTGTTGATAGTTGTGACTTTATTGTCATTTTACTGTTCATAGGTTTGATCTTTTTCTTAGATAAGTCCCTTTAACATTTCATGTAGTAAGGGCTTGGTGTTGATGAACTCCTTTAACTTTACTTTATCTGGGAAGCACGTCCAATCTAAATAATAGCTTTGCTGGATAGAATAATCTTGGATGTAGGTTCTTGCCTTTCATGACTCTGAATACTTCTTTCCAGCCTCTTCTTGCCTGTAAGGTTTCTTTGGAGAAATGTGCTGATAGTCTTTCGGGGACTCCTTTGTAGGTAACTCTCTCCTTTTCTCCTTTTTTGATTCTCTCCTTATCTTTAATCTTGGGTAATTAATTATGATGTGTCTTGGTGTTTTCCTCCTTGGGTCCAATTTCTTTGGGACTCTCTGAGCTTCCTGGAAGTCTATGTCCTTCACTATATTGGGGAAGTTTTCCTTCATTATTTTTTTCAAGTAAGTTTTCAATTTCTTGCTCTTCTTCGTCTCCTTCTGGCACCCCTATGAGTTGGATGTAGGGGTGCTTAAAGTTGTCTCAAGAGGTTCCTAAGCCTCTTCTCATTTTTTTGAATTCTTGTTTCTTCATTCTGTTCTGATTGAATGTTTATTTCTTCCTTCTCTTCCAAATCACTGAGTTCTGGTTTCCTTCCTTTCACTGTTGGTGCCCTCTGTATTTTTATTTCACTTTGCATAGCCTTTACTTCCTCTATTTTGTGGCCATACTCAAATCATTTCTGTGAGCATCCAGATTATCAGCGTTTTGAACTCAGCATCTGATAGGTTGGCTCTCTCCTTGTCACTTAGCAGAAGTCATGAATTTGCTATTGATTCTTCCTCCTGCTTTGATTAATTGGTTAGGGAGAGCATACCCAGGTAATCTTATTTTTCCCATTATTCTACCAGGATTTGTTTCTTTTTGTCACAACTTCAGATCATGCTTCTTGATACAAGATTTTTAAAACCATAATTAAAACACTAATTCAAGATGACAAAATGATTTTGTTCAAAAGTTTTTAGTTCAAAAACCAAAGAAAGCCCTGGTTGGTGTGACTCAGTGGACTGAGTGCTGGCCTGTGAATCGAAAGGTTGCTGGTTCAATTACCAGTCAGGGCACATTCCTGGATTGCTGGCCAGGTCTCCAGTTGGTGGCGTGCAAGAGGCAACTTATCAATGTTTCTCTCACACATTGATGTTTCTCTGCCTATCTCTCTCCCTTACCCTCTCTCTCTAAAAAAAAAAAAACCAACTTTGTTACTGGGCAATTCTTTTAAAGTGCACACTTGGGGGTGGGCGGAAGTCTCCAAGTGTTTTACTAAATTTGGAGGGAGAGAGGGACGGAACACCTAAGCCAGGCATTGAAAGAGGTAAGATCACAGGATTAAAGATATAGCCATATAACTTTCTAGGAAAAAAAGATTTCAAGTGTGAGGCAGATTTCAGAGATACTAAAGAGGTTGAAACAGATAGAATTCAGCAATGGATAAGAGGTAAAGTGACTGAAATAAAAAGAAATCAAAGATGATGCTAATGTGGAGTTTGGGGAAAGGCTGTAAGGACTGAAGAGCTTTAAGCTAAAGGACTTTCAATTTCTACCATGATCTGTTTGTACAAAGAGAATTTCAAAAGCATAACCAAGAAACTTGACTGATACAAATTTTATTTTTCATGCTAAAATTTTTACAAATTTTATTGTGTCATACAGAATTACAAGAGTAACAGTTACAAGTGAATTAAAAATAGCATCTTGGGGCACTTCTATTCATTTTACTATCATAAGCATATTTTGTAACATGAATTACAATAGTTATAATTACAGAAATGCTGGACATATAATTTTAATAAGTGGGTTATGATGGAGGTTAATATATAATATAAACAAAGAGTAAGTACCCAAACATAGTCTCGTATTCTACATTATTTTTTATTCCACAATTAGAATCATGGGTTAGAATCTACCCAGTAATGCCATCGTCAAGTCAGCAAGCATTTCATTTTCCAAAATCTTACTTAATTCTACATGGAAATATAAGACAAAACACACAAGGCATGGCTTGTTGGTATTTTATGCCTAAAACAAACCATTACATAATGAAATTACGCATGTTCTTCAAGTCGGTATATGTTCCATGTCATAAAATAATTAAAAGATGAATAGTACTTAGCACTTAAAGTCACCCAGTTGCAGCTGATACGGTATCTCCCAGACTAGAATTCCAGTTTCTAAAATTCTGGGGAAAGTGAAACACTTTGAACTTCAACAGTCTACATGGTAGTAATATTACTCTTGGCCATTGGCCCAATACTAATCCTTTTTGTTTTTTAGTATACAAAATATGCTGAAAACATTTCTCTTAAATCCATTTCATTTTATATAATTAAACAGAAGGCAACAATTTCCTTCTAGAAGAGTTATATTTAGCTATGAAAAACTTCACATATGTATGTTAAATTAATTTATGAAATATATTTAGGGTCACTACAGGCCATAGTATATTTTTAAATTTAGAGCCTGTGTTAAATATACATTAAAAAGAACTACAAACATAATCAATCATATTAGTAGTTTAAAAAAAAATGAAAATTACCATTTTCCCCAATAGTAAGTTTATAAATATATATATATCACTTACTTTTGTCCAAATTAAGAATAAATTTCAAAAATCCACTGTGAAATTTATATTCTAAGCACAAAAATACATAAATATTAGTAGTTCTAATCAGAAATTTCAGCTGACAAGTGAAAATGTTTACTTTGAAATAAGTTGATCTGGGACATAGAAGTGAAAAATTTGATTATAGCACATTTAAATATATTTTTGTTTTCATGTAAAAATAAATTTTTTAAAGAAATAATGTTTAACAGTTTTTTTACTCTACCTTCCCAAACACATTTTTCCTTAAAATAGTTTAAGATAAACATCTAATTTAAAATATGATTTTACAATATAAGTCAAATTAATTATTCTTAGCTATATTTAAGCCAAGTATTTGCTGATTCCAGACACTGAATTAAATATCATGACATTACGGTAATCAACTTTTGGTTTACAACCTAATAACTTGAAATTCAATTTATACTGCTTGTCAAAGGAGGTTGATATGTATTTGTAAATTAAAAATTTTTCATCTTTTAAAAGAAAAAATCCTAACAGATATGTATATTTTAAAAATCAATGATAAACATTTTTATTATACCAAAGACCTACAAAATAGAATATCCTAATAGTATTTTTGAAAACAGTGGATCCTTGAACAACATGGGTTTGACCTGCAGGGGCCAATTTATACACGAACTGCCTAGCACAATTTAAACCAATATTGTTCATCAACTCTGTGGTTGGAAAACCCCCTATGCAGATGACCTACTATATTTATATACTAACTATGGACTGTGTGGGAGGTCTGCACCCCAAAATGCCCCCACTGTTGTTCAAGGGTCAGCTGTACTATCAAACACCTCAAAATCTTTTACATACTGAGTACAACTACCAATGTATTTTTATAAATAAAACATTTTCAAAGACTGGAAAGAAAATATGTTAATTGTAAGGGCAATAGTGCTTGAGTGAAACAGAATTGTTGTGAACCTTGAATCTGTCACTTACAATCTTAACCAGATTTCTTAATTTCCCCAAAGCTTAATTTTCTCAGATATAAAATGGGATGCAACAACAGTGTCTACATTAGAGGGCTCTTCTGAGGAGTAATGTAATGCATATAAAAGATTTATATAGTATGTGACACAGTAAGGAACAATTAATATTAGATATACCAAGCAGTGACTTACTTTGGGGTCCTGTACCTAAAAACTATTTCCTTAAATAAGATGTAATCATCATATAAAGAGTTATTTAAGAGCTTTAAAAAAAGCAAAATAGCATGGGAGAGTTGGAAACACGCCCTCCAATGAAACATCCAGAATTATATTGTAACAATGATAAGGCTAAGAACCACAAAGTCTTCATTAGATTAACATTTGCAGTCTCCTAGGTTACTTTTATTGTGTTTTGGCAGTCACTTCCTACATATTTTAACAATGCACTGTGTCATTTCCAAACTATAATTCAGAAGATCTGAAGTGAATTATATTTTCTTGCCATGAATTTTTAGAGAATCACCTCATTGGTCTGAAAAAACAAAGGCGTAGAAAAATTGTACACAAATAAAACCAGTCATTTACATGTTATGTACTATAAAGTTGTCCATTTCAGCAATTTCAAGCAATTTATCAAGCATCTAATATTTTCATACTGTTCATATTTCAAATCTCAAAAATCTCTATTTGTAAATAGTCTCTCTTATGACATATCAGTCCTATCTTTATTGGAATGATCAAGGAGTACTAAATTTTACAGAAATATTAATGTATAGATGTTCCAAAATATTTTACTTGTGTTCACTTTGTGTTCACTTGATTGCCACTATCAAGCATGTGAACAGTTTCTCTACTTTCTGATCATACTACCTGAGTCAACAGGGCTTTCCAATGGATGTTTTAAATAATAGAGCACAAATATGGGAGAGAAAAAAACTAGGTCTGGCCTGTTAAACTATTTACTAAATTTCAGCAAGTCCCTCAACTTCTCCATGCCTCTACTTCCTTCTCTATAAGAATCCTACGACCCTCTTTTCCCTAACTCACTGGGCTACAAGTCACCTAAGAAAAACACATGAAAGTGCTCTGAAAAAGACACAGCTATATACATGTAATATCAACACACAGAGGCTTGCTACAGTATTGTACTTAGTAAGAAGGATCAATCTATTAAAAGTGTAATTTATGAAGTTATTCTTGGAAGTATCAGGGAAAAAATTTGTAACATCTTTACCATGCCCTTTGGATGAGGTACAAGAGCAGTTTTAAAAAATGCATCGATACCCATCCTATTTCCATTTAAGAAACTACAGTGGACAATGACCTATAAGATAAACCTCATTCACGCTTCCCAATTTTTTTAAATGGCTATAATTCAGATTTACTTGAATGTGTTTCTGTAGTTTTATTAATTCACTGCCTGCTGTTTTAAGCTAATTCTGGTAGTTGCTTAACCCTCTCTGAAAGTAGTCACAGGTAATCTTTATTTCTCTACTACTGGTTTTTTACTTATTTTAAATTCTAGTTTTTTTCTGACTTAAAACTCACAGAAAATGGGTATAAGAAGTTTTTAGTATAGAGAATGAAGAAAAAAACACTCAAACTGTCACTAAAAGCAAATGTTCCTTCAGTTTCCTGCCTATTGAGTAGATACTATGAATCTCTTCTAAACGAATATTAAAACCATAAATCAACAGAAAAACCCATTTAATTTACACTATATAATTCTCCAAGGTTAAAAGATACAAATGAAGAAAATAAATCAGGATTGATTTTTGTAAAAGGTATATCTGAAGGATCATTCTGAAGAAACAAATGTGATTTTGAAGGAAATAGGACATGAGAACAAGTTGAGAACAAAACAAAAAATGTTAAAACATTTTTTGGTTTTACACTTAGTCACTAAAATACTATTACCTCTAGGTCACTAGCTGAATGAGAAACTAGATGAGGGATCAGTCAAGTATACAGAAACAGATTTGGAAACCCTGATATAGATGATTGTTGAAGTCACAGGAGTAGAAATTTTGAGGCAAAAGAGGATCTACACAATACTCATTACAAGATGTCAAAAGATAGTGAAGGAAAATGAAAAGAGAATGATAAAACACAAACAGAATCAATACACCAGAGAAGTATGCAGTTTCAAGAACAGGACTGGTTCAAAAAACGGAAAAATTAAAATAAAGATTGGGTTTGACTAGAAAGTCCATAAAAAATATAGAGGTGATTTTTAATTAACAATAAGAATGGATGAATTAGGAATGAACTAAGGGAAGACAAAATAGTTAAAAAACACAAAACAAAACAAAGGGCATTCTACCTATGTACTTGAAATGTTCTTCAGGAAAACTTGGAGAAAATGATATGGAAGCAAAAGGGAGACCCGAGTGTGCCCTAAAGGCAGAAGGCGGGCTTCATAATGAATAATTATTAATTATTAAATATTTATCAATAATTAATAACCATTAATTATTAAATAATCAACCATTAATTATTAATTAATCTAAATAATTAAATGCAGTGTATGTTTTAAAGTTGAGAGTCAGACTGATAAATAGATTGTTTCAGACCAAGTTAGGCACTTTGGGGGAGAAGGTTGGGGGAACCTCATTTCTGTTACTGGGGAACAGAAAGAAACTAATGAGAAGCCACCCCCTCCCTTTTTCGTGGTTGTCACAGTCAGCCTCTACACTCAGCAGTATGTATTTAAAAGGTACTTAGACCTTGATAAGTGAAAAGACAAAAAGCCCAACTGGTAAATGGTACTCAAAGTATGAAACAACAAAGTGAGTAAGTCAATAATTTATACTTGAAAAAAATTTTAAATAAAATCCAAACTTAAAGTAAAAACTTTAAAAATGTAACTGCTAGGTACATGATATCCATGTGATGTGCAAAATGGTTAAATTTTTAAAATCATAATACAGGTTTTATTTTGATATGGTCACCATCATTTAATAATAGGGTTTATTGGATAATTTCAGCCAAAAACATAAATTTCCACCTCTAAAGCATTCATAAAATTGATAAGTTGGGTACCTAATTGTGACAAGTGTCTTCACAATTTTTAGTATGAAAAGCAACATTAAAAAGAAGTGGAGCATCAAAATAATTTATTTCAAATCTACTTTATGTCTGATCTAATACGTAAATGGAAACATTCACATTCCATAGGTTTCTGAATTCCATTTCCTGTTTTGTATTTATGAGTTACTTAATTTTGAATCTGTGTCTCTTTGACATTTATTAAAGCTATATAAAAGGCCATGCACAGTTTATTTACAATATTATACAGTAACTATGTTTGAAGATTACTCAAAAATTTCACAAAACTATAAAATGGAAAGACATGTGAAACATTATTTAGAGACTAAAATTTTTAGGTACAGAATTTTGCAAAGATTATTTTGGTTTATAAGTGTTATTCAAGCGCTGGCTTGAAATAAGATGGACAACAAATGCAAATGAGTAGAATTTCAACAAATTAAAAACTAAAAATGTTTAGCTAAAACATAAAATACCATACAGTTGAAATACTCCCTTGTAGCAATGGGAATTTCTAAGAGAAAAAAAAGGTTATTCCTCAAAAGTCTTTCATAAAGAATAGGCTATCAGTAATAGTCTGTAAAAATATTCAGAAATACATTTTCTCAAATTATGTTCATCACCAAACTTATGTTTTTGGTAGTGACTGGAGCTGTGATTTTTAAATATTTATTGTCCTGCAGGGGAAGTCTCAGTTTCCTCCTTGAGGGGAGTGGGGGATGGGGGTGGGGAGAGAAGAAAACCAATCAGTAAATTTAGATTAAAGTAGAGATCATGGTACAAATATGAACACAGAGAGAAAAGCTGCAGGAACTTGGAAGTCCACATACTTTTAGCTGTATTTTAGGTCTGTTCAATTTAAGATCTCCTATCAGGAAGTAAGTACCTCATTTAAACTCCTTCAGAGTTTAAAAAATGTCAATAGGGATTTCTTCTCCTCCAGCTGCACCTCTTTCAGTTTTTACTGTTGTGGCTGAAGTACATTCAGATATTCAGACTGCCCCAGCTGGTAAGTTGTGTTTCTTCCACAATCAACATACTGGTACCTCTCGTGGGATATCTGTTCAGCGTGTTCAAAATAGGTTGTTGTCACAGTGTCTCTAAAAATAGAAGAAATGGGGAGAAATACTGAACAGTTACATATAAAAAATTTTTCTGAAGTTAGAAGACTCTTATACATCGAAATTCTCTCCAGACAGAGATTATTTGATTAATGATAGCTTCACATTCTGGACATGAGTCTCTTAGGGAATATTTCCCCAAACAGAAATGCTGGCTGAGTAAGCCCTATCTAAATAATTATATACGACAAATGTGATTTTTTTCTTTTAATAAGTAGGGCAAAAGTAGGTTTACAGTTGTGAGTGCACGAAACAGTTTATTCTTGTATTTTCATTAATTATTATATTATTTTCCATATGAACTGTGAACCTACGTTTGCCCACCCCCGTGTAAGCTACATTACACTATTAAAAACCATATAGTTCTCTCATCATAGGAAAAGGTTAATGAAGTGTTAGTTGATGGCCCAAATATTAAACCTATAACCTACAATGTTTTAACAGCTTAGGATAGCACCCAATTTACAAACCAGTAACAGTTCTTCTCCTCACTAATGCTAATGGCCATTTACTGTATATAGACAGCAATGAACTGGATTTTGAGTTCAGGGTTCCTCACTGCCCCAAACACTGTCATTTTCCTGAGTTCTTGCAAGGTCCAGGTGCAGTATTCAGCAGCCATATGATCCTGAACTACTTTTGAACTCCCATTTCCCCATCTGTAAAGTAGGATAATATTTATTGGACATCAGAGCATTTTTGTAATACTTAAAACCCAACTGAGATGGTATTTTAAAAATGCTGTGTATGCCCTAAGCCAGCGGGTTTCAACCTTTTTTGTCTCATGGCACACATAAACTAAATACTAAAATTCTGTGGCACACCAAAAGATGTATTTTTGGCCAATCTGACAAAAAAATAGGTATAATTTTGATTGATTTATTAAAAATAATGATAGTAATTAACTACCCTTTTTTGGGGTATATTTTATTGATTATGCTATTACAGTTTTCTCATTTTTTTCTCTCCTTTATCCTCTCCACCCTGCACCCTAGCCCATCATCTCCACATCAACATTTTCCTGCCACCACTTTGTTTCAAAGTGACTTTTAAAAAATCAGTTGCTGCCCTGGCTGGCGTGGCTCAGTGGATTGAATGCAGGCCCGCGGACCAAAGGCTGTTGGTTCCATTCCCAGTCAGGGCACGTGCCTGGGCTGAGGGCCAGGTCCCCAGCTGGGGGCGTGGGAGAAGCTACTGGTCAATGTTTCTCTTGCACATCAATGTTTCTTTCCCTCTCTTTCTCCCTCCCTACCCCAAATATAAATAAATAAAGTATTAAAAAAGAAAAATAAAAAAGAGGTTGGTGCCCCTGACTAGTCGGTAGTGCATGTTTTAAAAATTTAAAAATTCTTGTGGTACACTGGTGGAAAACTGCTGCTAAGCCAATGTTATAAATCTGATGTTTAAACAAAAATTCATACTCACTGCATCATGAGTACTATGTTATGCACTTTGATGGACATCAGTGTACAGAAATCACTGTTAAAGAGAAAAGAATGTGAATGAGACCTATGACATTATAAATTTAAAAGTTTAATTATAATTCTCCTTCCTATATTAAAGATAATAGATACTATTAAGATATAAGTAAGCATTTTGGTTGAACATTGTCTATATCTCAAATAACAATTAATATTTTCATGAATTCTTACTCTAAAAACAAATACGCTTTTCTGCTATAGCAGTTGTAGAGTTGTTTTAACACATGCCACAGTTTACTTCTACTTTTTGTTCACCTTTTGAAATTTTACTAACCAGTTTGTTACTCAGAAATTCTGTATCAGGCTGATATCAAAGGATGATGAAAATTTATCAGTTTTACTTAACAAGAGTTAATAATCACTTATAACCAATTTAAAAGCTTTAGAGCTTCAATAGAGTATTACACATTATTAATCTTCCTACAATAAAACATCAATAAATAATAGAATATAAGAGAATATGGGGCTCTTAACATAGTAAACAAGAAGTGACAAGGTATATACGACCTTAATTCTGAAAACTAAAAATAACTTTTTATGTGTATGGATGTTTATAAATGTCATGTATGTTGAAAAGAGACAGAAGAACATATATGAGCAGAAGCCAGAAGGAATATTCCAAAATGTGGTCTTGTGACTGCTAAGATTATAGAATATTAAATATATACACATATTTAATTCTTCAGACTATAAAGAAAATTATTAAAAATCAGAACTTACTACATATAACTCATTTCCTCTGCTATGACGGTCGGCACTGTGTAATCAATCTGAAAGGCAAAAAATGAAAAAAACAAATACAGAATAGGATCAATAATCAAGTATTATCAAGTATTACAGATACATTTCATAACTTTGAAGAGTTCAGAAATCTCTCCCTTTATGAGTCTGATGCTAAGACTTTCTCTTGTATACATGAATGAGATACATTTCAAAGTCAGGTTTTTGAGGAAACCCCCACCTCCTTCAAGTTAGTATGATAAACAAAGTTGAGACTCATTTAACTTCTCCAAAATATTTCATGACTAAAGCTTACCTGTTTCATATCCAGTGGACCAATATTTGTTATGTTGTTTAAGTGTGCCTTTCCAATAACTGTTTTTGAAAACTGAATTTGTGCAGTGATGTTTTCAACTGCAATAGAATAATAGCTATTGTTCGTTATATTCAATGTGTTCTGCAAAAGAAAGGAGTCCAAAATGTACAAGTTATCTGAAAATAAGCAAAACAAATATGCACTCAAACTAATTTAAAAAAATGACTTCAGTTAGGACCATGCTTCAGAATAAGCTGTAACAAAAATGTTAAAGAACGTTAAATGAATTATTTGGTTTTACGCATGAATACTAGGCATAGAATGTGCTACAATAAATGTACAATTAAAAAAACGTAGGCCCAGAAATGGTACAGGAATAGAAAAATGAATATTAGAAAATGTATTTGTGACCTTAGCAAAAATGAAATAATAATTTTTAAGTTTCATCTAAGTTTTTACTCAATGTCAATATAGTAAGTTATTACTTATTTTAATAAGTACAAAGATGGACATATAAAATGTTAAACAGTACTTTAAGTAAATTTAGTTGTTTAATTGAAAAGAAACTGGTATTTTAACTTATACACAAATAGAAATTTCCCCCATATCACTATGGAGAAGAAATGGAATGGACTCAAGTCTGTTTGATTGGAAAGAAACGCAAGTGCATCATTTCTACACACAGGTAACAGCTGGGCCCAACTGCGCTGATTCCAATTTACAAATGTCTCAAGTTTGGAATCAAATTTTGTAAAGTAAACAGACTGTAAATGCATTGTTTGCTAGCAATTAATTGTTTAATTAATTTACCCTCCTAAAGGCATCTTCAAATGCTAAATGATTCTGTATACGTAACTGCCAATATTTATTACTCACCACTTTCAGCAGAACCAGAAATAACAGAGCTCAACATTACAATAGCATACATATGGAAAGCAAGCCAACCAGTGTCACATTTAATATTCTTTCGACAGGGACAAAGGTGCTGCTTAACAGCATAAAGGAATGAAGTATTTTTAATATAAATTTTTACTTACTGTAATATTTAAATATATTATACGCTTTTCATCATCATAACTGACGTATGCTGATTTTACACCAATGTATTTCACGTCGATAGAGCGTGGGAAAAGGAAAAACACAGCCAGTCCAGAAATCAGCAGACAGACCAACACAGAAGCCATCACATACAGTTTTCTGAAAAGAAAAATGGAGAATTTAAATATACATTATGTGCATCACAAATTATAATGAAACATTTAGAGAGAATATTTTCAACTTGAATTTCCCCGCTATTATACTAGCAGTGAAAGATGTTGTTTATCAACTTTTTACATTACAAAAGAATTGAGTAGGGTTAGGTCTGAGTCTATTAAGTGTTAAAATGTTTTCATTAAAAGATGTATTTACCTTAGTGGAGAATGAGATTTCGGTCTTACTATAGACAAGACGTTACTACATTGATTCCCAAACTGGGCCACACGTTAAAATAAAGACAGGGAGCTTTGAAAACATACTGATTTCTAGACTCCCTCCTGAACTCACTGCAGCATAATTTTCAGAGGTGAATTTTGCCATCATGATTCCCTAAAGTGACTACTCATCAGAACCACCTCTGATGCTCTTAAAAAATGATATATCTACATGCCTTATCAATTTCAACCCAAGTATATACCATCCTCTGTTGTTATACAAGGTATTAACAAAGATGGCCACTGTGTATACCCACTTCTGCACTTCTGAGATTTCTCTAGTTTCTGAACCTTCTCTCTCCTTCATCTATATTCTTGCAAACTGGATTCTACCTCAGCAGGTTCTTCCTTAGGATGTGCCTGTCCTTTTTTTGTTTTTTACTGAGTCTTTGAGGGCTTAGGATAGTCCAGTTTCTTCTGATCTTCTCCTGGCCCTTTAGTGGATCGCTGCAGCCTTTTCTGCACGTTCTCCAAGACTGAGCATGAAGAATCCTCCCACTTTAACAGGTTATTCCTGGAGGTATTTGCTGAAAGTCCCCTGGGATCCTCTTCTATTGAGGTAAGGTACTTGCTTTGGTATCAGGGGTCTTAGGACTCTTAGGAACTCTCTATCGGCTCCCCTTGACAACTTCCACACAGCTGCTCCGCATGTTAGGGCCTTGCTATCATCGTGGTTTGAATACCCATTTTTACAGCTTGTGGGAACACATTAACACCCATTTTAAAAATAAGCATGTTTTCTCTGTGTGTTTCCAACTACTATTCTAGGTTAGTCTGTTTTAATTAAATGGATTTGAGAAGCTTCAGATACTATGCTGCTTTCAAGACCTTACTCCGACTAGCAATCTTCTTTTTGTATGACACAAGGCATACGAGAGCATAAGTGAATAATCTGATGGCATTTTTTCCCCTTTAACAGTGTTAACTAGAGTATTTATTATACATAATTTGAAAGGTAAGAAATACAAAAGAACAAAAAACGTGCCACTTTCTTATAATCACTTACGTTCTTCTTGGCCTTAATCTCTGATCACTATATGGAATCAATGCCACCAACTGGTTTTCTTGCCCTAAAAGTGAAAGAAGTTTAAAAATTTATTAACATGATTAATTAAAAATATAGTAGTTCCACAGTGAAGTCTGGTTTGAAAAGACCAAAATACCATTTGGCTCTCATCTCATTCCTTTAGTAAACTGCTCTAAAAATCTTCAAAAATTATCCAGAAGTTGAGTTCCAGAGCCAATAATTGTATTTTTCATACATAGGTATCTAGCTAATTGGAATAGTATAGAAAATGAGAAAGTAATTCTTCGCTGAAATAAGGTTTGTTTCTTTTTCACCAGGCTTTCCTTCAACCCCACAGTTTTCTTTTAAGGCTCTGATTTGGTTATCTGGATGAGAGCAGAAGAAACCTATTGCTTCCTCTGTATCCTGACATCCCTGTTACTACAAAGGTTCTTACACCACCCCTTGAAAACCAAAACTGACACATACTAAGTCTCATGCTCCATGAGCCCCTATAATGAGCCTCCCAGGACTCTTTCAGGCCACACGCCTTTCTACATTAAGTCACTTCAAAACCCACCATGTTATTTCTTGGGTTGAGCTAAATCCATATACTTTAACAGATAAATGAATCTTTAATTGCCAATTTTCCCACTTGGCTCTGTATTAACTATTAAAGCACCATGGTCAAATTCTTTTTTAAAGCTTCCCATAATGCTTCCGTCATTCCTCTGAGACCCCTCCACTACGATCCCCTCATTTACCCTACCCCAAACACACTGACATATAAATATATATGTTTTATACATATATCTTTGTGTGTATATAAATATTACATCTTGCTTGGTAGTATTTGTGTGGCTAAACTACAATCCTGGTTAAAACCAACCCTTTAACTACTATGCCTATATCCACAGTTACACGTGGATAGACAAAAACATACAACTATGCTCACTGGTCTCATTTTAGATCACTAATCTCAAGTGGTCCTTAATCTCAAGCGTTCCTCAAGTGTATGTAAAACATACAACTATGCTCACTGGTCTCATTTTAGATCACTAATCTCAAGTGGTAGGTAAGAAAAAAACCAACAATCATACTATTATCTCCTTAGTTCACACTCTCAAACTGACATTCTGAGACCACAATTTCGTAACTTCAACTCTCTTTTGAAACCTCCAATACATTCTCCCCAAGACTACCTCTGAGCTCATGATGTGGCAAACAGAAGAGAACTTCCACAAGCTCCCACCACCACATCCACCCACCTTTCTACTTCTGTGTCCACACACTCTACCTTCTCTTTTGTTATGAAGAGTAGCCGTATGCACTTGTGTACTACGTCTAATAATTCTCCTGTGTTATCAATGCTTTCTCTGTGGATCATTCTCATATATACAATACACAAATATATTATGCAAAATACAAATAATATACAAATATATTATTCACTCCATCTTAAAAAAATCCCTCTCTTGACCTCACAGCCCCTTCCAGGTATACCACTTTTCTCCTTTTCTACACTGTAAACCCCCTCAAAGAAACTATCTTCCCACTACGTAACTTCATTTCTCCTATGCTCTCTTGATCCCCCACTCTACACATGATACACATGCTTATGCAGGGTATCAAAACTGCTCTTTAAAGGTCTCCAGTGGTCTCCCCAAATCCAAAGGTCAGTTTTCAGTCCTCACATTAATTCATCTATTGGTAGCATATAACACAGTTGATCACTCTTTCCTCTTCGGATTCGTTCTACCTTGATCTTCCAGGATATCCGATTTCCTCCTCCTACTCCAACTGCTCTTTTTCAGTGTCTTTACTATTTCTTTCTCATGTAACTGACCTCAAATGTAATGCCCTAGGGTTCCCCAATCCTAGGCATTCATCAGAGACTCTGCTAGACCTATGCTGCCACTTTGTCCTTCCACTGGGGCCTCTCCAGGGTCACATTATCAACTCTGACCAAGCAGAAAATGAGAGGAGCACAAAGGTACTTTTACCATTTCTGCTGTTACCACCGCTCCTAAAGTAGCCCACAAACAGCAATGGGGATTATTCCCTCTGACTTCCTCTATGATATGTAATAGACTGATTTTTTTTTCCTTTTTGAATAATTTTCCATTATCATTACAGCATCCCTCTTCAGGAAACTCTTCTTATGCAAATGTATGGAATCACTCTTTAAAATGAAAACAATGCACATACCCCTAGGAATTCTTCCTGTTCCTTGACAAGTGGGGCAAGTGACACTATCTCTTCCTGTAAATTCCACATATGGAAACTGAGAGACATCTCCACTTCTTCCATCTTC
Organism: Mormoops blainvillei; assembly: GCA_004026545.1. Taxonomy (NCBI): domain Eukaryota; kingdom Metazoa; phylum Chordata; class Mammalia; order Chiroptera; family Mormoopidae; genus Mormoops; species Mormoops blainvillei. The sequence continues at coordinate 31,345 of PVJD01000490.1, forward strand.
ATTATGGACTTCATTACTGACCAATCCATTCCTCATGTTTTCTGTTGATGCAACTCCACCATAAGCATCATCTTTATTGGAATGCAAAGGCAGATGAGATAATGACTTTCCCATGGCTAAAGAGAAAGAATAATCTTTGAGTGAACTTCAGGAAAAAAAATGTATACTCAAGAACATTATGGGATATTTATACCAATCTACCATATTTTGCCATGTATACTGCGTGCATTTTTGCCCAAATTTTTGAGGGAAACATAGGGATGCGCATCATACATGGGTAGTACTAATTCCATATCTACAGAAATGTTTTTAATTCTTTTATTTATGCTTACGCATTAAAAGTGTAACTCTAGAAGGCAATTATGATATCCGTATGCAAAATAATACCCTTTATAATACAAAAAACAAGTATCTAAATATAAGTAAATAGAAAATGAATTCAAGAATTAAAATGAAAGATATTTTTTCCTGAAAGTTTGGGACAAAACTGTGGGAGTGCATTATACATGGGAGCACATTATACATGGCAAAACATGGGTAATTACTTTAGAAAAAACTTCAAGGAATGTTCATTCAAACGTTCAAACTACTTTGGGGATTAGAATTATATTCAATGAAAGTAATGTCTGAAACAAAGGGGCAATTTCCTGGAGTCAAAAGTGCTTTTCTAACAAATTATTATGAAATGATATCATATCAGATTTGTGGTGAGAATGGGCTTTCAAAACCACATTACAATTTAACAAGCCTATACCTCCTTTAGGTTCTCTGTAAAGTAATGTGTGGGCTTCACATTTCTTAGAATAAAACAAAACCACATTCTCCCTTTAAACCAATTAGCATTGAAGGCAAAAGTTGGTTTGGAGAGATAATAGCTTGGTATTATATGTATTGCCAAGTAAATTCAAAGTATATTTTTTTCAACCTTTATAATTCATGTTCGTTGTGATAAATAAAATTTACAATCCCTCTCGACCTCACATTTCTTGCTTTAAACATTTAAACACCTGCAACAAAAACAACCCAAAAACCAAATCCTATAGTTTTTTCTCTCATTCAGCAGTTGGCAGAGTTTAAGAAAATGAAATTAACATTTCAAAATATTAAATATAACCTACTCATACAAAAAAGAAAAATATAAAACATTATTTCAAAATTTTAGGATGACAGCATCAAAAACAACACGGGGAAAATTAAATTTAAAATCATGTTTCTAAACCTATCTGTAATTAGTATTACTACCTATACAAAAATAACCTCTGCAGGTAGAAAATGCAATAACATTGCAGGAAGGTCATGCAATTTTAAGAATGAACAGAACTGAAGTGATATGATCTAATCTGCTGATATTGAGGGAAAACTAATAAGAGATAAAGCAAAATTTAAAAATTTCTTCTTTCTAAATTTGATTATATACCTTTTATTAGTTCCTAAAAATAGATTATAGACATTTATATAGAGATAATTATATTTCTTTTAAAAATTCTCATTGATTTGAAAAAGGAAAACTGACATGCAAAATAATTTAATGTTCAAAAGTTTGCTTTTTAAAGCTGGCATGCCATCCATGTGTTGGGATCACTGAACGCAGTGTAAGCAACAGGGTAAAAAGAACTATTCAACTAGTAGACAAATTTAAAATTATAGAATGCTGAATAAAGATGCTTATTTTCACTATTTTTAAAAAATCTACGTACTCATTGTCCACGTTAAGTTAAAAAATATAAATAATTTATGACTTCTACAAATGCATTATCTTCTCTTGATTTGTTTCAATGACATTACGTCTCTGCCAAACCAGCACTTGCCAAGCACAGGTGGTTCAGCGATGAATTAACATCCCACACTGGAATGCCTTAGGGAGAAAAAACACAGAAGGCAAAACCAGTGGCTCTCTGGATCTCATCAAACAGTTGCCTCCATTCTGCCTGTGACAGGTGTTTGTTTCATCAAGGCTACGGACAAGCGCCAGACCTTGCCAGGTACTGGGCCTGCCTGCCCTTCCTACTAGATTTTCCTCAAAGCACTGATAAATTCAACCACTTTTATTAGAGGCTGGATGGCTTATAGAGAGGTTCTAGGTCCCCCTTCTCTGCCCTGTGCTCAGTGTTTTCGTTTCTTAATCTTTTCTCGCAGTCTTTTAATTTACTGAAAACCAACATGGATCTCATGCACGAAGAGAGAAAAAATAAATGCAGCACTCCGTCCTCTTGAAATGGGTCACGATTTTCTGTAGTAACGAAGGAAACCAGTCCCTTCCATAAACTATACGAACAAAACAAAACCCCGCATACAGCCTACTCTGGAAAGGTTAAAAAATAAGACCCAGGCAACAGTGCAAGAAAACTCGAGAATATCAGTACAAGGGGCCACCTGGCGACACAAGGCGTGGCGGCCTGGAATCAGCACCGTGCGTCGGACTTGGGCCGAAGCCAGAGCCCCTCCACAGGAGTCTGGGTCTGGATAAGAGGCGGTACAACGCCTCCATCAACACTGCCCGGAGCTCCTCCCCCGTCGCCTGGCGGGCCTAGCTGCCCCGCGGCCTCCCCTGCTTCCTTTCGGCTTTTCGCACGGCGCCTCCACCGGCCCCGCTCTGGAACGGGACCTGGGGCGGCGCGTCCAGGGTGGCTCACCGGAACGAGGACTGCTGTGCAGTTCCGAGCTGCTTCGGCAAGGACAGGCCCGAAGACAGGGTCACGGAGTCCGCAGCACGGGAGCTGGGGCTGAAGGGACGACCCTGCTCTGCTGCAGGGCAGCCGCGGAGTCAGGCGGGAGGGACTGCGCGATGATGGAATCAGCCGATGCCCGACCCTCCTGTAACCTGCACCCGCGCTTGCGCAGAGCCTTCTCCTAGGGGGTGTGGCCCCAAGAAAATCACGCCCCACGCATGCGTCTTTCCTCCACCGCCCCCCCACTCCCTGAACCCGGAAGCGCTGGTGCTATGAGTGTGGGCTCTTGTAGTTGTTACCTTGGTCTCCCAAGACTTAAAGGTAAAAATTGGCCGCCCTCGCCCTGGAAAATTTAGAAATAACAATATACCTCTCCTCTCCCAATTAGACCATTTCCTTTTGCAAAGGGGAAAAACGCGCACTTTTTGCCGCTGCCGTCAGCTGAGCAGTCTTCTGGTGCTCGCTCGGCGAGTCGTCCGGGACATTCGCAACGCTGGGAGGGGGATGGACTGCATAATAGACTCACGGCTTTTAATTAAGACGCGTTTATTTTAACTTAGAACTTGTTCAATAGAAGGGAACTAAGCAGGAAGGAATCCTGTTTTTGGTCGTTTTGTTTTTGGTTTGCGTTGGGTTAGGTTTTTGTTCACGTTTTTGCTCATGGTGTTCCCCCAGTCCTGCTTCCCCTTAACTCAGTGGTTAGTTAGCAGGAGTGCAAGATTCTGGGTCAAATGCCAATGCTTGAGCGCATCGCTGTGACTTGGGCTACTCTCCTCAACATCTCAAAGGCCAGGTTATCTCATTTAGAAAGTGAGAATAACAATACTGAATTATTTTGAGGGTTAAATGAAGCACGGGGAATAACTGTCCAGCACAACTAGACTCATGGCTTGCAAAAAGCCTAAAATTTAATGAATTGTTATGTTTATGACCCTAACATATATAGCAGTAGTAACCTAGGAAGATAGTGACTGTTTCATTTCTCTGTTCCGACAGGATCAGTGTATTTGACCAATGGAATATGAAGATAACGTGAAAGTAAGAAATGCAAGTCCAAACAATATAAATATAATGTTCAAAATTGTATATCCATGTGTGAGTGTGAGATAATGAGTCTTCTCACACAATGTTGCAAAAGATGTATACTCATTTTCTGTCTGGAAGTTAGGCGATGTGTATCAAGAATATTAAGTTTTCATTTTCACTCTTTTTACCCCGGCATTCCCATCCTTTGTAATTTATTCTAAACCTGAGGAGAACTCTAAAAACATTTTTGTACAAAGTGTGTTCATTTAACCTAAATGTCCAACAATGGGACATTTAGCCCATGTCTTCCAAAGATGACATCCTCCACTAACGTTGTTTGAAATTTCAAAGTAATAACTTATTTTAAACAAGTCAGAAACACCAGAACCTCACTCTCCCAAGGGTTGGCGGAGATGGGGGATATACGACACCATCAGTGTACATTTTCAAAAGGTTCACAGATTTCCTTGCAGCCTGTCCATGAAGACCAGATTGAAAGCCTTGGCTGTAAGAGCTAAGGATTAATGTGGTAGGAAAATGGATTATAAAACCCCCTTAGATAAAGATGGCTATAGGTAAACCTCAATCATTACAACAGTGCTGTTAGGTTTGTTAGTCATTATTTCTCCTTGCTTTCAAAATTGGCTTGAGGAAACAATAATTATGAATCAGAGATACAGAGGCGTGATTCAATTGTAGTTTATCAGTACTAGAAGGCCCTACATCATTTTCTTATAGAAAACCCTAAATAGGCTCATTCTTTTTTTTCTTACAGTTTTTCTATTTCCTCTATTAAAAAGCATTATTACCATATTTGAACTGCAGTTTTAACATTTAAACGAGTGAGTTTTAATTTTTATTTATGAAATGGAACATACTTTGGAAGTCCTTAATTCTAGCTACAGAGGTTCTTTAAAGTTACCTTAGTGGCTGCCAAGGTGATGAGTGGTGGGAAGATGTCCACTCTGTTTTATGGATTGTCATTTTAAAAATACTAATGCCCTAATCATATAAGTAATCTTCTAAATATAATATAAGGAATTTAAAGAGTCAATTAATAAAATTCAAGTTAATTAAAATGTTAAGATTTAAGTCTTAAGGGAGCACTGTGCGATACATGTAATATCCCCAAAGCTCAAAATGTTTTAAAAGTCTGGTTAGAGCCTGTAACTATATAAATTTGTTCTTTCTCATTACATATTAAACCTTAGATAGGAATTGTAAGTATATGAGAAACTGAATATGTCTGAGTAGAGATCCCATATGCCTTTTTACCCAGTGTGTCTCCCTAGTTCTGGCCTTTCAGAGCCACCCTTTCTATTATTGGTGGAAGTGGGGTTCTTGCTGTATTACAAGGAAAAGAATTTCCTGGGGCCCACATGGGAGGGTGGGGCTCTGTGGTATGGCTTATTGATGAGGCACAATTAAGGGGGTTCCCCTCTTGACACCCCAGTGTCCTATCTCCATTCATCTCACCGTGGACAAAGTTCAGACTTTAGTAGGGCCAGGATAAAGGTCACTGCCCAGAGTTTATGCTCCACATTAAAGTCCAGCCCAGTCCAGCATCCATCTAGCTTAGCATGTGTTTCCAACTGTAGTCCATTTCTATGCTTCTGTATCCAGGCTCCCTCCTGGCTACCGTGGAGAGAACAGGTGCATGCACTATGTGAATGTGGGTCACAAGCAAGAGAGAGAGAGAGAGAGAGAGAGAGAGAGAGAGAGAGAGAGAGAGCGAGCGCTTCTTTGTTCCCTGGGGGTTATAACCAGAAGCTTGGGTTGGGATGCACCAGGTGTTTTCTCAAAGTGACCAATTAACTTCCCAAGTTTTTGTGGGCTTTGGATAGGATCCATCTTTCAGTTAGACTGATAGACCTCTATGGTCAGCATCTCTCCCTGGGTCCCTCAACAATCTAGTACTGGAATGGGGAATGGAGGATTGTTAATCACCTTGGAGCAGTGCTACAATCCCCTGGAGTGTGAAAAGCTGTAGCTTCCTGGTGAGGGGCACAGGTGCCTGCTTCCCAGTTTATTAAGCTCAATGTTTAATCTCTTTTGCCCCCCTTCTCAGTATCTAGCCAAACACCGATGGCAACATTTCCATTGTGGGGACACAAAAAGTAACTTTCCTTTCACCTTCTAAGTTCTTCTAGGTGGGCTAATAATCACAATAACATGGGACAGATTAACAGGATAAAATGTCCAAAACTTATTAGATTTCATTCAGAGGAGCGCATAGAATGAGACTCGAGTTGCATCGGGCAGTTGAGGTTTACATAGCATTTTGGACAGAGGAAAAGATGACAGGAGTCTGGGATTTCCAAGGAAAAGTAGGCAATTCACAGATAGATGATACAGAGCAAACCAAGAAACTAAGAGACACAGAGGGAAGTCAACAATTAGCTTTGATAGATTTCTCCCTGTCAGGCCACATTTAATTTATATTATGATACTAAGGCATCATAATATAAATATGTTCCCTTTAAGCAGGTTTTTCTATCTGAATTCATTTAGGCAGGTAAGAGGGAAGGTCAAAGTTTCTCTCTGAGTCTATTCTGTCTTAATAACCAGTATAAATCATTGCAAAAGGAATACTTTGGGGGACAAAATTTTGTTCCCCCCATTGTGAATAGGCAAATAAAATAAGCTGAACCCTCTTCTCCTAGGGAGTGGACTCCCCAGTGTTTTTGTATATTTCTGAGAAGGAAGGCTTATAGCTTTTTGATAATTGACTTATTATTTTATGTGCTCTTCTCCTGGCGTAACTCTCAATCACTTCATGTTGTTTTATCATTGCTTTGGGGTGCCTCTTCGCTTTCTCTACACCCCCTTGCCACAGGTTTAAGCATTGGTTCTTTTTTGTCATACCAAAAGTCTATGTGAACTGAAAGTTGTATCTGTAACAGATTATTACCAAAGATTTGTAGAATTAGAAAGTAGTTTAAGCACACACAAAAAAGGGAATAACTTAAAACAATACCAGACATTGATTTTTATTAAAGTTTAAAGTTCAGTTTCTTCCAAGGGTCATTGTAGACATCCCCCTTCCTCCTGAGCCCAGTCTGCCATCAGTTTTCCAGGGACCCACTTTGACTTTCCAATGAACTTCTTCCTAAATGCTTTTCTATATATAAGTCCTGGGGCCCAGACTCCCTTTCCTCAAGCTGCCACAGATGAAGATGGAAAATTTCTCTTACGTAGATGTTTGGCTCTACCTTTATATGAAACTCTCTCTTATAAGGCTACACTAGAGAGTTATTTCTCTTTTATAACCGTAATGCCACCGAATGTTAGTATCCTAGGATACTACATAGAATAGCAGTATCTATTTGGGAACAAACATTAGAATACAGTGACACCTGCTGTTAAAATTTTGAAATCTTTTGTCCCTCTATTCAAAATACAGTGATGAAACATAAAAAGACTAACTAGAAATATGGAAATTATTCCTCTAAAATGCCAATTATGAGGTCAGGCATTGGATGAAGGTCTGTACTCTGTATACTAGTGCTATTGATCAAAATAGTTAATAAGCAACAAAAGCAAGCCATATATGTAATTTTAAATTTTCTAGTATTAAGAGTAAAAAAATGGGTGAAGTTAATTGTAATAACCCAATATGCCTAAGACTTTATTTCAACATGTAATCAAGATAAAATTTAATAAGGTATTTTACATTCTGTTTTTCATATGAAGTCATAAATATGCACAATTCAATTCTGAGTAGCTACATTTCAAGTGCTCCATGGCCATATGAAAATAGTTAATTATGAAGTTTAGACAAAAGAGTCTTTAAGCCTGAACAGCATCAGTGATGTAGCTAAGGTATAGTGCTGCATAATTTGAAATTTTATCATTTGTTTTATATATTTTATGCTCTGACAAATTAGTGGAGTGGGATCAATGAGATGGCTGGTAGACCAAGACAATCATTAGATTAGCAATAACCACTGGTCGTCAGGGACTAAAGAAAGCCTATTATATTAAAAATATATCCCAACATGTGTTGCAAATTGAAGATTATTCAGGATTTAGATAATGTCTTCTAGTATTTTTATCTTAATTCATATCTCCTGTATTTGTATTTTAAGATTATGTATTAAAATAATCAGAACAGCAATCTTAGGTGAGCCAATAAGGACTTGGGAGACAATGCACTATTTAAACTATTCAAGTTGGAGTTATAGTAATTGGAGAGAAAGGGAAATGACAGATTTTTTTTTTTCTTCAGAGGCTATAACTATAGCTGAAGTTAGAGAATTATAGGCAAGTTTTATGTGTTCAGCTGGGCAATTAGTCAAATCTAAAAGGTCAGCCGAGATGGGAAGTAGTATTCTTATATTCCAGGGTTAACAATTTGGTTAATATTAGAGAAACAAAAGGTTTCAGGAAGACGTCATTCTTAAAACAGTTTGAAAAACTCTGAACAAACAGCCAACATAATACTAGTTAAGGATCTAGGTAAAATGTTTGAGCAATACATCTATGATAGGTAGTAATCCAAGAATGGAGTTTAATAATAACACAGGGGCCTTTTAAGGTAAGTTCTACTTATGTATTCACTACCAAAGGTCAAAACTATACTCAAAGTATAGGGAGACCCAACTATGCATAGGCAGAGAAAAAGACAAGCATGACTGGAGTGAGCGAGTTGGGGAGTAAGAAACAAGGCCAGATAGAAAAGTCACAAGGGGATCAAGTAGCTTTTTACTATACTCCTGCAAAGGAGAACAATAAGTAAAGGTAAGCAGATAGGGGAGAAAAGGAGAGTTTTTAGTCTTTTAGTAAGTGATTATCACTGCTACTGAATAGAAGAGAAGTAGGTCCAGAAACCCTGGAGGAGGGGTCCAGTAAGGATTTATAAAGTTGCAAGAGACTTCTTTTACTTCCCAACAAGCACAAGCCAGAGAAGATTTTTTTAAAAATCAGTTAAAATACTTACCAGAGACCTGAGGGCATAAATAAACTTTAATAAACTTAAATCCAAAAGGTAATGAGAGCTTCTTAATAGAGAAGAGAATGACAGTTTCTTTCACTTCCTGTAGAACAGTTAGTGGTACATCAAGTAACTTCTACTACATAAAGTACCACAAATGGGTAATGGGAGACAAGCCAAATGTTTAAGGGCTGTGTGTAGGCTGGAATGATAGATTACAAGCTCATGGAGCTCTAGTAATAGAAAGAATCTTCTGAACCCACCCCCAACTCTGTTCCAAAGGCCGTAAGTGCTCAAAAGTAGTATGTGAGAGGCACGATTCCTGGGGGCAACCCCTTTGAGGATTCTGGGTCTTCATCAAGTGTCCCGTAGCAGCTCTCTAAAGGCTGGGGGCAGGGCAACAGGATGGAGAGAATTCTACTGAGTGACAGACAGGCAAGACTGACAAAAAAGAACATGCATCAACAGCGTAAACCAAGTGATACGTAATTCATATGGAATACTAGTCAGCAATAAACAGCAACAAACTACTTATAAAAGAAGCAACACGAATCTCAAAATCATTTTGTATAAAATAATCTAGATGCAAAAAGTTGTATACAATTATGATGTGATTCCATTTATATGAATTCCAAGAAAAGGCTAAATTATTGTAATATATGGTATAGAAATCAGGAAGTGGTTGCTTCAGGTAGAGGTAGAAATGCACAGGAAAAGGGACATAAAGGAACTATTTGCGGTTAATATAAATGTTCTTTATCTTGTTTTGGAAATAGGTAAAAGGATTCATATAACCACCCAAACTCATTGACAGAATGCTTAGGATTTTCGTTTCATTATATGTAGATTATACTTCAAGAAAAAACTAAAAAATCATACCTAAAAAAAAAGAAAAATTATTAGATGAACTTTTTCTTGTCACATTACTTCATCTTTCATATTGGAGGTTCCTGTTTGTCTCAATTTTTCCTTAATTACTGACATTTAATACTTCATTCTTTTTTCCCTGCAACAATGAGTCATAAACTCAGTTCATTAGTTTGAGGCCCTGTTTGATGATGATACCCTATAATTCCCATTAATATTCAGAGTTGGGCTCTAAATTCCTGTTATATAGAAGGTTTGCCTTTGTCTGGCCTGCGTTGCCCATTTTCTGCTTCATTTTCTTATCTCTGTTGCCCAAACTATTTTCCTGGACTTTGAACCTATTGCTGCTTCTGACCTTCAGTATCTGCATGAACTTTAAAGCCTCTTCTTGTGCCTGTGTATCTTTTATTATTCATTGTGTTATGGGGTGGTGGTTGGAGTGTGGATCTGGCCAGGTTGCTGGGCAGAGGGCAGGAACCCCTGAGGTGGGCAGGGATGTGCCAGAGGCAGCAGAATTGAATACGCAGCAGGCACTTGATAGATTGCCATACCCTTGGGTACCGGTAAACAAACTAGCGCGGCTCATGGCACAGCCAGTGGAAACTTGGACAGAGTATGCATAGGCTGAAAAGGTCACAACACATATGTACAGTGGGGGTTATCTTGGCAACAAGAGGAGGTCCAGAGACACTAGCCTGGACTGGCTGGGAATTTGGACACTTCTGCCGCGCATGGGATTTGGGGCCTGGATGTCTAGACGGAGGGCATGGGAGACTTGCACCTTCTACTGCCCCTTGCCCAGTCGGGAGCCAGCTTGTGCCAAGGGTGAGTTCTGCACCACGCCACACCCTGCTGGTGGTGGCCCCTGGGACGCTTCGGCTCCGTGGCTCACAAGTCCTGCACTGCGCCCCTTCTCTCGCTCTGAGATCAATGCACGGATGTGGGGGCTAGAGTGTTCGTTGGCCCTGGGGGCATGAGCAGCCTCAGGCCCCAAGGGCCCCCTGAACGGAGTCCCCACTGTACTACTGGTGGAGTGGTTGGACAGCAGCCTGGGGCCCCAGGAGAGGAAAGAAGCTGCGGTGAGACCATGGCAACACCAGCCCCACAGTTGCACACTCCAGGGGGAAAGAGCCTGAAGCCAAAGACACATTTGTGTGAGAGCCTTGGGCTCTAGATGGACAGTAAGAATGGAGCAGGACATTGGACACTGACTCTTGCACTGTGTTTTGCAGAAGACTTTGGCCTTGAGCCAGGCAGTTCCCAGCTTCCCCCAAATGGGTAACCTTTTAATAAAGACCGTTTCCCTTCCCCATCAGTCTTTGTGTTATGGATGTGTTCTGTGGCAGGCAGCTGAACCCCACTTGTTTGGCAACAATTGCACTGTCTCTGCAATGCTCTCCAATGAAATAGGGGAACATGTTGGGTTTGAAATAAATGTTAACATTGCATACCATTGCTATAAATATGAAAGAAATTACTTTCATGAAAAGTAAATTAAAATAGTAAGTGTGAATAACAAATAGGAGTTGACACTTTGACTCTGTATTTGAATAGATGCATTTTCTCTTGTACACCTGGCCTGATCGGGTCATAAATAATTTGGATGCAACTTTTAAATTTAATGCAAAATCATCATATATTTCTTAAATTTTCTTTCATATTTACTATTAGTTTTTTTTTTAATTTTAAGATCTTATTGGACAGGGAATAAGAAGAGAAAGAAAATGGGCATATGCGATATCCAGAATTTTGAAACAGACTGTATATATTGCATCCTATAAACCAAGAGTTGACAGCGGCTTTATTTTTATTTTCTTCTTTTTTAAAAATAATTTTGTTTTAGTGTATTGATTTTAGAGAGAGAGAAAGAAATATTGATATGTCATTCCCCTTATTTTATGCATTCATTGATTGCTTCTTGTGTGTGCCCTGACCAGAGATCGAACTCACAACTTTGGTATATTGGGATGATGCCCTGACCAGCTGAGCTACGTGGCCAAGACAATAGTGGCTTTAAAGAGCTCATATAAGATGATAGCACCATGCCATTCACACTTTATTCTAGAGAAGGAGTTGGAAAATACTGTCAGATACTAGAAAAAAAAATGAGAGTCGTGTCCGGCAGAGCTGGCTGATTAATTCCACACAAGTGTGCCCTTTTGTTCATCCGGTCACATTTGTTGTAGCCTTTAGCCCCTCAGTGCTTGACCCTGTGCATGTGGGCTTGAGTATTTGCTAGGATGGTTATTTTTCAGGATACTGATGCCTTCAAATGGAATTGAAGTGCAAACAGTCTGCCAAGACACTACAGCCCTTGCTCTTCTGCATTTCCTGTCTTGTTCTGCCTGCCACTGTAGTTTCATTCCAACTTGGCTTTCGGCTTAGGACATGCTTGTCACCTTCCAATCTCAGTTTAATATGTTTTTATAGCTTAAACATTATTTCCCTGCTAATGGTAAATATGCATTATATCATCAGTGCCTTACTTTTATTATCCTTAGTATTGAAAGTTAATGATCTACATGGATGTACTTGTCATCCCCACTTCCTTGTACTTTTACTTGAGCTGTTTTCTTAATACAATCATTCCTATGACATTTGCCAATCTATTTTCATTGAAATATTTTGGAAAGCTTGTAGAATACTTGGAAGCAATACTTTGAGTCACAAATATAAAAGTAAACAACACAGGGAACATTTGAATAGGCTTTGGTACCAGCCAAGTAAACGAATTGAAAGATAATCTGGTGCTTGAATCTAGTACCTGATGACAAATGGAAAATTACAGAGCCTCACTTCTAGCCTTGAAATTCCTATGAAGTTTTAGTTTCACAAGAGATCAGGCATACATAGATAATAAGTAGAACACCTAGACAACAATGAGCCTTGGTAAAAACATTCATCTGTGAGAAGGTTCTACATATTTTGTTTTTCCTACTCCTGGCAGTAGAACATGGCTAGAGTAATTATATAGCAGTCATTGTTGCATATGTGTCTGGGAGGATGATTTTATTAGGACTAAGAAGACCTTATGTTTATGTTTATGTTTAGAATCACTGAACTCACAATGGAATGAGAAGTACATAAACTGCACCATGCAATCAACTGGGAACATAATTATGTGCCACAGACAGTGGGTTTACGAATAACTTTTTCACTAAGAAATTGCCATAAAATTTACCTTGTGTATATAAGGACATCACTTTTTAAAAATCAAATCTGGGTTCATTTCTTGTGTTTTCCAAATATGGGAAATTGTGTTGTGTCTCAATGCTTATGTCCCTGCGGGTTTTGTAAATTTTTCTAGTTCTTACCTCAGGTCTTCATAGTTCATTTCATTATTAGTTATATTTTTTAAAAGGTAGACATCTTTTTTTTAATCTTATAAAATATGTAGTGTCAGTTTCATAGTTCTAGACACAGCTTGTTTTTCTTTTTAAAGAAAATGTGTTGCACTAGCTTTTTTTTCTGTTATGGATATTCGTGTTCTCTGGGTAGCTGCCTAAGCGGTGTACTCAAGAGGGCTATTGAATTCTACTGATTCTGAAGGAGAGAATGGAAGTGGAAAAGAGCAGAGATATACTCACCACTCCTTTTTTGTAATGCCACAAAATGGCCCCTGGAATGTTAACTATAAACTTTTTATGCTGATATTATGTAGATTATCTGCAAATAATTTTGATCATTGTTATATATATTATTGAACATCAATGTTGTAGTTCACAGTATCAGAAAATAGGTGGCTTAAATTCGTATTAAATAATAACAAAAAATACCGAAGGGTGTCTTATTAAATAGTAAGACCCAGTTGCCAATAGATGATAAGGTTTATAATAATTGTCTGCATACTTAATTATATAATTTTTACAGTGAAGATGACTTTTTTCCCCCTCTTGGCACAATCATTCTAAAGTTCCACTGATCTGTATCCCAGATTGGAACCTCACACAGAACCTAGATGAGAAATTACAACACAATACTTTCCACTATTCCTCCAATAAATATTTTTACATATAATAGTAAAAATTAATTTCACCTTGACAAATTAGCTTAGGAAAAATTTGTGATCACCATGGTGTTTGTAGACCTATGGGAAATTGTGAATAAGATATATAAGTAGCCTAGACATCTCTCAGGTAACAAATAGGTAGATCAGGTGTTCTTCCAAAGCAAAAATATATCCTGTAAAATATAGACTTACAAGAATTCTTCTCTGCCTGTTTTCCCAATTAAAATGTTTGAATTCACGTTTTCTTTACATATTTTAAGTTATGTGGATGTCCATTTGTTACGGTGTTTTATTCACCTTTTAAAAGTTTTTCACAGGTTGAAGTTGGAAGGTATAATAGCAAAAGGCAAGGGACCTAAAATTCATGTTTATCAGAAAGTTTAAAAAAGTAATTTTTGATGCATTTCCAGGAGTATCATTGATGAAAAATAAATATTTGTTGAATGAATACCAAAAAAGAAAAATTATTTTATTATCATTTCAACCACATATATTTTTATCCAGTTAAATGGTGCTAAAGCCTGAGAGGGGGGAAACTAGCCAACTACCTCATCATTGTTATTTAGCCTTTTATTATTACTAATTATTCCCATTTGTGTGGCTCATTTATTGCCTACTCCCTCCCCACCAGTATGAATACTCTACCCCCCACAAAAAAATTTTACTGCACTGACCTCTTAAAAGCATTCGAACTTCTTTATAAGACCCAAGAAAGATGCTCTATAAAAATAAAGGAAGTAAGGAACCAATTACATACAGACTATGAAATGATAATAAGGCTTATTATATAATAAGCTGCCCCGTTAGGAAGTGCTGTGAAAAGTAGTCCAGGCAAGAGGTGATGGCTTGTATCAGGGAAGTAGTGGTGGAGGTAATGATAAATGGACAGATTTCAGATATATTATGAATCAATAGGATTTGCAGATTGACCACATATGGAAGGTAAGAGAGAAAGAAGGATAACTCCATTGTGTCTTTTTCTGTTATCTCAACTCTCTCCTTTCTTTAGTTTTCCATCCCCTTTCTCCATTTCCCCTCAATCCCTCTGTTCTTCTCTCTCTTTCACGTTTTCTCTCACATACTCCTGATTCTCCTGAACTTTATCTTCTTTCCTCCGCTTCCCTCCTCTCCTGCTTTTCTCTGTCCTCCCCCTCATCTTTCCTTTTTCACCTTTCTTGCTCTCATTATTATTTTAAATATAATTCTGTTTGCTGTGTCAAAACGCATTGTAGGGAGCCAGAGTTGGGACGCCTGTAAGAAGGCTTTTCATGACGAGGATGGTAGAGAGTAGATATGATACGTGGTTAGATTTGAGACTTTAAAATTGAGCTAATTACACTCACTGATCAAGTGACTCTATTAAGTGGGGCAGGGAGCTAAATTATGGATAATTCCAAGGATTTTGCTGTGAGAAAAGTGTAAATTGCATCATCAACTAAAATTTCAGAGGAAGTAGGTTAGGCCGTGGGTTAATGAACAGAGATAAACCTTTTTTTCATATGTTCACTTTGGCATACCTGTTCACTATCTTGTGGAAATGGAGGGTCATCTAGGGCCTAGCAGAGAGAAAAAAGCTACCTATATTCATTGGATTATTATAGCAAACATGCCCTAGAGTGCCCGCTACCCTGACGAGTCACGCTCTTGTAAAATCCCCTGTAGTGTAGGCAGAACTTGTGACTTCCTCCTGACAAACAGGCTCTGACAAAGGTTATGGAATGTCACTTCCATGATTATGTTTAATTATATAAACTGTCTTAGCAGCCTGAAGAGGAGAGACTCTTACTGGCCTTGAATAAACAGTCATCCTGTGAACTTTCTAGGCATAAGGACCACATGGCAGGTAATGAAGATGGCTTTTAGGTTCTAGAAGACTCCTCCATCCAACAGCCAGTAAGAAGGTGGGCCCTAAGTCATACAGTTTTAAGGAAATGGATTCTGCTAAAAACCTGGAGGAGTTTTAGAAGCAGATAATTTCCAAGTCGAGTTACTGTTCAAGAGCATAACTCACAAGACAGCTAGCTTGACAGACATGTTGGCTGCCGCCTTGTGAGACTCTAAGCAGAAGACCCAGCAGAGCTATGCCTGAGCTGCTGACACACAGAAATGCTAAGCTACTAAGTGCGTAGTAATTTATTATGCAGCCATATATAATGAATGCAGTTGTCATCAACTGTAGGTGGTATTTAGTACATAGAACTAGAGGAAATCACTTAAAATATGTCCAACAACTATCAATGCAATACTCAGTATAGGTCAGTTTTTAATCAATTTTTAAAAGAATCTAACTGCTCTAAGACTAAAACCAAATTCTCCGGAAAGAAAACTCTAATATTATAAGCTTAGATGAGATATCTACTCAGGAACTACATAAACATTGCCAGAAAGAATTCATGGTGGCTAGAATAGACGTATTAGCAAGGCCTCCATCCATGTGGGGAGGGGAAAGGGGAGTATAGTGTCAGAGAAGAAAGCTATGACCTTGGCAGACACCCTCACATTTGTCTGTTCTATATGTCTACCTGAATGAATGCAGACAGATACTTTTTACCTTTGATTTTTTAAAAAATTTCTTGGCAAATTCACTAAGGGTCTGTACCAATTAGAATACTGGGTAGCAGCTTTTTTGCTACGTGACAGTTTTGAGGAAGTCAAATTTATAAAACCCCACATATTTGTCATAAGACTACATATCTGAAGAAACTTTGTATTTATGTTTTAAAAATCTATATGAGAGACCTGACATTCTCTGACATGCAACATTTTTTATTTTGCTTAATTATAAGAATAAAGTACACAGACCTGATGGGAAGCTGGCCCTGTTCCTTCCTCCTTGACCCATAAACAAAATGCTCAGGCCCTTGATAAAATACACTTGATCTTCCAAAATGATGGACATTAATAAACACAGTAACTCTCAACTTCTAAAGAAGTCAAAGAAAGCCTAATCTATTTAGCAGTAGGAGAAATGAAAAATGCTCTTAATACGTAAAGACTTTTAATGATCAAATACAATATTGTAGATAGGAAAAGATTTGTCAATTCCTTCACCAGTGTGTTATGAAGGCCTTTTCTCCCCAGTAATGCTGTTGGTGAGAAGACAATGATCTATCTTATATATCTTTAGTGTTATATCATTCTATGATATAATGTCTGTCATTCTAGTGATAGAATGCCTATCATTCTCACTATTAAGCTCTTTACCGAATTTCACAGATAATTTCTAGTTTGTAAACTATTGGCTACCAGTTAAAAGAAGTCATCCAGCACTAACAATTTGGTTAGTGTAATTAATTGTTATTTAGTTTAATCCTTACTTGATGAGCTGATTTGCACCAAATCATACTCTTGATGTACTAATAATCAATTTTTACTACCCTTACAGTAATCTAGAAGAAAGGAAAGAACATGCTGTATCTCAAGTATAAGTTATCATTCATCATGTTGCAAATGCACCGTTTCACTAAATGAGGGATTCTGAATTCTTTACCTTCCTATGCAAGGACAATTCTGAATGTAAAATAAGGGACAATTAAGAATGACAACTAAATAATGACAAAATATTACAGTTTAGTCTTTGTTTGGTTTATAGCATATAAAATACTATATTCTAACTTCTACTTCACTTTTATACCAGTGGTATATACCAAATTATTACATTACAGTAAAAAATGTGTACTAAATCTTGCTTTAAAATCTGTTTTAAATTCTATATGTAATTCTCAAGATTGGGTACATAATTACTTTAAATCAGTGGTTCTCCTGGAGATGAGTCTTCCCCTTCGGGAACATTTGACAATGTCTAGAGACATTTTAGTTTGTTGCAACTTAAGAGCGTGCAGCTGGCGTCATGTAGGAAGAGGCCAGGGACACCACTAAACATCTCACATAGCACAAAACAGCTCCTTATAACAAAACCTCTTCTGGCCCAAACTCTTAGTCAGGTGGAGATTAGGAAGCCTTGATTTAAACAAATGTACACTGAGCACTTCCTATGTGCTGGATATGATGCTTGGGAACATTTGGTGGATATAAAATAGACCCAATAATCAGTATACTCAGCAAGCTTGTAATCTCAGACAAGAATCGAGTTGAAAGCCCAAACAATGAAGATGATAATGACAGCAAATTGAGTAATATTTACATCACAAAAAGACAAAAACTGCTAAAGGCTGGAACCCAACTCACATTTGCCTGGGAAATAAGTAGTTTTACAAAGATTACAGCAGTTACATATTTTTCCACTTCCTCAAAGTAGATGATTCTTGTACATAGTTACAAAATATAAAATGTACACAAGAGTACTCACTGAAAAGCAAATTTCCCTCTCCCCTTGTCGTCTTGATCACCACTTGCTTTTTTAAAAGGCAATACTATTTCCATTTCTTGTGGATTCTATCAAAGGTATCCTAGTCCTTTAAAATACATATATATCACATTGTATGGGTGAATTCTAATTTATTTAGTCAGTCCCCAATTGATAAACATTTAGATTGTTTCAATTTTCTGTGATTGCTGACAATGCTGAAATGAATATATTTTTATACATCTGGGTAGATGTCTGAAGGATAACTAGCAGTTGGAATTTTCGTTTTAGAATTTATGTGAAATTTTTATCTCCAAAAACATTTTCCAAATTGTTTCTCCTGGTAAGCAGCTTCCAAGTTGACGGCCCCCAGCCCGCCCAATTCTCCTTTTCTCTTGAACCATATGCTCCTATGTAGCCCACTTCCACACTGAATAGCGCTGACCTTTGTGACCAATAGGGTATTGAGACTGCAGCGCCAGGTCATAGAAGACATCACCGCTTTCACCTTGCTTTCTTTTGATTTGTGGCTCTAAGCAGCGGTATCCACCTGCGGCCTGCGGGCTGTATGTAGTGCACGATGGGCAACCCGACACAAAATCATAAATTTACTTAAAACATTATGAGATTTTTTTGAGATTACATGTCGCAGTGTATTTATTGTGTGGCCCAAGACAATTCTTCTTCCAGTGTGGCGCAGAGACGCCGAAAGGTTGGACATACCTGCAAGTGGAATTCAGCTGCTGTGCCTGTCATGATGATAATCAGGCAGCCCTGGGAGAGGCTTATGGAGGAATTGATGATTCCCACCAACAGCCAGCACTAAACTGCTTGCAAGTTGTGTGAACCACTTCTGAGAGTGGCTTATTCAGCACTACTCAAGCTTTAAAGTGACTACAGCCCTTACTAACATCCTGGTTCCAGTGTCATAAGGGACCCTGAGCCAGAAGTGCCCAGCGTAAGCTGCCCCTAAGTTTCTGACCCAGAGAAACTGTCAGCAAAAATAAATGGTTATTGTTGTTTTAAGTTTCTAAGTTTGGGGGGTAATTTGTTATGTAGTAATAAATAACTAATATATTCTTCATGGAAGTTGTTCTAGCTTATATTTTCATTAGCAGTGTGTGAGAGTCCCTGATACCATTTAACACAGTGTGGTATCATTTTTTTAAATGCTTGCCAATGAAATAGATAAATAATATGTCATTGTTAGTTGAATTGCATTCTCTTAGTGCAGTTGAGCATAAGTTCATATATTTAGGAAGTATATAATTCAGTATTAGAGCTGTTCATATACTTTACTCATTTTTTCTACTAGGTTGTTGGTTATTTTCTTTTTTTAATAGTTTATTTTTTTCTTGTATTTTTTTCCATTACCATTTATGTCCCTTATACCCTTTTCCACCTCCACCCACCACCCTCTCTGCCCCCTGCAATCTCCACACTATTGTCTGAGTCCTTTTTCTTTTTCTTTTTTTCCTCCATCCCTCCACCCCTCAAAGGCTGGTTTCTTATTTATTTGTAGGAACTCATCACATACTGAGAAAATTTACAGTTTGTGTGTGATATGAGTTACAAACATTTTCCCCTCCTTTTTAAAAAGTGATTTAAAAAATAAAGACATTAAAGACATTAATAAAGACATTTGATTAATGTCAAATTTTTCAACATTAATAAAAATGGTTTCTGGGCTTCTTGTGATTTTTCTAAAGCTCATCCCATTCCTGAGATGGCTTTAAAAATCTAACCATGGGTTTTCTAGTACTTCTGGGTTTCCTTTTTTTTTTATATTTAAATTCTTAATTCATCTGGAGTTTATTTTGTTTTAAGTTATCGGATCCTACTTAATTTTATTTTCTTTTTCTATGGTTGTTTAGTTGTTGAGATACCAATAGCTATGAACCAAATTTTCCCCTATTTTGAAATGTTCTTTTTTCTCGTTTATACTACATTGCATTTGTACTTGGATCAATTCTGGACCTTCTAATATATTCTATTGATTGAACTCTTTATTTGTCATGCTAGCACAGGGTTACATTGCTGTTTTTAAGATATACTAACTTTTAGAATGATTTTTGACTCTGTTTACTCATTCATTTCAATATTTATTGAGTACTTGCTGTTTGCCAAATAATTATTATTCTCAGTGTTCAGGAAAAAGAATTTCTCTATCTTCATGGAAATATACCTGGTAGTGAAGACAGACAACCCCAAAACAACTCAGTCTAAGATATGAATGGAATAAAGCATTATAAAAACCTATATTACATACAGGATTTTCAGTGGCACTTTCTCTGAGGAGGTGGCATTGAGATGAGGGCGGAGTGAATGTGAGTCTCTTACAGGAGGCATTGCCAGCAGAGGGGACAACGAGGGCAAAGGCCGATAGGCAGGAGCGTGAAAAGCGTATGAGGAATGTGACTGGAGAAAAGTGAAAAGGCAGGAAAAGGAGAAAGTGAATAAATAGTAGTAGGAAGTGTGGTTAGAGAAAAATACAAGCCCTAGGATGTCTTTTAGACCATGTTAAGGACTTTGGATTGCATTCTAAATGTGTGAGAAAGCCATTGGAGCTGGTGAGTGATGGAATGGGATCTGATTGGTGCTACCAAAAGAAGCCTGTTTTAAGGAATGGAAGAACAGGTAGGAGGGACATGAGGGAGAAGGTGGCAGGAATGCCACAGGCAGTCCTGTTAGGCTATTTCAGCAGCCCAAATAAGAAATGATGGTGGCTTGTGCCAGCCATGGAGGTGACAAAGTTGATCTGAATCCAATAAAAACTTGCAAAACAGCTGATAAAATTAGCCTTAGAATCAGCTTGCCTTATTAGGAAAACAATCTCTTTTCAATTTTAGTTGACATCACATTAAAACTATAAATTATCATAAGGGGAACTAACATTATATTCAGTATTTTTTAAAACTCAGAAATGTAGTATTTATTTTTTGTTGATTTTTGTTAACAGTAGAACTTTAAAGTTTTCTTCATTGATATCTTTCACATTCCTTGTTCCTTTTTGGTTTCTTCTGGTGCTGTTGTAAATGGAGTTGTATCCTTTATAATATCTTCTAACTGGTTGTGAATGAGCATCAGCTGTCAGACATGTGAGGGAACATGTCTTGATACTATTCCTGCCTTGTATTTGGAGTCCTTTCTCTGAAGACACTGGAGCAGAGAACGTCTGTTCCTGCCATGCTCTGCCTGAGTTGCTGACCCATAGAGTCTATGAAGTTAATAAACAGTTGTTTGGAATAATTTGCTACATAGCTGTAATTGGGACTGAAGGTACATTCTCTCTCTTCAGGTTATAGAGTCAATAAATAGAAGTTGGATTCCCCTTATTGATTATTTTTATTGACATCTAAATCAGGAAAACACACCAAAAATAAATATACAGATCAATGAATTATCACAAATGAATACTTTAGTAACTAACATCCAGGGGGAAAAAAAGCAGCATTCAAAAATGACTTATCTGTGGCTTTCCCCCATTCATCCTGCTGTCAAATGAGGTATAGGATGCTCTCACCACCTGCCCAGTTAGCCCCCTCCCTTACTAAAAAGCAAATAATTTTTGTTTTTTGTGTCTCAGAATGAGACACTTACCTGGAGAATGTATTCTACAAGCAGTGTCAGGGATGTACAGCTGGGGGCATCCTTTGTCCACATTTTCCGGCATTCTGTTTGACCTGGGCTCCTTTGGTGGTCCTTTAATCTGTCACTTTGTTGACAGTGAGTCCCACATCTCTCTTTTCTACGAGCATCTTCTGAGGTCGACGGTGGTTTCTGAGAGAAGACAGACATGGGAATTATTTATTTAAATAATAAACTGTATTAAAACTTTGAGAAACTTTTATTTAAACTTTTTAAAACTGCAGCTCCCATGTATTGTGTGTAATGTGGCCTTAACAATGGATTAGGATTTTGAGAATGGAGAGGGACAGTGAAAGGCTTTGGCCTCAAAGACCACTCTGTTTCTGCTTTCACTCGGGGGAAATCAGCATGCCTCTGCCAACTTAAGGTTTTTTATTTTAATGGGATTGCTTGAGTTGTTATAGAATTTTAAGTATTCTCCGCACATTCTGCAAAACAGTCATTTATCAGATATATATTTTTCTACTAGTGCCCTTTTTCCATTAGTGGATCCAACCCAGAGTACTAGCATGTATTCAGGCCTCATGCCTCTTCATTTCATCTGGTTTATCGCATTTTCTCACTATATTTTTTGTTTTTCAAGACCTTAACACTTTTGTAGATTACTGTTTAGATGTAGCATAATTTGGACATAACTGATGTTTTCTCATGATTACATTGAGTTTCTGGCTCTTGGGGAGGAATACTACGTAGATGAAATGCCCTTACTGCATCCTACCAGACGCACATGATCCCAACACACATTATCACTGATGAGTGTAATCTTGATCACTTGTTTGAGATTGTACCTGCTAGTTTTCTCTCTTGTAAAGTCATTATTTTTGCCTTTGCATGTTCTGGTCTTTAAAAGTGAGTCATTTAATACAGCTGACACGAAATAAGATCATTGAGCTTAATTTTCTGAAGGGAGGAGCATTCTGTGTACATATTAAAACAATAATTAATACATATTTTGGAGGAATACTTTAAAGCTATGCAACTCTCATGTTTCTCTTTAAAAATTTGTCTACTAATTTTACCAGCCATTTGTGAATCTTGTCTGCAGCAATCATTACTGTTCTGTTTTGATGGTGGTTTTCTATTGTATTTCTCACATTTCTTCTGTATTTAATTTTTGGAATTCTCTGTAAGGAAAATCTGCCCTTTCTTCCCCATTTTTAAATTTAACTCCAGAGGGTGGAAAACATTTTTTTTTATACGGACTAGATAGTAAATATTTTAGGCTCTGAAGGCTGGATTTGGCAGGAAAAATCAAAAGTATCTGTTACTCTGTTAACTTGCTCTCAGGCCATATTCCAAACTTTGTAACCTTTAATCATTCTGGCATCTGTTGGTCTACTGTTAATTGTGTATGTATAAAAGAGCGTTTCATTATAAGATGGCTTTTTAAAAACCGAGACTTTTGGACATTACTTTCTGTATACATTTTAATGAATGGAAGGTAAAATGTGTTCTTGGGTGAACTGATCGGCATTTAAAAATTTGGCAATTGGGAGATAATTCGTATTGGAAACAGAATCTAGACTCTGAGTTGTTTCTTCCATTACCCTTTGCTGCCACATACAGGGAGAAATGAATATATCAGATAAAAAATGTAGGGTTAAACTATTCTTTTAAAAGTTTTGCAATGAAAATGATTTAAAACTGGCCATTATATATAATATTGGTAAAAGAAATCCTGGTTTATTTGGTCTTTATGACTGCTCACTGCTGTGAAAGGTGGCAAGCCATAAAATAAGTTCACAGAAATAAAACAAGTGCTTTGGCTACCGTTTATTTAGCAATTGTCGGGAAAGATGAATTAGTCAGTATAAATTCCCTGGAGGTGTCATGATATGTAAGACTAATAAAATGATACCTGATGATTCCCTCGGAGAGCGAAAGAATAACCTCAAAGAAGAATCGGAATTAACAAGAAATGAGACCAATCTTTCACAGCACCATGAAGGTTAGAAAGATAAAGCTATGGTACTCCAAATGCCATGAAATTACTTCTAAAGGCAAGAATCGATTTAGTGGGAAACATTAGAAAACAACAAGTCAAAAACAACATCAACAAGAATGGTAAGCCCTGGAGGTCACAACCATCAAAAAAGTGCCTGGTAAATCCTGATTCGCTCCCCTTGGTCCTCAGCTGAGATTGATTCTGGGCTGAATCCTGAGCCTGAAACAACTGTTTTCTGAGGAGAAACCTTTTTGCTTACTAAGAATTACCTTTCATTCATTGTTTACAGAAAAGAAAGGGAGGAGGGAGGGAAGAAGAAAGTGAAGAGGGAGGGGAAAAAAGAAAAGGAAAAAGTGTACTGTTGTCTCTTTTCTTCTTTGATTATTCTCTTGATTTATCAAAAATTCTTCAATGAAATAGATTAGATGAGCATTCTTGTGTTTTTTACAATAATATAATTGTGTAATACCTCACAAGTAATTATTTTGATTATTTCAAGCCTTTTCTGAATATAGCATGCATTGCTTTGTACACTGATAATCTGCATTGACTCTTCTCACATTCAGCTATCAATTGGATACTTTCAACCCATATTACTTATTAAGCTACCATTTTGTTATATCCTGTGACTGCTGAGATGGCAGATAGTCTCACCATTCCAGTAAACCACTGGTGTCTAATTGAGAAGTTTCTTATTTCATTTGAGATCATCACTTCCTGTGTGAGACAGAAGTTCTCTGGACATTGGCTAGGGAAGTGTAGTCAAGTTAGAAGGATAAATTTCTATATTTTCCAGTTTTATAAAATAAGCACCCATTTTCTTTGATAATCACAATAATGTTGAACTTTTTAAAAAAATTAAAGACGTCAAAACAGAAATGTAAATGATTATAAACCAGACTGAATATATTTTTGTTTTTTTAATTTTACTTATATATTAATTTATGTCAAATAAATACAATATACCTTTCTGGAAGATTGATTGATTCTTTTACACACTTCTCACTCCTCCTCACTTTACACACTTCTATTACCCAGAGAGAAGCACTTTCAGTTCATTTAATGGCTTGTTCTAGTAGTGCTTTAGTCCATATTTCTAAATGGCATGCATACTAATATTTCCTGATTGTCAATTACAGGTATCTATTGAATTCCTTAGATGATGTTTTATTTCTCCTCTTTGCCTCCTCTCCCAACATGCACACTTTCCCACTTCTAATATTTCCCATACACATATTCACAATTGTTGGTTGAATCAATATTTAGCATTTGCAGTATTTATTAATGCCTAAATGTTAGTCACAACAGATGGCTATTATAGATTTTCTAGCCATATAAACCTTTGGTATATCTTCTGGGAAAAAAATTGTGTTGATTGCCTTGCATTGGTAGCTTCTGTTTTCTTCCTATGGTAACTTTGAAACTTCTTTTTTTCAGTACCCCAAAGAAGGTATATTCTACAGAGGAGTAAAATGCAAAAGAAGATTTTTACCAAAGACCCAGCAGGGGAAAAGGCTTTAAAGGGGCATGTGTCATATACTATATACTACACAGCATTCTGATTTCTCTAAAAATCTCCCTGAGGAATCAGTTTCCATGTCATTTTTTGTCAGTTGCCTGACAGTGAAGATATCTCTACTTGTTCTAATAATTTATGTAATTCCTTATGCATAGCTCTCTATTTAACTCTCCCAATTTTTTGTTTTGCCTCAATCTTTCCCGATGCTATATATTTTCTGTTCTCTCAGGCTTCCTTCCTTTTTCCTCAGAGACAGAATTTTCCTCAGAGACGCCCTCAGTGACAGAATTTGGTATCATAGTTATATCTGTGGAACAGCTCTGTGTCAGCCAGGAGAGGCTAGGCTATTTCCTGGTAATGAATAGCTCTTAAATCTCAAGTGCTTAATAGTAAAAAAAAAAAAAAGTTAATGGTATATGCTTAATGCAAATTGGTAGGAGGGGCATGTACCAGGTTGATTTACGCTTCCATGATTACAGCAATAGCAGAAAAGGTCGCCATTTTCCACTCACATTTTACTAGAAAAAGCGGCCATGTATGAACACCTAACTTCAATAGAGGCAGGGAGGTTTAATACTTACCCAACTGTGTGCCAGGAAGGACAGTAGGAATATTCCTAAATAGCTGTAAGGACATTCTTAACCATTATAATGAGCATAGGGACTCTCTGCGTCAAACAAAGGAGACCCTTATAAATAATTATATATATAGAAAACTTGTAAAAATAACTCTTCCATTACATATATTTTGAGAGGTTCTTGAATAAAGGAGGGCCCAATTAAACAGTCACCTATGATTAACTCACCCATTAGATCACATGCAAGTCTAATGGAGGAAAATAAAATTTCCCTTATCTTGAAGTACCCTCAAAAAAATCCTTCTATGGAGTTTACTTTTAAACTCATTAATTATTAAATTAACAAAATATTATAAAAGCTATTTAAATTTTCCAAAAGTTGACATCTCAACTTCTGAGAAATGAAAATTAAATCTAAGGCAAAACCTTAATCATTACATGCATATTTGGTTTGTTAACTATACTACCTTTAAGTTTCATTATTAAAAATCTAAAATAATAATTATCTCATGTTGAGAACTTCAAAGACACTGACCGTAAATTGCCTCAGAGAGTAAAAATGCTAGTCAGACAACTGAATACCAACCAATATTATATGTTTACTTTAGGGTTTTGAAGAAGAATATTAGTATAATGATAATCTAGGCCTTTACTCATACCATAATATATTTTTCACTGCAAAGTAACTATCATTTCAGGTCCAATAAGCAAATAGACACTACCCATTCATTTCATGGACGCCTCTGACGAGTTGCCTATGGAAACAAATGTCTCTCATTGCTCAACTACTTTGGGTTCAAACTGGTGACTTGGAGGTGAAAGGTTGTGGATTCTGTTATCAATCATCTAAGCTACCCACTGCTCCATCAGCAAAGCACTGGCTGAACAAGAGAGGGGAAAATTATTTGATGTTATTTATTGACACATTACACAGCTCTGTTAGCAAGTATCATCTGGTGTAAATTATGAACATCATAAAAAGCAGCTTTCTTTTATTTAACATCTGGAACATATATGAAAAAAATGTGCAAAATACAATGTTCTGCAAATTGCTGTGAATTGTTAGTGAGAAAATTCATTTGCAGTTCCTAAGTATTTCTTCTTGTCTGTAACTGTCAAAAAATGCTAATAAGATGGATTGAGTCATCCCATACAGATCCCTGTGAACACAGTCTCTAGCTTGTATCAGACAGCATTACAGACCTGACTGTAACACTCACTGTTAACATACTTGGGGGAATAAGTTATTTTACTTTTCTGTTACACTATTTTTTATTTCTTTGCAATAAATACCCAATAGAGAGTATAAAATAATTGCTGAGATATAGCTGGTGGAGAAGTCAAGAGCTGTGTTTTGGGATATTCATTACTTTATGAAGGTAATTCATCTAAATAATTTATCAAAGCAGAATACAAAAAGAAGAGAGAATTTAGTCTCATGACTAGTTAGCATTAAATATGCAATAAAGGTTTGAAATATACTCTTGTGCTTTTCTCTGAGATAATGTGGACTCCTAAAAGCACTGAGGCAAAATATCTTTCCTGGAAGGATTCCAAAATGGTTTCAGCTTCAATTTTATGCCAAGTTGATCAACTTCTTACTTTGTACCATTAGTGTTCTAGAATATAGAACTGAACAAAATCAACAAGTTATTTAGCACTATGTAATTTATTTTCTTCTGAGAAGACATAATATAAATGGCTAAACAAATGGTAATAAGGATAGTTTTAATAAGTACTATAAAAATAAAACCTAAAGCAAGATAAGTGAAATGGGAGTCACGCGGTTTTCTGCTTTCTATAGGTCGTTTATAAAAGGTTTGCATGGGAGCTAGCTAACGTGAGCATACATTTGAATTTTAAAAAATATGTTGTGAAAACATGTAAGAGAAAATCATTTGACAGAAAGAACAACAAATTAACAAATGAAAGATCCATAGTAGAGAATTTTCTTGGAGTGTTCAAGAACTGGCAAGAAGATCCATGTAGCCAGAGGAAAATAAATGAGGAGAGGAGACAAGGTATGAGATGAGAGAGTTATTTGTGGGCCAGATTATTTGAAGGTCCAAGTCATATAAAATGCTTTGGATTTTGTTCCTATTGTCTTGGGGGTATTTGAAAACTTGAGGGCTGGGAATAGATGAATGTTTGACCTATTAAATAGTATTTCTGGCTATTGTGAGGGAATAGACTCTAGAGGGTCAACGATTGAAGCAAAGAGACTATTACAGTAATCCACGTAAGAATTTATGGTGTATGGAGCCAAATGACTGTCAGTATTCTTATTTTGAATATAATGTGTAAGAATGATAGGATTTTTGAGTCTGAGAATAAAAAGGCCATCAGGATATTTTACCTGATCAGCTGGATAAATGGTAGGGCCATTAACTTGGGGACATTAAAAGAAATATAGATCTGAATGGCAGGAGGACAAATTATTCTAGATAGAATTAAGTTGTAAGAAGATGTTTAGTAGTTTCTTACACTTGTTTTCTATGCTGCATAACAAATTACCACAAGCTTAGTGACTTTAAGACAACAAAAAATTTATTATTTTACAGTTTCTATGGGGTTGGATTCTAGGCCTAG
This sequence comes from Mormoops blainvillei, assembly GCA_004026545.1. NCBI lineage: Eukaryota > Metazoa > Chordata > Mammalia > Chiroptera > Mormoopidae > Mormoops > Mormoops blainvillei. Next base: position 59,433 of record PVJD01000490.1, read on the forward strand.
CTTTGCTGGGTTTTCTGCAAGCATGCAAACAAGGTTGCAGCTGGGTTTTCATCTGGTGGCTTGATTGGGGAAGGTTATGCATCCAAGGTTGCTCAGGTTGTATACAGACTTCCTTTCTTAGCAGTTTTGGGATTTATGGCAGCTTACTGCTTTAATATCAGCAAGGAGAGCAACACTAGAGCAAGGCAGCTAGCAAGTTGGAATCACATATAGTGTAACAATCACAAGAGTGATGTCCCATCATCTTTGTCATATTCAAGTCCCATGTCCCATTCATATTCAATGGGAGGTAATTCTACAAGGACATCAGAGCTAGGATGTGAGGATGATGAAGGACCAATAGTCTGTAGACGCCCAACTGGATAATCTGAGCAGGCAATTGAATACGCATTTCATAAGGAATGCCAGGTGTGGAGACAGAAGTTTTAGAGGTATCAGGGTATTGATATCTTAAACCTTTGGGTCTAGATAAAAATATAATCAATAAACATAAACATGATATTTTATTTTGATGGACATATAGAGAGAAAATCCTCATCAGCTAGACTTAAAAAAGAAATTGCAGAAAATATTTCAAGGGTCAGGTTTGCTGTTTAATGGGTCAGTTCTTGTCTGCCTTAAAATGGCTGCCTCTCTTTACTAATTGTTGGCTGTTATCAGATGTGTAGAATGTGCCACACAAATACTGTGCTAAAAGCTTTATGAAGGTCACTTCACTTTATCCCTATAATAAACTAATGACACAGGTGGTATTATTCTTTTTAAAAAGATAAGAAAACAGACATCCAAGATCACACAGCTACTGAGAATACCACCAGTGAATGTAGTGTGACTCCACAATCTACACACTTAACTGCCTCCTTAATGGGGCCTCCTCTCGGGGCCAGCTTGCTTAGATCTTTGATTCCAAGTTTCCATTTTGATAATTGTTTGGTATTCTTTACGCCTAATGCCTGTATGGGTTTTTCCGCCTCCTCCTCCCCCTCTGCTGCCTCCCCCCCGCCCCCGCTGCCTCCCCCTTCCCCTTTTTGTTTTACATACAGTGGTGTCCAACCTTTTGGCGACTCTGGGCCGCACTGGAAGAAGAAGAGTTGTCTTAGGCCACACACTAAATACATTGTGACATGTAATCACAAAAAAAAACTCATAATGTTTTAAGTAAGTTTATGATTTTGTGTCTGGCCACATTCAAGCCATCCTGGGACACATGCAGCCTGTGGGCTGCAGGTTGGACACCCCTGTTAATTTTGAAATAATTTTAGGTTTACAGAAAAGTAAAAAAAAAATAGTACAGTTCCATTCTTCTTGATTTGTTTTCTCTAACCCTCACCCAGATCATATCAACTACCTCCTTCCCTTGGGAGTTTTCAGCATATGCCTGTTCAGGCCACAATTGTTTTAACATTGTATACCAGACAACCTTTTAAAAACTTTAGTCTTTTCACTAAAGACTAAAATATCTGCAGATTTAAAAAGTGAATAAATTAGTGCACAGGATGGCATCAGAGAAAAATCTGTTGGTTTGAACCTAAAGAGAGAGGAAAAATTTTTTTGTGTAGGAGAAAGACAAGTAAGCATATTAATCATTTCTACAATTATTGTTCTGTAGGCTCTATGAATTATATATAAGAATAATCTAAGAATTATGGCTTGAAGAATGAAGCCATAACTTACATTTACTTTCTCAAATATTAAAAAAAGATGATACAAAATATGTTTCTCATTATAATGAAATGCTTTATAGTAGAAATTTTAGTTGATTTCTTTTGTTATTTTGTACTCAGCTTATAATAAATGGTTATAACTAATACGTATTATACAATTCAGGTATCTACTGTGGCTCAAAATTCATGTAGGATTTGGTTTATATTTCTTTCACTCTAAGGGTTGTTATCCTTGACCCAATGTTAGCATTACCTGTGTTTCTATTGCATATTCAAATCAAGGTGTACAAGAACACAGAAAATTGTATTTCTTCTTGAAAAACAGTTTAAGATAAAACATTCTAATTTTAAAAACTCTGAAATTTACATAGCTTTTTCTATGGAAAATTTTAACTCAATTTTTCTGCATAAATAAAAAACACATTTTACAGAATATAAGAGAACACAGTAAAATCTACTGATGAAAAAAACCCGACATGCCTGTGGTGTCACACTTTCAGATTTGGTATTATTTCTATAAGGATGGGACAAAGTACCACAAGCTGGATGGCTTAAAATAATAAGCAATTATCTTGTCTCACAGTTCTGGAGGCCAGATGTCTGAAGTCAGAGTCTAGGGAAGAAAATTTCTCTTCCTTTGTTTTGAGCCTCAATTCTTATAGTCTCAGGCATTCCTTGGCTTATAGTAGATGCATTAATCCAATCTTAATATGACATTCTTCACATGACATTCTCTCTCCATGTCTTTGCATCATCTTCCTTCCATTTGTGTCTGTCTCTGTGTGCAAATGTTCTCTTCTTACAAGGACAACAGTCATACTGGATTAAGCCAGTATAATGACCTTATTTAAGTTTATTACCTCGTAAAGACCCTATTTCTAAATAAACTTACATTTGGAAGTACTAAGGATTAGGACTGCAACATACCTTCTTTGGGGATACATAATTCAACTCATAACATATAAACAAGTCACACATTTAAAATCATATTTTAAAATATTTGTGCTGAAACATTGAATTCAGATTATGTAATTGAAATTGATGTCTTCATGTTTACCACTTCATGCAGACTAACCAAATCGTTATTTAACTTAATTTTAAATAAACTTGTTCAGATTCCTATACTTTATCAAACTACATTTATTTTTTGTTTCTTTTATATGATTCAACTTGACAGAACACAGATAGATGCAAGGAAAAATTAATATTATTATCACAACAATAATGCAGGGAAGAAACACTATGAGCAGTGAGCAATAAATATTTATCACAAAACTTAACTGTAACATTAAAATTAAGATACATTATTATTAACAATATTAGATATTAGTTTATATTGTATTGAAATACATATTAAATAAATTACTTGTAGTCAGATTAGTGTACATGTGATTTTAGCAGTAGGTATGAGTTTAAAAAGGTAATTTCCAGACTCTGTGTCCTTTTATGTTCTTTATATATCTGTACAGTACTATTTAGAGACAAATTATTAATGTTTATAACTATAAAACCATTAGAAATTCAATGAGTTACTGTTATGTATACATTTCATCTGTATAGCAAAATTCTTATGTTCTGCCTGGGTTAGAGGTGTCTATAAATAAAGACACTCAATAACTCTGTATCCTTGTTAAGATACACTGCTACTTCTGCTGCTACTGGTACTACTACTGTTTGTTAACACTTAAGTAACAGTTTTTATTTCTTATCTAACTGTCGTAACCACAACATGAGGTAGGTACTATTACCGTCTGCAAAATACAGATGAGGAAAAGGAGGCACGGAAAGGTCACACAGCAAGTTATCAGATTCGGAATTAGAAACCAGATAGTCTGACTTAAGGGGTTATCTAATTATTACTATTATGAAAGAGTATTATAAATAATCCATATGAAATTATAATACATCATACTGCCTTGTCATTTTAATAATAATCATTGTAAATCTAATATGGTTTGTCTTGACAAAATAAGTAGAAGGGAGGCCTTATTAAAAAATTATCTAACTTTGTCAGTGCTTACTTTATTCAATTTTTAGATTTTAGCCATGAAATGGAGATTAAAGCATGCATTTTGTAGTTCTGTCTTGGATCTTGAGATACAGCAGTGAATAAAACAAATAAAAATTCCTGACCAGGTAGTGGTCATGCCTAGTGAGGGAAGAGGACGCCAGCCTCTTACATCTGTAAAACTCATTCCCCACCCCCCCATGGGGTGCATTTATCTCATCACGTTGCCCCTGTACCTTTAATCACTCAGGTATTTTGCCATTTTGACACAAAATTATGTATTGAAAATTTTAGAAGGTCACTTAGACTTGTGTCTAAGTGAAAATGAACTAAAATTTAGACTAAGTCTGTTAATTAAAAAATTACCCTTATACAGTAGCTTGAGATGATAAGTTACTTAAAATATTTTCATTTCAGTGACTTTCAGTTATGGAGTATCTGAAGAATACTAAAACTTAGAGACGCAAAATATTTTAAACTGCAAATTCAAATTCATTGGTTTCAATTTTCTAATGTTTTGAAGAATACAACTTTGAATGATCCTAGATGTATGCAAATTACTTTCAAATCAGAGTTATAGAGTATATGCCTATATAAATTAATTCATGACTATTGCTTAATTTCTTTAAAGAATAGGTCACATACAAGGTCATTGTTGACCTTTCTTGAACTTGTTCATCTTGAACCAGATCTGTAAGTGTAAGTATAATCTGTAGGGTTGATTGTTCCTAAGAAACCTTCTAAAAATAGCAAGCATAATATCAACAAGTGTTATTGATTGAATGAATTTCACTAGGACCAATGGTTTATTTTACTTATCCTTTATGTAGCTGAATCTGCTATAATTAAGGGAAGAAAAATTATAGTCTCTAAATACAAATGATCTCAATTTGCATAATATTGTCTAATGTAATTAATTCAAATATTTTACTGCATTTACTTTGAAGTTTCTTTTGCATTTTCTTATGTATTCTATGAAGAAAAAGGGATTGAAAATTGAGTTCCATTTTTTAAAATTATAGTTATTCTTTCCTCATTATTTCTATTTCCAGCACTGTTCCAGGATCTTAAAAAATATATAAATCAACTCAATTGTTGGAACTATGCATTTGGGAGCTAGTTTCTCAAGATAAACAGGAAAAAATCCTCCACAGATTTACACTATACTTGGGCAAGAATGTCGCAGCTTGACACTAATTTTGCTCACTTTCCATTCCTCTGAAAGAGCAGAATGACACTAAATACTACTGGGCCACACTGTCAGGTTTTCTAACTTTTGAATAAAATTTTATATACTTTGTAATAATGTATTAGAGACACAGAAGCAGTAACAGGTGTATCAACAGTGGCTGAACAATGAGCGACCATCTCACCTTTTATTGCTTTGTAGGAAAACATCAGTACCAGGAATTCAGACTGGCTTTTCTAGATTTGGGATTTTTTTTTTTTCTGAAAGAAATTATAACCTCTGCTTAAAGGAGAAAAGTATGCTAAGTGGCTTAAAGAGATTTCACACATACACACTCACATACTCTCGCATACACATTTGCTGCTAAAAGTTTCCTCCTGGCACTGTTTGAGCTCTCTTATTCAAATTTTGGTATGTTTTATTTCAATTTTTAAATTACTATTTAGATTTACCTACATTGTTTATGAGTATATATTCCTGTATAACTTTTGAGTAGTTGTTCTCTTACATTAACATATACATGTCTGTGTGTTTGTATTATATTTATATATTACATCTATTTCTATGATATGTGTCAGTATACTGGTACCGTATGTAATCTCTCCAATAGCTTGACTGAAGTATAGCAATTTTGTCTCCCCTTTTCTTCCTTAATCCCCTGATTGGTAATTTTTAGGAATATTTCTTGTACATATATTTAAAACCACATCAGCTAGTGTGAGAATTTTTACTTTAACCATCTATAATAATTTAAGAACTCAAGAGAAGTCTGTTTTATTTACCCATAATTTGCCTACTGCGTTCTTGAGCAACAAATTTTCTTTGTTTTCCTTCATGATGATATCTTAAATTCCCCTTTATTGTGGAGGGATATTTTCATTGTGTTTAGGACTGTAGGTTGACAGTTTTTTGTTTTGTGGTGTTTTCTTGCATTTGAAAATAATTATGCCACTCTTTTTTGCCCTCTTTGGTAAGATATTCATTTTCTCTAGCTGTTTCCAAGATCTTTTTGTTTTCTTTAGTTTTTAAACTTTTATTATGATAATTTTGTCTCAGCAGGGATTTCTTTGGTTGACTCTGTTTGAAGTTCACTCAGCTTCTTGAATATGAAGGTTTATATTCCTTGCCATATTTAGGAGGTATGTAGGCATGATTTCTTTCATTGCTTTTCCAGCCTCATAATTTTTCAGTTCCTCTAGGACTCTGATAGCAACAATATTAAATCTTTAAAATCTTTTATAGTCCCACAGGTCCCTGTTTGTTTCTGTCTATCTATCTATCTAGACATATATCCATTTATTTATTGGTATGTATATTCTTTTTTTATCCTTACCCAATGACATGCTTATTGATTTTAGAGGGAGGGGAAGGGAGCAAGAAAGAGAGGGAGAGAAACGATGATATAGGAGAGAAAAATCAATTTCTCTCCTATATCATCAATATTGCCCCAACTGGGATCAAACCTGCAACCTAGGCATGTGCCCTGACTGGAAATTGAACCCATGACCTTTCCTTTTGCAGGACAACGCCCAACCAACTGAGCCACACCAGCAAAGGTGGGTGTGTATAGTATATTCTCTTTGTTGTTCAAATTGGTTTAAAGGTAAAATAAGAAAATCCGTTAAACAGTCTCCTATGATGTACATATAGAACAGAAAAAGTATAATGATAGAACATAATGTGGCTCTGCAATGAACAAAATTTATACAGTTATAATGAGATAAATATTACGGACTGTAAACTTTCATAATTAACCAGGATTCAAAAGACAGCTATTTTATTATTTTTAAATAAAATGTAAATATTATCAACCTTGCAATAAAAATATAATGGCAGTAACTGGATGACAGAGTGATGAGAGGTGGGATTATGGTCATCTTGCTGTCATCTTGCAAGTGGGGAGTCAAAAGATCACGTATATGAATAATGAGATAAAAATAAAAGTTTAAGCTGTTAAATACTAACTGTAACTACAGTATCTGTACAAAATATGAGATGGATGCTATTAATTTTTTTAGTACAACTAATGTAAGCCTTCAGTTGTCACTGTAGCTTGCTACAACTGAGTTAGAGAGAAGTAATACATACCTTTGACTGATTTCTCAGAGACACATCATGTTTAATTTTTTACATTTTCCCCACACTTTTCTTATATAGCTTTATTTTCCCTGGCATTTATTTTATTTTTATTCTTTGGAAGAAAAAGTGTTCCCCTTCCTCACTATGTCTTTATTATTTTCAGCATCTTATTCATTCACTCTATTTCTTGGTATCTTTTCCATTATTCTTTCCTAAGCCTGCTAGCTTTGTATTCTGTTTTGAACATTTTACTTCACACTTGGACTATAACTTTTCTGTATAGTGTTTTATTTTTTTTAAGATTCTAGTTTTATTTGCTCTAGCATGCTATGTTTTTAAAAATCTACGATGTTTTCTAAACTTGTTAGTAAGAAGAGGTAAACATTGGTGCCAATTTGTTATCCTAAACCAGAAGCCTATCGTAGCATTATAAATAATGCATGATTCAAATTAATAGCAAACACCGGGCCAGGAAATATATCAGAGAAACAATAAAGTATATGTAATCCATTACAGCATCCTAAGATATTATCTCATTTTTATTCATTTTTGAAAAGATGTCACTTTAAATAATATTTATGTAGGTTTAGTAAAATTCTCCTTAAATCTGAACAGAATTGGATAATCACTGGAAAACAACTTTCATAGGTTAAGCAAGACAGACAGGTGTTCTTACTTAGGATAAATGCCAATAATATACCTTTTCCTCACAGTTACTAATGTTAACATGCATCTTAACTAATTAATGATCACTTAAGTCTGTAGCAGGCAGTGAAGGTGACAGTGGTGAGGAGACATTTCGAGTATAACTCATAGATCAATTCATTAGCTATAAGTATTTAAATATATAAAAATCTTGAGATCAGTCTTTGCATCAAATTAAAGTAAGAATTCAACATTGCAACTTAATAAATATGCTAAGATTCCTTCACTTAGGCTTTATCTTATCACTTGTCCCTTTATTACTGGAAAAGAAAACTGTGCTAGCCTGTAAGATTCTTATAATCCTATATTAGAAAAGTTTAATGATAGCATACTAGTAAGATAATTCAAAAGTTATTGCTAATAATTGTATATTTGTTTAGTCTTTCCAAAACTGTATGAAGCGCTGGGCTGTCAATTCAGCAAGATTTCAATCTTTGTGAGATACAGTAAGTTAATGTTTGTACATTTCAACTCAGCACTTAGCAGACTGCTTTGCTCAAAATAGGTGCTAAATTAAACTTGAATGAATGATTGATTTTTGGATTACTGAACTGATTATGGTTGTAGTATGTAAAAAATGTTTTCAGAAAGGATATTCAAAGAAATTTGGGGTGAGCAGCTGGTAGGTTTTAGGATTGTGTATCTGGAAAAGAAATAACTTGCAGTCTATTGTATAGAGTACGAAGAATTACAAGTTAAAACTGAAAATTGCAGTGACATAGTCAGTGACATACGGAGTAGATGAGAAAAAAAAGGCTGAAAGCTCTATGGTTTCCCGATAATATTATTTTTGCCACTAGAAATGTCTCTCGTTATGAATACAGCAGGAATTAAGACATACTTGCTTAGCCCTTCCTCTAATCATAGCTTTTTTTCTTCATGGGGAATAAATTAATGAGCACATCTAGATTTGAAAGTAATTCTGATATCTTTGTTTTAGATGACTTAGATATTCATACAAAATTGGAAATATTTTAATAAGAAACGGGCCATCCAAATTATCTACCCTCTTCTCCTTTACTTCCTTTTAAGGGCAGTTAAAGTTTCTGACAATTAAATATTTAACATTCAGCTGGCAGTTTAGTTTTAGGTCACCTTTGTGATCTTAGGAGAGATTTTCAACTGCCTAAGAATTTGCCTTCCAGTTTTCCCACATTCAGTAAAATTCTACTATATGTCATATATTTAATAAAAAAATAAACATAATGGTAAACCGTTCTCTCATCCTATTCCAGTCAGTACATTCCACCACCCTCAACACTCACTCTTGAACCCACTCTCGTCTGTGTGCATCGTCAGCGTGCTCAGCTAGGCCGCAGCCATCACAGCCGTGCTCCCTGCCTTCTCCTCTCCATTCTTCACGCAGCTGCCAGTACATACCCTTTTTAAAACACAGATTTGCATACATCATTTCTCTCTTAAAACTCTTTCAACATCTTCCCATGATCCTTCAAATAATGCCCCCAAGTCCCAACAACCTGACCTCTAGTTGCCTCTCCAGTCTCATGCATGCCTCCCCCTAACCCCTCTGGCTTTCTATTGGAGCATCTTATGCTTTCTCCCGCCTCGCAGCTTTTGTGTATATTGTTTCCTCTACCTGGAATGTTCTTCCCCTTCTCTTTTTGTTAGCTAATTGGTGGGCCTTGAAAACACAGTATGAATATTGCTATGTAGGTAAACATTTCGAATGCACTTCAATACACTGGATCCCCAAATTATAAATTTACTTAGCACTATAAAAATCTACTCCCAACATAGCTGGTAAAATACTGGTACAATATTTTTCTGCCCATTATTGACTATAAGCTCCATGAGGAAAGGGACTATTTTGTTAACCATGCCCATGGTCGGAATGCATGGTATTATCTGGTAGGTGGTAGGCACACAGTAAATATTCCTTAGCAGACTGACAGATTCAGTAGTTTAGAATTTGGTATGTAGTTTTATGTACCTAAAAGATTTCCATCCATGTTTATTTACATCCCTTACCATGTCGAGTTTTGTCAGGGTAGTAGGTGAGGTAAGATAAGAGAAAGCTGGATGAAAACATTGGCTGTAGAGCTGCAAAATAGGAAAGCAAAGAGAAACAATGATATTGGAAAATAGTAGTCTTCCTCAAAATGTAATTAAACAACAGACTGGCAGATGTCAGAGGGGAGGTGTTGGGAGTGGACTGGAAGAGAGAAAGTGAAAAGGTTAGCCAAGAACATATATGCATGACCCACAGACACAGACAGCAGTGTGGTGAGGGCTGGAGGGAGGCGAGGGCGAGGTCTGGGTGGAGGCAGGCAAAGGAGGAGAAAATGGAGGACATCTGTAATAGTGTCAACAATAAAAAAAAAAAAAGAAAGAAAAAATATATACATAATAAAACAAGATCCAGGAGGCTTCGCCATTTCTCACTTTCAATACAAGCTTTGCGATACAGTTTAATATCACTACTTAGAGGCTAATTAACTAGACTAGTGTTTCCATGTCTTTATTCCTATTCACTTTTGGCATTTATATTCGCCATTAACACTTCCTCTAAACTGGCCATGTGAAGGAGTGGGGGTGAAGTTTAAGCCAGGCAATTTACTTCCTGTTGACAGATTTTGTAATGTGATTGATGGGGGCAGAAGGTGAAACTATCTGGTAAAATGAGTTTTTTTGCATTATCTGTGTATTTCATATATCAATGCCAGTGTTTCTCAAACTTTAGGTCAAGACTCCAGGGGGAAGGGTTACAATATAATTTAAGGGGTTTCCTATATGGGAACTATTTGGAGGTGGAAATTGTGGGCTATCTTGAGAGTAATAGTCTTCTTTTCCCCCCTCAACTCTCCACACTTCCTTCTGTTCAAATTTAACAAAATTCTGCCAATTAGAGATATAAAACCTGGTATTATTCGTAATATGAGCACTTAAAAAGCAAACATTAAAGAATGTCGAAACTGCTAGTTTGAACAATTCTGCCTGCAGTACCTTACATAGTATCTTAAAATCAACTAAAATCTATAGCTTGATTTTCTTTCCATTTACTCACAGAAAGAGTATCACTATATTTATTAGAGAAAATAATAAAAATGTGGAATAGATGGATGCCACCTATCATATTAATTACTGGTTATCTTAGAGAAGAAAAAAATTAAAACTGCAACATACTGTTTTTACTTTTAAAGGTATATTAAGCTCCTGATATGGTATAAAATCTAGGATTAAACAGATTTCCCAGGGTCTTTTTTAAACTTTGTGTTTGATTTCAGGCCTCATTTATGCTGCTGTGTTCTACTATTTCCTTTTGCATCATCTCTCTATATTTTGTCCAAGAAATAAGTGTCCTTCTATTTAGAGAGGATAAAGATTTGTTACTACCTAAAATTCTACTGCCTAATTAGACTCATATTAAGTCAGCCAACTTTGGTTGACTATAAAGCCCATGTAAATTTCTTTTTTCTTTTTAGTACATTAAAATGGGAAATAATAGAAGAAAACATTAATTATTTTTCTTATCGAAACATTACCAAAGAAATAAAGATTATGATGATAAAATTTTATGTTAGGATTGTTTATTATAGGTGATATTATTTTTAGCTGACAATCCAAATTAGAGTCTCATAAGTAAGCTTATCTTTGCAGTCATATATACTATTTTCTTATAAACCATTATTAAAATGAAATAAAGGGAATTCTTTAATATGCACGTTAAAACCCCAAATTATATAACACATACACATTAGCAAGTCAAAAGCTCTGAAAAATAATATTGTTAATATTAAGATCTTAAGACAGAAGGGTTGTCTAAAGTCATCTAATTGTATATTTGATAGCTGTTTATTGATTTAAGGTATTAATTTTAAAAAGGCAAGTTCACTACTAGCTTTTAAAATTAGGCATTGATTTCTTATAGGAAAGTAAATATATTTGTAAGCTGAGCAAGGAAAGTAGGAGATAAAATGATTTCTTTTTATAAAATAATTTTAAGGATCTATGTGTAAGACTAAACTAACATTTGAGGAAACTAACATTTGAGGAAACTATGTGTAAGACTAAACTAACATTTGAGGAAACTTAGGGCTAAATCGGAAGTATATCTACTTCATATTTTTTCAACATATTAATTAAAAAAACTGACACAGAGAAAAAATTATCCACAATAGCTTGAAATAAAGAAACTAGAGAATATTTTGAGCAGATGTCAAATTATATGTCAAAATGTCAAATCATACAAAAGACAGTTCTATAGTTGTATTGCCATCAAAGATCTATCACATTCCTTAGAGAGATCAGTATTGGCTGGCCATCATATAAACAAACTTAAATTACTTTTCTTTATGTTAGCATATATACTCTTATTTTTCAGTTATCTCTACAGTCAGAAAGGATGATTTATTTGTAAATGTTTTTGTTATTTTATTTAACTGTGATATAATTTTAAGTAAAGTATCTCTACCCTGGATAACAATTATTGTTGGGTATAAGGGAGATGTCGGGAAATAATTATTCATTAACATCAAATATAGATATTCCAAAGGGTAAAATGATTTTTTAATAGAGTCTTTGTTCATTCAGATATTATAGCATTTAGAACAACCTACTCAATGCAAAAACTAAAAATTTTTGAGAAAAAATATCCTGGTTAACCAGCTCTGGGAGGGACAGAGATTGGATTTATCCTCTTTTCTGAAGAATAAAACAAACAAAATATATGTAGCATCAGTTTTCAAGAAACTGGACATCAGGCAATTAAGACAGAGATCCTTTGAGAGAGTTTTGAGACGACAGCACAGGGGAGAGGAGCCTAGGTGGAGTTCAGTAGGCACAGTGAGCTGAGGACATGGGGCTGAGAGTCCAGTGAGCCAAGGCAGACAGAGGTCACAGAATAAATTACTGTAGAAAAGGGAGCTACACGGATAGAAAACTCCAACTGAGGATCTTAAAGGGATCCTCAGTTGAGTATTCAGGTGATTACTGATCAGCACATGTGTATGAGGTTGCCTGGACAGGGAAATAACTTTCCATAATGTAACAGTCGCTAGTGCTCACCTAAGGCAAGGATTGGCGCCCACCAGACACACTGGAAAATCTCAAGTGCCATGGGACATCGGGCAGGGCACAGAGAGGGATCTCTCCTCAGAGATCAGTCTATCCTGGAGCAAACACTACATTTTCCCCATATAACAAATATTGCAAACAAGACCAAGAAAGATAACAATATTTCCAAGTAATTTAACTGGATACCAATAATGGACAGAATAGGAGAAAGAAAAATTAATAAGGTAATAAAAGATTTGGACACTATCAATTGATTTGACCTAATATCCATTTGTAAAATACTCCACCAAAAAAACCCCCAAAACATTCTTTTCAAGTACACATAAAATATTTACTAAGATAGATTGCACTGGACCATGAAACAAATCTCAATAAATTTAAAGGGATTCAGGTTATTCAATTTAAGTTATTGAGCACAAGGGAATTAGCATAGAAATTATTAACAGAATGCTCTCTGGAAATATCCTCCAAAATTTAGAAATTAAATAATATGCTTCTGAATAACATATGGGTCAAAGGGAAAAAAAAGAAATTAAATGGTATTTTGAATCAATAAAGGTGGAAATGCAATGTAGCAGACATAGTGTGCTACTACTAAAGCAGTATTATGAGGAAAATTTATAGCATTAAACTGTTTATATTAGGAAAGAAGAAAGATCTCTAATGAATGACTGCGGTGTTCACCACAACACACAAGAAAAAGAAGCGTAACACAAAACCGAAGTAAGTGGGAAAAGGAAATAATCAGGATCACAGCAGAAATCGAAGAATAAGAGCCAGATGACAGAATAGGAAGATCCAGCCCCTGTTCCCCTGCAGACACTGACATAACAACAATACATGGAACAAAATATCTTTATGGGAACTCTAGAAAGCAGTTAAGGAATTGCAGAACCCTAGGCAGGTGGAAAGTTGAGAATAGCTGCATTGAAAAGAATGAGAGCTATTTCAATTTATCCCCCATTGCCCTAACCCCAACCCAGCCCAGCTCCGTGCCTTTGGAGAGAATTTCAACTCATGACTTCTCCCTGGGGGACAAAGAGAAGAGTGGAACACATGTCCTATGTGCAAGATTTTCTGACGCCTGTCTGGGGGACTTGTTTCTCTCTCCTCTGACTTGGAGCACTAGCAGAACTGGAACCAGTATATTCTAGATGCACAGGGCACTGCTGAAAGTAACAGAGAATGGGGGTAGCTTGCTCTCGCACCAGGATCCCACAGTGCTACAGACCTAGGCCAGTATGGCTTGGTGCTATCAGGAGAATGCACCCAGCTCAGGGCTTCTGGGGACGGAGGGAAGGAGAAGAGTGGAGGATTCATCCAACTTTATGGAGGGCTGCCTGAGCAACTGGTTTCTGTAGGGCCTGACTTAACGGCCTGACGCGAACCAGGATACTTTAAATGGCCGGCCGCCAATGAGAGAATAGAACTGGACAACTTGGTACTGCTGTACCACAGAACCTGCAGTATTGCAAACAGACACCAGAGGGAGCAAGAGAGATAAACTCCTGAAAAAAGAAACCAGAAAATTTCTCTAACTGGGAAATTATCAATGCATGTGTAAACCCAGAGAAGTTGCCTCCTCTAGAAAAAGGTTTCAGACACCCCTAGAATCTCTAGTTGAGTTAATTTGGGAAAGCTATCCCCTTTACAAAGTCAACTAAGAAACACTGGAAGAAGGGCTGTTTTTTCAATGCAAAAACTCAACCAAGAAAGCAGGCAGACAGGAAGGAAAGGAAAGGAAAGGAAAGGGAGGAGAGGGGAGGGGAGGGGAGGGGAGGGAATCAGAAGGACGCAGAGAAACATGGACCAATCAAAGGAACAAAATAAAATGAAAGGAACAGAGACCTATGAATTATCTGACAAAAAAATTTCAAAATAATTGTCTTAAAAAAAAAGATCAGTGATCTACAAGAGAACACAATTAGACAGCTAAACAAAACCAGGAAAATGCACAAACAAAATGTGAGTATCAACAAAGTAACAGAACATATAAAGAAGAACCAAAAAGAAATTCTGGAGCTGAAAAATACAATAACTGAATTAAAAAAAAAATCATTAGAGGGGTTTAGCAGCCGATTTGATCAAGCAGAAAAAAATCAATGCACTCAGTGACAAGTCACTGGAAATTATTGAACCAGAGGAGCAAAAAATAAGGGAAGAATATATAAAAGGGAGAAAGCCTAAATAACTTAAGGGATACCATTAAGCAGCCACTATATACATTATGGGCGGTGTAGCAGGAAGAGAGAAAGAAAGAAACAGTGCCGGGAGCCAGCATGCCAGGACCATTTGACAAAGTCATGGGCAGCAGAGGGCATGCGCAAAGCGCTCGCCCACCAGCTGTGCTGCTGAGAAGTCTCTTCGGGGAAGGGATTGCTTTGGGAATGGTGGTGGCTGTAGGAATGTTGGTGATTTTGCTGATTACAGGATTCAATGAGTCAGTATCAGGGTCTGGGTCTGGAGAATTGGAAAGAGAGGCAAACGAAACTTGTGCTACGTGTCTTAGAAAGTTTACAGGACTAAGTTCTGAGAAAGCCCTATGGCTGTTACAATAATTAGAATATAAAATGACTCCCCCTCCTCCCATTGGGATGCCTAATCCACCTCTTTTTCGTGCACCACAACCGCACGGCAAGGCCAGGCCCACACTGGATCCTTATAGGCCAAGGAAGTCCAGGCGTTGTTGGCTCTTTCCCCCCAGGGGTAAACCTGATATACAGCATTTTATTCCCCCTGACCCTCCTCTACCTTTTGCAGGAGTTTATATGAATGGGAAAAGAATAGTCAATAAAGATGGAAAATGGGTAAACTATGATAGCCTAAGTTTCTGGGAAAGGATAATCAGATCACATCCTCCCTGTCTTAGCATAGAACAGTGTAAGGCTATAGCTACACAATGGAACTCATATTGGCAGTACAAAATGCCCCCATTGCTTGATTAAAATAGATGATCTATATTGAGGAAACAAAGGCTTAATGCCAGCAACTGCAAGGCACTGCTTACCCCTTGGTTGGCCTTAAGCAAACCAAGGAGATTAAAAGCTAGGGAACCTCATAGAATGTCAAAATAGTAGGTGATAGATAGGCCGCTTAACTAAAGCAGAACTTTGAAAGGTTAGTAGACAATAATGGAAACTAATATTAGTTTAAGATTAACTTTAAATTTATGGTTGATATTGTATTTGCTGACATGTAATCAGAATAGTCATAACCGTGTGAGCAATGTACTATTGTGTTAATTGGAACATGATGTTATATGATCTAAGCCTTCCTGGGAAAATATATGAAATCAATAGCAAAAAGCTTATTATGCATAAAAGTATAAAAATAAAGTACAGAAGGCAGCAGAGCGGAACTGCCTGCTATGCCTCTCTGAGTTGCATTCAGACAGTGTCTCACGTCTCGTCTTTACGCCGATGCCGTTCATCCTGCCAGGAGCCCCTGCACGCTGAGGCTGGACCTCGGCAAAACAGAGAGCATATTTGAAGAAATAATGGTGAAAATTTCCCCAAGCTAAGAAAAAAAATAGATACCAAAATTCAGGAAGCATTAAAGAAGTTCAAGTAGGATGAACACAAAGAGGCCAACACCAAGAGACACATAATTACACCATCTAAAGTCAAAGACAATAACAAAATCTTGAAATCTGCAAAAGAAATTTTTTATGTACTAGGCAGCTATCCTAAGATTATGACAAGATTTCAATGTTTTTATTAATAAACATGACAATTTATTTGTCTAATTACTGTATAATGAAATTTGCTAAGTTTACTATTTTGGAGCTATTTTGAACAGTGCTATATTTACCTGTCTTGTGAGTGAGAATATCATTTTGGGGATAATACCTAAGGGCAGAATTGCTAGCTGGTCATAAGGATGTAGAGATTCAGCTATGTTCCCCTTAATAGATGCTGCCGACTAGTTATCCAAAGTGGTTTTACATGTGTATGAGAAGAATAAGAAATTTCAGAACTTGCTCACCACCATAGTTTGTGTGGTCAAACCATGTATTCCGTATTCTTATGTAGTATGCCTTTATCGCAGTTACGTACTTGCATGCCCCTTATGGTTATGGCTATGAGCTCACCTTTATTTTATCATTGGTCACTTAGATAAGTGTACTCTCATTAGTGAAATATATTTTCAAATATTTTGCACATTTAAATATTTTTATTGCCATTTTCTTACTAATTTGCAGGAGTTTTTAATATATTATAGATAAGAGTACTTTTTGCCAGATAAATATATTATAAATATCTTCTTCTAGCTTGTGTCTTTTGTTGAACATAAATTCCTCATCTGAATCAAGTCTACTTGAATGGTCTTCTCCTTTATTGCTTATGGCTTTTGGGTTCTATTTAAGAAAGCATTGACTTTCATTTGGTTATATTTTCCTGATGTTATCTTCTGAGTTGGGGCTGAATATGAAGATTATTAAAATGGAGAAAGAACTGAGGGACTAGTATGGTAGAGGATCTAATCAGTGGTTTTCAAACTTTACTATACATTAGAGACACATGGAAAATTTTAAAACCCCTGATGTTTCTCCTGTACCCTAAACTGACTAATTCAGTATCTCTCAATGTGGAACCTAGGCACTGGTATATTTTAATTGGTATAGAGAGCGTTTAAGAAGAGAACATCAGCAAAGGAAGGACAGCATGGAAGCAAATTTGATGAATTTCAATTTGGGTAGACTCCAGGCTCCATAGAGTGAAGTAATTGTGAATCTCATTAGAATTAAAGCTGCAGCTTACAGAATTTTGAGTCCTGAATATGGATTTAAATTTAATTCAACAAATAGTGAGGGTTGAACATGTTTTTTGAGAAAATCAATATAATTCATTAATAGATTAAGAGAATTAAAGTGGCAGTGTGGTAGGTGTAGATTGGAAGTGGGAGAAATAAAAGCAAATATTCAAACTAATACTTGTGGTTTGGCTTCTGTAATTCTGCTAATCATCAGAAGCTATATGGTGAATTTCGTGTACATAGGGTATTTCTGGCAAGAGTATCTAAAAGTATCATTAGTTTTTCAAAGAAATATGAAATTTCTCAAAGGCTAGAAACAACTGGATTAGAGAAGAAAATCAATTAATTGTTATTATACTTTGCCACTTAACAGTTATTAAGCATCCAAATCATGTTTGTGGAAGTTGACATGGAAAAGAAATGACTGATACAGAGATGTTTGTGGGTGAAATAAGAGGAGTTAAAGACAATGACTTGTGTGTGAGTGGTAAGGGAGATGGGGAGGAGGGGAGAAATATAAAAACTTAACTTGAATTAAAAGACAGGAGAACAGGGAGAATGAAAATGTGAGTAAGAGGAAGTTGATCAACAGGAATGAGCAGCGGAAGATATATTAAGTTAATCTTTTAAACCTTGACTTTGACAATTAGATAACTGGAACTGAATTTCCAAATAATCTGTGTTGAAGTTGATCAGAAAGAAAAGTCAATAATTAATCCAGACTCTTAATGATTTTTTTCTTAAGTATTCAAATATTATGACAGGGAGAAGACTAATGTTCATCCTAGTCATTTCTTCTTTTATAATAAAAATAATCCTTTTATTTTCTGCTTGGTGGTTTACACAGTAAACAATTTTTAAAATATGTATTGAAAACAGAATGAGATCTTTTAACCATAGATTTCAAGGAAACAATTATTTTAAATGATAAAACTATGCACTTAAAAGTTTATATTTAGATTGAGCTGTTGAAAGAGCTTAGCAATTCATTATAATTATGAAGGGATAAATTTTTAAAACTCCAGTTTTTTTCACATAGGGGCAAGAAAAATTATTGCACAGGGAGCTGCCACATGAGCTAAATTTTATCACTGTGTCACAGATAAGGCTGTGGTGAATGGGACAATATATGGTTAATGAGAAAAAATTGATAGGTTCATACCTTCAACCACATTATGTATGTTTAGGGTCAGAATAATGACATTAGGTGCCCTTGGGTTAAATAAAAAAGCAGCGAGAGGAATCATAGATTTGGTTTTTGGCAGATTAGGTTCATAACGAATAACCACATTCAATTTATACCAATAAAAAAAATTGAGTGTTGCTCAAGAGCCGCCTTTGCAAATGGTTATCTCTTCAGAAAGTGAGTCATCATAAAGCCTCTCTGTGCATGTCACCTGATAGATTGAGTTGTACAGCTCCAGTGAGCATATCAGCTTTTCATGATAGAATTAAATTTAATTTTCTAAGACACATTTTTCATTTTCACCAATAACTTTATTGAACAACGTATTCACTGTTCTACTACCTTCTGCCATCTTTCAGGCAACTTCATTAATTCCATCTTCCCAAAATTTTGATCTTTTTGAGCAAAGAACTGTTCCAGGTCTCTTTTGTAGTTTTCCAGGGAATTGAAATCTTTTCCATTAAGAGAATTTTGTAAAGACCAAAATAAATGGAAATCCGAAGGTGCAATGCCTGGTAAATACAGCGGATGAATCAGAATTTCCCAGCCAAGTGGTAACAGTTTTTGCCTGGTCATCAAAGAAACATGTGGTCTTGCTTTATCCTGACAGAAGACTTTGAATTTTCTGTTGACTAATTCCAGATACTTTTCATCAGGTGCTGCTTTCTGTTGGTCTAATTGGGAGCAGTACTTGTTAAAATTAATTATTTGGTTTTCTGGAAGGAGCTCATAATAGAGGACTCCCTGCCAATCCCACCATATATACAACATCACCGTCTTTGGGTGAAGACCGGCCTTTGGTGTGGTTGCTGGTGGTTCATTTCATTTGCCCCACAATCTCTTCTGTTCCACATTATTATAAAGTATCCACTTTTCATCGCCTGTCACAATTTATTTTAAAAAGTTGAACTTTTTCGTTCCATGTTAAGTAGAAAGTTGCATACAGAAATGTGGTCAAGAAGGTTTTTTCACTTAAGTTATGTGGAACCCATACATCAAAGTGATTAACATAACCAAGTTGTTGAAAATGATTTTCAGTGCTTGATTTCGATATTCCAGTGCTTGATTTGATTTGGAATATCTTCAGTGTGGTATAATGCTGATTGTTCTCAATTAATGTCTCAATTTGATCACTATCAACTTCAACTGGTCCACCGGACCGTGGAGCATCATCCGGCGAGAAATCTCTAGCATGGAACTTTGCAAACCACTTTTCACCAGTCACAGCACTGTCCATATGCTGAACAAATCTTTTATTGAGTTTCTGTTGCATTTTTACTTTTCTTGAAATAATAAAGCATAATATGCTGAAAATAGCTATACAAAAATTCACCAATTTTGATAAGGTTTTTTTAAATGCATGCTGATATGACAGCTGTCACAACACAATTTAATAAAATTGTGTTAAATGAAGTTAAAGACGACTAAGTGCTGCTAGAGCCCTTTTACAGAAAAAAACAAATGAGCTTTTTGGCCAGCTCAATATCTCTGCCCCTCTGCCCAATTTTTTTTGACTTGTAATGCATTCAGAAATTTGTTAGGCATTATTGGAATCAGTGAAATTGGAAAGCTTTAATGTGCATCGCTCTTGTTTTGTTTTGTTTTTTTTTTAACATACCTTAGCAACCTAGAGTCAAGCTCGCAGATGGTGGATACTTGAGATTTGGCAGATGGGTGAGAGAAAAAGCCAAAAAATATATCACAGGCAGATATTGATGAGAGTATTTGAAATAATAGGCAATGGTATCTGAGCTAGATAGGAAGGACAGTAAAAGTAAGACGATGCCACTAAGCAGGAAAAGTGTGGAAGATGGACCCTCTTAAATATGATGTAAACATGTAGAGTGGAAATAATTAAAGCGAGATAATAAAAATCTGGTATTTATACTCAGAATGTGCAGTCTGAAGTCTTTTATAGAGTAGTGCTCAGTAAATACTCTTTCTGGTGGTTTTTTTTCTTCCTCACTAAGTATAAAGACAATTTTATGTGTGATATTATCTAACTCCATTGACTTATAACAATGGAAAATATATTCTTTAAAATGATTTCTAATGCTAAATAAAAATAAAGATACATGGCTATGACATATTGGGAAAGGAATATAGTAAACAAAGTGACTTTTATATAACTAAGACATGTTTAGTTTAGCATTCATTTTTTGAGTTTCATTGTGATGTTTATAGTGTTCATTTTTTTTTGCAAAGTACTGATTAAGCACAGTTAGAATTAGAGCATATTTAGTACTACACTACTGTAACAGAAATAATATTACACTAATAGCCAGTTTTGTATTTCATGCATATTAAGTAACTCAAGGTGTTAAATTATAGATACTCCAATTACCTTTATTATCTTTTTCTGAAAAACTTACTTAAAGATAGTATAAAAATCTACCTGGTATAAACGTGAATAAAGATACATGCTGTAGCAAATTAGCTATGATGTCAAATCTTCTATGGCAAACCCTTTTGGGGGAAATTTTATTGTAAATGTAATAACAAGAGACTAGCATACAATTAGAACTACTACTAGATGACAGGATACAAACATTAAAAATGCAAAACATTAATTTATAATGAATTATAATGCCTGATTCAATTAAACCTTGGTCAAATCTAAATGTAGTTTTGTTAAAAAATATCTTAAACTTAGTTGTTGCTATCTTAATTTCTTTTACCAACTATGATGTGGTTGCTCTCAGGTAAACGAAGTTGGGGGAGAGACAAATATTAAACGAATGGATGTGAAGAGAGGTTTGCTTTACCATTTATTTCCATGGTTGACAACTGTGTCAGAATTTGTACCTGAATTTTGGAGTTAGAAATAGATTGGAGTTGCTGGCAAAGCAAAATGTCCTCAAACTCAGATGGGTGCCTGAATAAAATGTATACCTATGCAAATATTGGACTTCTAGTAATTACCCTGTTTTTTTAAGCTCACCTTTATTCATAAAATGAATATCTCCTACCCTCAAGGAGCTTACCATCTAGAAGAATAGACAGATAAGGAGATAAGGTGTCTTTGAAGCTGTCAAGATGCATGAAGCTCAGGGCTATTTTCATCAGACTGGGGAATCAGAGGGAGCTGCTCACGGAAGGTTACACTTGACTGGAAGCTGAATGGGCAGACTGGATTTAATCTGTTTGGGGAGGGTTTGTGGGCCTCTGTGAATGGGGATAAGAATTGTAGGTGGGAGCCAGGATATTTTAGACAGATCAGCTTTTACAAAGGTCTGAAGGTGTGAAAGAATGTTTCACGTGCTAAAGATTAGCTATGTGTGAGAGGAATGTAAGAGAATTATGAGGAATGAAATTAGAATATTGGCAGGGGCATATTTTGGAGGGACTTACATGCTAAAGTAAAGGGTTAGAAGTTTATTGTTCAGCCTACAAAAGACAACAGAAGGAGAAAAACCAGTGGAAAGATTTTAGAAAGGTTCCATTGGTTGCAATGTGGGAAATGGATTGGAGAGTATATCTGGGGGGAAAAGAAAGATTTAGAGACTTAATAAGCATGTGCAAATTTAAACTACTATTTCTCTGATATAGCAGAGAAATGATGTTTTCAAATACAGTACCTTATCACAGTACACTGAAGAATTTATTTCCTCTCATCTTGCAAACTATGTCCTCATGATCCTTCTAGAACATTAATTTATATATATGATTCTCCTGTTTAAAAAATTTCAGTGATTACCTGACTAGTTTTTAAGACCTCCAATATTACATTATCCACATAAAATTGAATTTCTCATACCCTCTGCCCCAGCATAGAATTTGATCCAGGGAATTTGCATGTGAACCACGAGGGACCTAGGACTAGATCCACTGAATATTTTTAGAGCTGGGTCTAATTAAAAAAACTGCATGCTGGTGGTGTGGATATAAAGATGAGCCTAGAGTGTGCCCCTTTCTCCCAAGCTACATAAAGAAACTGGCCTTCGTTAAGAATTATTTAAACCAATATGCAGAAATGAGTTGAGAAGAGGAACCGAAAAGATGAGGAGCTCTTGATTTCACTTGCTGCGGTCCCTGGAACTATGTTACTTTGTGTATTCCCAAGACTTGGTGATTTAATTTCCTGGAAGGTCTCCCCGTACATTGTTTCTTTTTGCTTTAAGTTAGTTTGAATTGGGTTTTTGTCACTTGCAACTTGCTAATATATACTCCTTCTAGCCAACCCTGTCTCCTTATAAACATGACACACATTCATTTCTCAGTGCTTCTTTTTATGATATACCCTACTTAATATTAATATCCCATCCCTTCTACCTATCGATTTAGTTTCACAAATATAAATGAACATATTCTATGTGTGGTGATGTATGTTGTACACTGTTGATGCAGAAATGAGTAATAAATACATAGTGTCTGATCTTGAAGAGCTCACAATGTATGAGAGAGCAGACATACTTGCAGAAAGGAACAATCCAGGTGACAAGAGCTGTATTAGGACTAAGAACACATTATTATGGGGGACAAAGCAGGGAGCCAGTGCCTAGGTAACTGCACTGTCAGTGGAGTTTTACTAGAATAACCCAGTCAATATTAATTGACTTCTTCTGTGAACTCATGTTGCCTTCATTTTGCCTCTTAATTCTATACTGTCTTTTTTTGTTACTCAGTGGTTTCATGGATGTACATCTCTTTTCCACAACTGCATTTTAAGCCCTTGCTGGGTGAGGAGTGTAATGTTCTTTTCCTTTGTACTTCCCCAAACATCTACCACTATGTGATGCATTTATTAGAAGATCAAATAATGTTCCAAATTATAGATGCAGAATTAAAACAATAAAACAATTTAAGGACTCATCTTAAGTCATTGTTATTCTCAGCAGAATAGAAAACAGCAAAATCATTGGAGTGACATCCCATCACCTTTGCCATATTCTGATGGCTTTTATTGATCGGAAGCAAGCCACAGGTTCCGCTTGTACTCAAAAGGAGGGGATTATACCAGAATGTGCCTCAGGAAGCCACCTTAGAATATTCCTTCCACATATACACTGATGAAGTTCTTTATCAAAAGTGAGAATCTAGTAAGTAATCCTGTTGAAATTGAATAGTCTGTTATGTTAGAGAGTGATGTTTAAAAAGCACAATTGGATTCATAATTCATAGTTTCCAGCCATATCTCTCCTCCTGCTGCTTACACCATTCTGATAATTTCCCAACACACTTGGATAAAGGCCAAATTCTTTACCCAGGTCTACAGACTAAAATGAGTTGGCCCGTTAATTATTTTCTCTGATTTTCTCCCTTGCCCCTGTGCCCCAGTCACACTCTAAATTTGTTCTCAGCACAGGCCTTTGAAGTTCCCTCTTTCTACTTCTTTTTTCCTTCTCAGAGCAAATGTCATCTTCCCACAAGGCTTTCCTTGTTTACTCAGTCTAGAATTTTACCAGTCATCATTGAGTATTACATACCCTGGCTTCTGTTGTCTTTTTGGAACAGGTAGTATTTTCTTTTGGTTTATATCGGTTACTGCTTGTTAGTCCCCACCTCCTCTCCAGTTAGCATTCAAGGAGTCCAAGCACAGTTTTAATGTTCCTAGTTCATCTTGTTATTCCCAGCATCTAGAACAGTTTGTCTCATTGGTGGGACTCAGCGTATATTTGTTGAATTAATCTATATCCCATGTAAATCTCCACTGGAAACAGCTTTTGCTATTTCCAAAGAAAGCAGTTTCACACTTTTAAAAATGATTATTTTACCTCATGTGTTTTTGGTTTGACTCTCTATATAAATTGTCAAGCTTTTTTTTTTTAAAGTCTATTTCTTCCCCAGATATCTCAATCAAAATTTTAAAAATGTAAACAAGCATAGTATATATTTGCATGTTGCATATTTTATTTTGTGCTTTCCTGTTTTCCTAAACTTCCAAGAAGACTACATTTCCAATGCACATAATTAGAAAAATTTAAATGGTGATGGAAGGAGACTTGGATGGTAAACACATGAAACAATACACAGATGATACATTGTAGAATTGTATACCTGAAACCTATATAATTTTACTAACCAATATCATCGCAATAAATTCAATGAAAAAATTAAAAATAGACAAAATAATGAACTCAAGATCAAATAGAATTTCAAATATCAAACAGAATTATAATTCAAATTTCATTAAATGCATATACATGTAATCTCACAAATTCATAGATCACACATGAAAATTATTGAAGTTGGGCTCATGTTTGATTTATTTTGTTTATACTTTAATTGTCAAAATCTTAATAAGTTCCGTGGCTTGTAATTCTTCAGTAATCATCACAAAACCTCAGGCTCTGAGAACATCATTTCTGATGTTGACTATGAGTTGGTCCCTTGTCAGGACATAACGACTCTTTTCATTGAGATGTAATCATTGATTAACTATTTGCCCTTCTTTAAAGATTGTTTTACAAGTTATATTCTTACTAACTAAATATATTTTGGATAAATGTAAGTGTATTATGTATTCCAAGAAAAAATAATGAAGAAACCTATCGCAGCTGCAATCTATTTATCTCCTTAAAGAAACCTATGCATGACAACATCATGTTTAAGATTCAAACTATTGTTATATGGTTTAGTACAAATATCTCGGGAATTTCAGTGATTTTAAAAGTATACTGCTGTCTTTGAAAGGGACATGATAGTTCCATTGAAAAAAAAGAAAAGAATCTTGGTTAAGTAAATACATCCTGGACTGCTTCTAGCTTTTGCATTGTTGCCGGGTGATGACTTTGATTAAGAAGTTGGTTAGTGTTTGGAGTATAATCTCTGTTACTGGCAGTGAGGACTAGGGAAAATGGAGATCTGGAGAGGAACTGAATGAATGGTGGGTTGCATAGAACTTGCATGTTTTTCTACGTGGGAGCTGTTAGATATTGAAAAAACAATGTAGTTTAAAATCGTTTTTTTAAATCAATAAATTAACTTCAATGAATTCTCTTAGATTAAGAATAAAATCAAGCATGTTTTCTTATCAGGAGACAAGACTAAGACTTGGACTTACATAAACACACTTAAATATGCATGTATTCATAGAAGCATCTATTTAATACCTCATAATACAATAGTTTGAAAAGAACTATGAAAAATGTATATATAATTTATATCAACGTTTAAAAATGCTGACAATGAAATTACCAGCAAATGTCTGCTACAGGAAACTCTACTGAAAGAGCAAAACTAGAGGAAGGTAATTAATCTTCAAGAATGAAAGTGTTGTAATAGTAATTGTCCTATTTAAGATATATAATTGAATTTTCAAGAACCATATAATCATCTACTCTTTTTTTAAAAATATTTATTTATTTATTTTTAGAGAGAGGGGAAGGGAGGAAGAGAGGGAGAGAAACATGGATGTGAGAGAGAAGCATCAATCAGTTGCCTCTTGCATACCCCCAATGGGGTACATGGCCTGCAACCCAGACATGTGCCCTGACTGGGAATAGAACTGGTGACCTTTCAGTTTGTGGGACAATGCCCAACTCACTGAGCCACACCACTCAGGGCAGAATTATCTACTTTTGAAGGTTAAAACAATATGTGTGAATTTATGATCTTTCCTTAGCCTCACACTTATTTTTTAATGAAGAGTCTAAAACTGTTAATCTAGGTGAGATGTCTGTAATTCCAGATTGAAATCTCTTCTGGGCACATTGACTAAATAGCCCAGTGACAAGGAGTTTTAATGGGTTTCATCAACAAGGACTTCATGAGTGCAAAATGGGATAACTTCTTTTCCTACAGGAGAAACATTCTTTTTTTTTTTTTTTTTGATGCTACTGCCTTAAAATATCTTTTCATGAATTATACAAAGTTTATAGCATTACTTTGAGACAGAGTACTTTAATGCCCTTCAGTGATAAAGTTTCAAAGAAAGTAATTTTCCTCCATGAAAAATGAGAGGCAGGAAAGTTCTATTCACTATTCAGCACAGTACACAGGACCAGGCATTGTGATCTATGATAAGTTTACATTGCTAAATAAAATTGAAAAGGTTCTTGCACTTTGGGATTTTCCACCTAATAAACATTTTTTTAAAGAACATCTTTGAATGAAGTGTCCAGGACAGAAACAGTGGTAAACTTGTTTGGAGAGGATGTTTTCGGAGGTACTCTTTGGGGGTTGGCTTTTAAGCTGAGATTTGAAAAAAGCAATGAGAAATCACTGGGTGAAAAACAAGCAGTTATGACCTATGTAAGCCAAGGGAAGGAAAGAAGGAAGTTGTCTATGGTATTACCCCCAACATATCAGTTAGTGAAGAACAATGTCACATAGTCATTATATTTCATATCAGAAAGGTTGTAAGTGGCTTTGGGAAGAGCAGTTTCATTTGAGTGGTAGAGAACAAAATTCAAATTGTTAGACTTACCCTGGTGATCACACTGTAAAGTATAAAAATGATGAATCACTATGTTGTGCACCTGAAACTAATATAGTGATGTGCACTTGGAAAAGATATAATGTTGTATGTTAACTATTCTTTAATAAAAATAAAAGCCTGGAGGAATGAGTGAGTGTGCGGATGGTGGTAGTGGAAGGAAAGGCCATGAACATTGCTAGCCTCAAAAACAATTTATTTGGCCAATTTCATGTTGTGGGATGATCTAAACACTTGGCAACATGGGTTGTAAGTTGTAAGTTAATAACGTTGTTACATTGTAAATTATGAGGTAGTATTATACAATCATTAAAAGTGATGTGAAAAAAGAATATTTAATGGTATATGTACAAGTTCACTCATTCACTGAAATGCAGATAATAATATTAGATATACAGAAATCTAAAAATAGGTGACTATAACACATCTGCTTATGTATGAATACATATAAATAGAAAAATATGTCAGTGTTAGGTATTATATATTATGTTCAATATATGTGTATATGTATAAATCTTATTAGAAGTTTATATTTATTGAATGTAAATGGGTGTTATAGAAATATAAACAGGTATATTCCTGTGTGATAGTTTTCTTGACAATTGTTTTGCAATGAATGTGAATTACTTTCATAATCACAATTTAAAAGTTAACCATTATAAATAAAATATAATAAGCTCCAAAATCACATAGACTTGGTTTAAATCTATGCTCTGGTATTCACTGATTTAACTTCTCTTCTGTTAAAGTGGGATTATAATAGACCTTCTAAGACTTATGAAAAGATCATATTGGCAATGTATTAATACTCCTTACGCTTTGAAAAATAATTATAATTTTAGTAATTTACTGCTATAGACAATGTTTGTGTCATTCCCAAATTTGCATATTGAATACCACCCAATGTGATGGTATTTAGAGGTGGAAACTTTGAACAGTAATTAAGTCAACAGGATGGAGCCCTTGTAAATGGAATTAAAGTCCCCCAGAGAGTTCTCTGCCTATTCTATAAGCTAGGAAGAGGGTTCTTACAAGACACCAAATTTTCTGGCATCTTGATATTGGACTTCCCAGCCTTTAGAACTATAAAAAATAAATGTTTGTTTGTTATAAAAGTCATCTGGTCTATGGTGTTTTGTTTTAGCAGCCCAAATGGACTAGGACACTTCTCATAGATTAAATATATGTATATTTAAAATATATAACATATGTAAAATTTTATATATATATAAAACAATAGTGTGATATACTAGGGAAGACAATAGAATTTTAAGTAAGTTAAAAGAATTCTTGGATAAGTTAGTGAGCACAATATATAACATTAGTGATTCTGTATTGCCTCACTTTTTAGAATAAAAATAGTAACTTTTGTTAGGAAAAAATCTATCATTCATAATATGTTTTCTTAAAAATTTTCTGTATTTGTAAGTATCTCCAGAAAGTATCTATCTGTCATTTGTGACTATGGGCTTATGTACTCTACAGGAACCAAATGCAATTCATTGAGATGTTAAAGGGACAATTGTGCTTCTGGAATTTGGAGGGTGAGAGACTTCTAAAAGGTTAGCATAGGGAAATGCAAAGGTCAGTTATAAATTGGTCCCAAAAAATGAAAACTGGAGATTTTCCCATATGATTTTATAAATAACAGAGCCAGGTCATTCAGTTATTTTTATTTTAAGAGTAGGTTAGAAGATAAACTAACTCCTTTTCTTCTCATGATTAAGTTTGTGTAGGTTTTATAGTAAAATTTATCCCTTCTTGAAAAGTAATAGCAAAAGGGAATAAAGTTTTATACACCTAAAGCTAATACAAAATTGCAACTCAGATTAAATTTCTCTTTTATGCATTCTCTAACAAATCCAGGTTCATAAATTTCAGTTTTTTATTTGGGTATTCTCTAAAAATAGTAATCTAAGTTGAATTTAGTAGATGTCTATTTATTTATGTAAAAAAGCTCTGCATATCACACATATGCATTAATGATCTCTTATAATATTTATCATTGTAAACAAACTGATATCTGAGCTTGTGAAGAAGATATTGCAGATGCAGTCCCTACCTTAAAGGTAATTGTAGTCATCAGAACATTGATGAGAACAGCTACATAAAGAATATTCAAACAAATAAATAATAACTGCCATTATATAAGATTTTTGAAATTACAGTTTATCTCATGTTAAAAATTAAGGAACTTAAAAATAATAAGCTGGGGTGTTTTCTGCATTTTGGAAGAAATCATCAAAATAGTTATAGAAGAAAATGTAAATAAATTCAGGAAAAAGTTGTTATTTTCTCCTCTGTTCCTAGAGAGAAATTCAAAGAAAATGTAAGATTTCACTGATAGACTGAGTGGTAAAAGGAAATCAATCAGAGAGAGCTGAGGGGTAGATGTTTTTGATATCAGATTTCCCATGGTATAGCGATGAGTTTCATCCATTGAGAATATAATTAGATTATATATCAACTATCAAATACAGTTACATGATGAAGTCACCAGTAACCAACAATTGAGAGTCCCCTAACAGGACTTGGTAAGACAGCAGGAAGCAATATGAACAAAACATCTGGTATTTAAAAGCACATTGTGTGATGTCAGACAATTCCAGTATGGGCTTGGCCACTTATCATAACAATCTCTAAAACTATAAAATTTTCTTATCTGCAACATAGGGATAGTAAACAGCTCTTACAAACCCTCTCTGCCATACTAGCAGAAAAACTCTGTGGTTTGGATTCATCATCAAACTTATGAGACACAGTATTTCTTCACCAGCACCAAATTTCCCAGCTTCAAGGAGGGGGAGGAAATAACACAGCATTCAGAGCAACATCATTGCCGAGGCCATGTATTCTCCATGACGAACATGCACTGCTTTTGATGGTCCAGTCATCCCATACTTGGAGCAATGTGATCATGAGATAAGATGCTGGACAACCCAGATTTCCAGGAATATTCAGCACTGCAACATCTTCAACTATTTTCTTTATTTAAGCGTGTAGTCGGCTCAGGTGCTCAAAGTCAGCCCGTCTTCAGAAAAGTTGCTTCTTATCAATATATATTCTTCTTCGTTACTTGCTCTGGACCATAAATCGAGCATTTGGTCCAATAAATAGTTCTTGGCTGGATTCTCACTTATCTTCTACCTAATATCCTATTTTAGTATATTTTTGAAATATGTTGATTGGAGAGTTTCCAAGGGTTAACTCAGACACCCCTAAAGTGAGAGAAAAAAGCACAGATACAGCCATTAAGTGTTCCCTTCCAGTGTTTGACTCATAGGAATTTGTGAGGATTGAGTGTAATACTGTAATTACAGTGGTTAGCACAGTGAATGGCACATGGTCCTTAATAAATATCAGTTAACAATTATCCTTATTGATAAGGTTTAACTTACACGGTTAATACTGGGTTTTGAGGGTTTTTTCTGACCCGGTTCTATTCAGGACATGATATCTGTAGCTGTAGTCACTATTTTATTACCGCCACCACTACTACTGCTGCATACACATACCTCTGTACTTTTCCTTTGTACCGCATTTGGAAGTAATGTTTACATTGCTTTGTAAAAAAGTTACTTAAATCCTCACTTGAGGATATGTTTATTGATTTTAGAGAGAGGACAGGGGAGAGAGGGAGAGAGAGAGAGAGACATCGATACGAGAAACATCAATCCTCTGCCTCTTGCATGCCCCCAACTGGAGGCCTGGCCCACGTGCCCGGACCAGGACTCCAACTGGCGACCTTTCAGCCTGCAGGGCAACACCCAACCCACCAGGCCTTACCAACTAGGACCACATTGCTTTTTAATCAAGAACCAAAGATACCTAATTTTTTAAAAGAATATTTTTATTACTAAATAAATATATACACATATATGTAGATATGGAGAAGTAATTGGTTATGATATCAAAAGTATGTTTATTTTATAGTATTGGTTTTAATTCTTAGTTTTCACTCGGGCAGAGTTGCCAAAGATCTTCCTCCCATCTTCAGGAGATTACTGGAATAATTGTCAAATTCCAGGAAAGTTTACAGATAGAAATTGATGTTCCACAGGGTCAGTTTACATGGACACTTATCCTTTAGTGTTACAGCTCTAGAAGCAAAGCAGATGGGGTGGTTACAGCATTTTGCATTATTAATCTTCAGGGGACCATAGAAGGAAAAGCAAGGAAGGAAAGCAAAGTTGCTCTTCTGCTTTTTCACAGCTGCTGTTGTCCCATGACTTCCTGAAATCCATAACATGTCACACTCGAGTATCTGGGTGTCCTCTGACCGTAGGATCTCTTCTTTTTCAGATTTTAAAGCTTTTTGGAGAAAAATCATTAGGAAAGATTTATTTTTATTTATGCCATCATTTCTCATTTCTCTTCTATTTCTGACATTTCTCTATATTTTCCTTTTTTTTCAATTTAGCCTGATAATCTCACAACCTGAAACAAACAGCTAAATTTAAAAAATATGTGAGAAAAGTATAAAGGTTTTAAAAAGTACAAAACAACAATAGCCAACCAAAATCAAACAAAATTGGGACCATTCCCCTTTTCTGTTCTAGGTGTGTTTTCTTTAGAAAGGATTCTTCCTCTACTTCTTCCTCAGTACTTCTTCCTCTATGAGGAGAACCCCTTCTCTATGTTACTTTTGGTGGGGAGGGGGTCAGTAAATAATCTATGAATTTCTAAAAGGAGGGTAGAAGGAATATTTTCAATGTACAGAGGGAAATGCCTTTTTATTTATTTATTTTTTAAAATCCTCATTGGAGGACATTTTCTTTTTTTCTTTTCTTTTCTTTTTTTTTTTTTTTTAGTGACAGAAAGGAAAGGAGAGAGAGAAACATTGATGCAAGAGAAGCATCAATTGGGTTTCTTCCCTGTGCACCCAGACCCAGGATCTGCGAGGGTCGGGGATGAACCTGCAACCTAGGTATGTGCCCTGATTAGGAGTAGAACATAACCTTCTGGTTAGGGGACGATGCTCCAACCACTGAGCAACACAGTGGCCAGGGTGAAAAATGCCTTTAAAGAAAAGTGTGCCGGGAGATCAATGGGACAACTCTCTGTCTTCAAAGATTTTGTGTTTACCTGATGTGAGTGTTTATTTCCCAGCAAGAGTTAGGACTTTAGACCCTCAGTAACAATGCATTAGTTTCCCAGCAAGTTCATGAGCTAGTCAGGACTTAATCATGTCCTAGCACATGCAGGCTTAATAATAACATGCTGAGGTTCTAGAATCTCAGGCTGATGGAAAAAAAGAGGAAGTAAATATCCAGCTTGATAGGGACAGGAATATAAATACAGCTACAGAGCTGGGTCTTGCTGTAAATAACTGCATATCATCTGAGTGGCTTGGAGAGAAAAGTCAAGGCTATGACAATTGTGGCTAATCATAGAGCCCTGTGCCTCACTTGGGTTCATCAACAGAAGTCCAGCTGGTACAATGTGAATTAGGTGGCATCGTGGTCCAGGTGATCTGCCTACCATTAAAGAATTCTGGTCAGTGATTGGGACTGGGATGGGAGTGTACAGGTAGTGCTGTTCAGCACCTTAAGGTGAAAGCAACAGCTACGGCAAGATAGGGCGTCAGAATGGAGCAAAGAATGGTGACTCTGGAGATGTTTCTTCCCTATTTGAGAGCTGGTACTGATATGTGAGACAGAATGAGAATCACGAATTTGTATCTATTAGCTCATTCCTGCTGTGAAGTTGGCGTAGACTGACTGTACAGGGCCTGACATCATAAACTATGTGTATGGCTCAGAGATCAGTTTTAATCCCCAAAGACTTGTGAGTAAAGGAGACTGGAGACAAGTGCAATCAGCATCTCCTTCACACACTCAGTCCCACTCCTCCATGGGATTCTTAGGGACTCTTGAAACACAGTAGCAAAATGAGTAATTTTAGGAATAGATGATCTGAAATATATAAACATCAATTATCTAAGTTTTCAAATAAGCTTGGTTTAATTTATTTCAAAATTCGAAGTATAGCCAATAACTGTGCTAACTTTTTGCCCAGTATTTATTTACCAAGCAGCAAAGATTTAGTTCTATGATATGAGCACTACAGTGATGTTTTATACTTGACACTCATTTTTTAAAACAAACTCTTCTCTCATTTCTCTCAAATACAAAGAATTTGAAGATTCTCACTGCAGGAACTTTGGGATTATTTGGTCTGACGTGTCTGAATGTTACAAGTATGTTATTATGAGCTTGAGAAGGTGGAGCAGACTACCTACCTGTGAGATTATAAGCTTATGACCTTGTAACTTGCTCCCCAAAATGTTAGAAACATCACTTTTTAAAAATAAAGTTGCAAGCAGATTACAAACTCAGTGGTAAGGATTTATACGGCATTAGGATCTATTTTCTTAAAGTGAATTAGATCAACCATTTAATGGAAAATACCTCCAGCTTCAGGTTACCCCTCCATTTAACCATTTTTTTTCTATGTTGGAAACATTTGTGGTGCATGTGAAACACCCTTCAATAGTCTACATCTCAATTCCCAAACTCTGATGTCAGAATCACCTGCAGTGCTTGTTTAACCCTCAACCTACTTTCACTAGGTGACTCTGATCAAGTTTCAAGTTTAGAAATCGACTAATGTTTGGTCTATTCCTCACCCTGGCTCTTCTTCACACTACAATTGAAGCAGAGTATTCAATACTCAGCAAACATTTGTTGTTTGCCTACTATGTGCTGGAGACTTTGTAGGTACCAGTGATCCGAAATGAGTAAGGCATATCTCTGTTTTCAATAGGTATACTACACATGGGAGATAGAGATCTAAAACACATCACGATGTGATACATATGGCATCAGATAAACACAAAGTGCAATAGGAGCAAAGAAAAAAAAAGCCACCGCCCTTAGTGGAGAAGGAGAGAGTGCACTATTTCGCAGAAGATGTGACATGTGAGCTCAGTCGAAGCAGGTTTCCAGAGACGTAGACATGCCCTGAAAAGAGAAAAGTAAATACCCCCATATGTTCAGAGACAATGAGAGGGTCTTGAGGATGGAGCCTGCTGTGCATAAACAGAAATCTAGGAGCTTATTTAAGATGGGCTTTGTGAGTTATATTAAGGAGACTCAGTCTACAGGTGATGAGAAGTATTGAAAGATTTTAAGAAAAGTGATAATATGACCAAATGGAGGTCTGCAGCTGATTAAGTATTTAGAAAAAAAAAGTAATCTCTTCAAAGGAAGATTGTGCCTTAATGTCTCCAACTGCATCAAAACAGCAAAATAACTTTGATTATTATGAATGAATACAATAATCAGCTTTGATTTTTTAAATTAAATTGATTGAATTGCTGCCTTCCAGGATACAGAATCTAAGATTCTAGTATTTGTTATGGGCAATGTTCCAAATGAGACAAAATCTGTAGTTTTATGTAATGAAAAAAAAAAAGCAGTTATTAAGTTTAGAAACATCTGAAATAACGTAGTGGGTCTTTTTTTGTTCTCCTCTTTCCTATTGGAGCTTCTTGCTTGCACGTGGAATCCTTCAGTGCAGCTCAGCTGAGACAGCTATGAGGGCTGTGACACACCGCACCAGAATGGCCTGATTCGTGTTTGTCCTTCATCAGCTCAGAGAGTCTTCATTCAATCTTCAGGGACAGAGGAGAAATGAAAAAAACCTAAGGACAGGCCAAGGAGATTCGCTGACTATTTATAGAATAACCTTAGGTTGGAGAGAATCAGCTCTTCAAAGAGAGGAAACCGAAGCTTTCTCTGTGTGTTTAATAGAAACAGCAGTATTGTGAATTGCAAGGAAACAACTCCTCAAAGGAACCCTTTGTAATTCTAAAAGACCACAGGGGCACATGTAAGATTAACAGTGAGCTAAAGGAAAACGATTGTTAGTGTCACCTATTCTTTCCCTTTTTTTATTGTTCTCTGGGGATGTTGCATCTTGAGACTATTTACTTAGGCAAATTCTGCTGCCTCCCCAAGACCGGCCAAAACAGCAAAATATTACTAAGTTAGCATCACTTTTACACCTCGGATATTAGTTGTATAATGCTGTTGAATTTTTTGTAGGTATAAAAATTGATAAATGTTATCACATAGTGGCTTTAAAGAAATTATTCCATGTAAATAGCCTTTAAAATAATTAATTTTTAATCCCACCTTTGTGAATCATAAATCCTACCCAATTTAAACATTGGAAGTATGAGAGAGATACTTTATTTCTTTTTTTGTTTGGAACCAATTTCATGGAGCTATAGTTTTTTGCAACACTGTTATTATATAACCAGGCCCAGAAGATCCCCATCCCCCATCTGTTCACTATAATGTTTTCTTCCCATTTTATTCCAGAAGTTGCCAAGACAGCCTCCTGGTGGGTTACCTTGGCAACCTCATGTGTCATGTTTTAGAATGTCCCAGGGCAGCAGTTTTATTTCCATTTGCATGCATTTCAGTCAGCTAACTGTAAATTAAAGAGGCTTATTGGAGAATAAACCTTTTTTTTTTTCCCTTGCAGAATGAAAAACAGATAATTAGGATTACTGTTCAGTAAAACCCACTTATATTTAGTACTCTATATAGGAAAACTTGGATTGCTCTTACCTAAAGTCATGGTATTTTTTACATGGCATTTTATAAACTGAAGCTGTAATGTCACATAATATAACATACAGTGTATTATACATGTAACATAATACCCAGGGTGACTGCTTGACCTCCTCTTCGAAGAGCATGTCACTTTACAATCTTTTGATGACAACCATAGAAGGCTTTCATTAATGATGCTTTTGACATGTCATTCAGTATAAGACTTCTGTGACTCAAGTTTATTTTATTATTTTAAGCTATAAATTTCAAACAGCCTCCAATCAAATATTGAAAATATATTGTTTTAATCTTTCTCACCCAAAGAGTTCCATCTCTTTAGTTATGTCTTTTGGAAGTTAGTGACATACTTCTTTTTTAATAAGCTTAAAATACTTTTAATATAATTTTGGTAAATAACTTGTAATGTGTATTAATCTTTAAAGATAGATTTTTGCAATTTTATAAAAAGGCCTGAAATTTGAGTAAAGTTGTATATAAAGTTAATAGCAAAGTTGAAATGAAAGGTAATTCTCCTTGGGACTCCAGTATTTATGAGGAATCAGAATGAGAGTGATAGATCAGCGTTCTCACCTCAGGAAGAGAGCTACCCTTGTGTGTGCTCCACGGCCCGCAAGGTATTATGTGCTTCTAGGGAAAGAGCGTGGGCATTCTATGATCACTTACAACATTCTAGAAGGATATTCTGCTATGGAATAGTGACATTTTTCTGTTTGACCCAGACTCAATGTTACCTTGAAATTAATAACCTTCTCTTTCTAAGAAAGGGTCTCCAAAGAGCTTTTTCTGAGTAATTTTGAGAAGGACCATAAATCGAGCTGCATTTCCCCTTTTCGTTCCTTAGGGGCAGTGGCTGAACATGCTTCAATATGTGCAAGTAATTCAGTTCCTACTTTTCTTTTACAGTTTTTCCTTCTAGGCTTGAATAACTTACCATGTCAGATTTTAGCTTAGAATTTGATGAAAATGATAGAAGCAGATGATCATTGTTCATGAATTTTCTATTCTCGAAAGTGCTCCTCATCTTAAAAGCATTAGGAGAGTCATCCAATACAGTGCATCCATTAAGGATGTCTGTGCATGCCTGAATATCATTTGTGTGTGTGTGTGTGTGTGTGTGTGTGTGTGTGTGTGTGTGTGTGTGTGTGTGAGAATATCTTTAAAGTAATATGGTTCCTTTAGATATGAGTTTATAATGGACAATTCAGCAGGGGCCTGGAGCAATAGATCATTTTTTTAACTCTATAAAATGAGTAAAACTAGTTTCATATCTTACTTACTGGTGTAAAAATCCTTTGAAGTAGATAATAAGGAGACAGAGGACTGGTGCCCAAACTAACTTCGGCAGTGTCATTCAGCTCGGTCATGGTAGACAAGCTGTCAAAAACAGTTTGCCTAATCCAAGTCTTGTTCTTCAAACACTATTAAAGTCCTCTCCAAACTTTATCTGTTCATGACACCAATAATTGCTTTGATTATTTTTTTACATTAGTAGTTTAATGCTTGCATATCAAAGGCAGACCATGTTTTCTGTAATCCTGGGAAGGTTAGCTACCACTGACTGAGTAGTAGAATAGGTTATATCTGGTTCTGAGATGCCATAATTGAAAGCATTGAGCAGATCTTCTAGTCAAGCATGATTTTTTAATATAGAATATTTTTAGAGGACTTTAGATGCAGATGGATGAATTAGTTAAGCTCACTTTTCTCTGTCCATGGCACGTTATCAGTCAATATTGTATTATGTGAAACTCCTCTCTTGTTTTCAGTCTTTATTTTTTCAACTTTTTTGTGATATAATTTACATAAGACAAACTGCACATATTTAAAGTGTATGATTTGATGAATTTTGACATACAAATACACCTGTGAAGCCATTACTATAATCAAGATAATGAGCACATCTATCAGCCCAAAAGTTTCCTTTTGCTTCTTTGTAATCTGCCTTTCCCTATATTCTCCTGTCCACAGATTTGCTTCTCATCACTATAGATTAGCTCTCAATTTCTAGAATTTTGTATAAAATTAATCATACGTTATGCATTAATTTTTGCCTAGCTTCTTTCATACCTTGTAATTATTTTGAGATCCATCCATGTTGTAGCGTTTATAAGTAAATCCTTCTGCTTATTGCTGAGTAGTACTGCATTGTATGGAATTTGTTTATCAATTTACCCATTAGTGGATATTTGGATTATTTGTAGTTTTGTCTATTACAAATAAAGTTGTTATGAGCAATCATGTATGTACTTGTGTGTACATAGTTTCATTTCTCTTGTATAAATACCTTGGTATGGAATGGCTGGGTCATATAGTAGGTGGGTATTAACTTTTTTAAGAAAGTGTCAAATTGTTTTACAAAATGGCTGTGCCATTTCACAATCTCACTAGCTTTGTGCAAGAATCCCACAGATTGACCAATACTTGGCTCTTGTCAGTCTTTTAATTGCCACCATTCAAGTACCTGTTTAGTGTTACAATAGTGGTTTTAATTTCCCTTCTCCACTGGAGCCTACCTGCAATTCCTCCCCAGGGACCCACAGGATTTTCCAGGTGGTTTAGGATTAGACTCTTTCTGATGTTCCCTCCAGGACCCAAATAGCTTTTGGCTCCAGGTTCATAGTAAGGAGCCATTGCCCTGTGAGCATCTCATACAAGGTCTGTCTGAAAAAAATTCCAGCCATTGTTAACATAATAAAAATGGTTTGCATGACATTGATGTAACTTGACAACCAAGGAGAGTGGACTGGAATGCACATGTGTGAACAATGATGACTTCATTGTACTAGTCAGTGGGGGAAGTAGATACCCTTGAGTGAGCATTTGTACTGTGTGGCTGTCATATTCAAAATGACTGAAGAAGTAGAGCAATGAATCTGCATCAGATTTTGCATTATGCTTGAACATTCCTTGGTGGAACCTATTTGGATAATTCAGAAGGCTTTTGGGGATGATGCCATGAGTGCAGTGCAAATAAAAGTGTGGCATAAATGCTTCAAAGATGGCCAAGAAACTGTTGAAAATGATGCACATTCCGGAAGGCCTGCAACAAGCAGAACACCTAAAAGTGTTGAACGTGTAGGAGTTGCAATCAACAAAGACTAGCAACTGACTGTGCGAGAACTAGAAGATGACCTGGGGATTCCAAAAACTATTGTGTCTGAGATTTTGACACAGGATCTTGGCATGAAATGTGTCAGTACAAAATTCATTCTATGGCTTATGCTACCAGAGCAGAAGGAACATTGTGTTGCAGTTGCTAATGATGCTGGAAGAACTATGTGAGGTCCCAAGGTGCCTACTTTGAAGGGGACTGAGATGTCATTGTACTATGTACACAATGTTTCTTGTATCTTGTATCTTCTTCAACAGATGTCTCTATTTTTCGTAGTACATGGATGATACTTCTTGGACAGACCTTGATTCTCAGAAGTATGTATACCAAGTACACATATGCCTTCGACTTTCTGGAACTACACAGAACTCTACAATAAATATCCTTGCGTAAATACCTTTATGAAACTCTTGAGAGAATTTCTCAAGGGCAGAACCACTAGGGCAGAATTTATACACATGCTCAATTTGACTATATACTGACCAACTTCTTCGCAGTAAAACCAGAACAATTTCTATTTCTGCTGGCTATGCATGAAGGTTCACAGTTCTTTTCATCCTTGACAACATTTGGTGTTATGCCACCTCAAAATTTTTTCACTAGGTACAGAAGTATAATAACTTTTTAATTTGCTTTTCTTAGTTGTTAGTAAATTTGAGCAACTTATTTACATTAAAATACATAGATTTCTCTTCCTGACTTCTTCTATTGTATTTTAAATTTTTGCAATTCTTTTCCAGTTTATTTGCAGAACCTCTTGTATTCTAGACTAGCATTTTCATTGGAACTTCCTGCAGCGATGGAAATATTCTCTATCTGTGTTGTCTGATATAATAGCACTAGACACACATGGACTAGTGAGCATGTGGAATGTGGATAGTGGCACTGAGGAAGTAAAGTTTTTATTTAACTGAATTCCACATAATTTACATTTAAATAGTCAAATAGCTAGAGTTCCTATAGTTCTACACATTGGTCCCTTGGCAGTGTTACAGACTGCAGTAGGCTCCTTCCTGGCTTTTATCTGTCTGCTACATTTTCCTCTGGCCTTTTTCATTCAATAGACATCTCACATTTGATGTATTCAAACATATCAACTTTTGGCACATGGTTTTCAGTTTCATGGTTTTCATCGATAACTAATTTCTCATGTTGCGGTCCCAAAGATATTCTCCTGCATTTTTTTACTTATGGCGTCAGTTAAAGATCCTGTCTTATTTTCCTCTGTGCAGTCATACAGTTTCCCTCCATGATCTATTAAATACTCTCTTTATGACTCATTGCTTAGGACTACCTTCTTTATCATATATTGAAACTATGCTTGTATCTTTCTGAGCCTTCTATTCTTTTTATTGGGTTATTTCTCTGCTGTACTTATTCCATGTTTTTTTCTGTTGTATTTATGACATGTCTTAATATCCAATGGGACATGTCCCTGCTTTTTTGATCGGCTTTTTCAAAACTGCCTTAGCTCTTTGAAGAGCTTTATCTCTCCTATAAATCTGTTTTTAAACCTTAATCTTTATTTGTTAATGTATAATTACATATAATTATTCAGCTCAGTGAATGTTTATATAGGTATCTAACCATGTCACTTCCACCTAGATCAAACTGTGGAACATTTTCAGCATCCCCTGAATCATCCCATGCCCCTTTAACTCAATATCACTTTACCTCCAGAGGTAATCAGTATTCTGCATTATGTAATTATAGGTTAGTTATGTGCTCTTTTGCTCTGACTTCCTTCAGTCAACATAATGTAGGTAAGATTCATGTTATTGCAGCAGAAATTTGTTCTTTTTATTGCCGTATAGTATTCCATACATGGACAGAATCTTGCAATTTTTCTTCTTGATCCATCAGTGAGAAGAACTGTGGAGATATATATTTTTTGATGTTAAACTTTACATACATTGGTAATGTCAGTCATATTTAATCATATTCTTTTTCAAACACACTTTTGGATTTGGTTAGCCAGTGTTGTGTTTAGGCTTTATGTATATATGAGGTCTGCCCAAAAAGTATCCAGCCATATACTATGACAAATAGAGACATTTATTGAAGATACAAGATACAAGAAACATCATACATAAGACAATGGTGCCTCAGACCCCTTCAAAGTAGGCACCTTGGGACCTCACACAGTTCTCCCAGCATCTCTTCCACTGTTCAGAAACACTCTGCAAAATCATTTTTTGGCATCGCTATCAGCTGCCCCATTGTTATTTTCTTCATTCTCATTGATGGTCTGAAATCTCTTCCCTTTCAAAAGTGATCTTAGTTTTGGGAAAAGCCAGAAGTTTCATGGCACCAAATCTTAGTTGTAGGGGGCTGAGTTCAACATTCTCAGGTGTTCTGCTTGCGCAGGCCTTTCAGAATGTGGATCACTTTCAACGTATTTTTGACCATCTTTGAAGCATCTGTGCCACACTTTTATTTGCACTGCACTCATGGCATCATCCCCAAAAGCCTTTTGAATCATCCGAAGTTTCCACAGAGGAATGTTCAAGTGTAATGCAAAATCTGATGCAGATTCATTGCTCTACTCGCTCAGTCATTTTGAATGGGATGGCCACACAGTACACATGTTCACTCAATGGCATCTACCGCCCCCACTGACTAGTACAATGAAGTCATCATTGTTCACACACGTACATTCCAGTCCACTCTCCTTGGTTGTCAAGTTACATCAATGTCATGCAAACCATTCTCATTATGTTAGCAATGGCTGGACTTTTTCAGACAGCCCTCATATACAATTTTTGCTAAAGTGAAAGCACATTTATAATAATTCATTTCCAGATTAAGATTAAAATTTAAAGTTTGTAAATTAAAACATACAAATAATTCCCCAAATTTTCTATTCTTTCTTATTTTTAACTCTATTTTCTTATTTTTTTAAACTTTCCTAATTTTTTAAAAGATTTGATTTATTTTATGTTTAGAGAGTGGAGAAGGGAGGGAGAAAGAGAGGGAGAAAAACATCAATGTGTAGTTGCCTCTTTCATGCCCCCTACTGGCTGCCTGGCCCACAACCCAGGCATGTATCCTGATTGGGAATTGAACCAGCAACCTTTGGTTTGCAGGCCAGCATTCAATCCACTGAGCCACACCAGGCAGGGTACTTTCCTGATTCTTTAAGGCCATAGTGTTAAAACCATTGCTTTCAATTCTGTCAGTACAAGCCAGGAGTTTTTACAGCAATCCCACGTCCTCACCCATGCAAATCGGAATCTCTTTACCCAGGAACTCTTAAGTTTTAAATCTCTGTAGGTGGTTTCTGTATTCAGCCAGATGGTGGAGTACAGGGCAGGATGTGGTAAATACTGAGGAAGGGCTGTTTGAATCATATGGGTCAACACCTTCGCTCACATAGGATCTGCAGAGCAGGACATGTCTACGTGATTATGAAATACACTCGTGCCCAGCACACATAAACACAAACCTCAAGACTCTGATAAGGTGAAACTTCAATTTCCAGTCATCCTTATATGAAATCTTCAGTTTTGAAATGTATAACATTTCATGCTGCCTCAGGGTCTGAGGGTGCTCTTTGCTTTCACCTGTTCCCGTTTTCCATCAGCAGCAGCAATGATCTTCCCTCGCTGACTGCAGTTTGTCAAAAGATGATTGAAGAGAGAGTTAAATTAAATGGCCTCTAATTCTGCTCTGGTTATGAAGTTCTGTGATTCCTAAGTAGATACTAATTTTCTTATTTAGTTCTCTTAATTAGTTCTGACGTTTACCAACCAGCTATCCAGTCATTTCAAGGTGAAACATTTTTTTCTCATTTTCTGCTCGCATCTGTCCTTTTCCCTTGTTATCTGAAGATCAATTCAGAAAAAGTACCAGAAGGGACTGCCACATGTTTATAGTCTCAATAAGTCCTTCCCTTCTCTCCCCTCTTTCTTTGCACAAATAGGTTGTTCTTGTTCGTTCATTCTTCCCTGTCACTTCTGCTAACCACCTGCTTCCATAAAAAGCATATTACGTGAACTGTTTTCAAAATTTCTTAGATTCTAATTTTAAAGTAAAATTTTCTACATTCTTAAGATTATTCTGTATGCTGTTGATAAAGTCGTTTTCAGAAGACTGAGACTCCAAAGTTGCCCAAAGACAGAATAAATTGGCTCTAGCGTGAAGCTTGAATTCAGGTTTATAAATTTCTAGGTCTTCAAGTCTCAGCAAGGAATAGAGTTTCTTTATGAAGCATATTGAGCCTAACTGTGTATTTTCATGAGTTCATAGACAACTGTCAGGGATCAGCCAGGTCAGTGAATTAAAGAAAGGCGTTAAGTCATTTTGGAAGAGTGGAAAGAATGTAAGACCAAAAACAGATATAAGTCCTTGCTCTTATTTACTGACTATTGTTGAAGGGCTTACATTTTTCAGACTTTCAGTTTCCCCTTCTCTAAGATGGATGACTAATTCTTCCTTGCTTATTTCAGGAAGCCATGAGTAATAAATGAGATAATCAATATGAAAGTTCTTTGAAATTTGGAAAGTTGAAAACACAGGAAGAATTTGTGAATGGTGAAGTGACGTCATTGCAAGGAGAGTGAGCAAATTTCTGTGGGATGTCCAGGGAGGTGAGTAAAAACAAGAGCTCTAAACAGAATCCAGTTAAAAGTGATAATTGCATAATCTTTATTGAATGCCTTTATTTTAGCTACTTAATAACTTTGTTTCACGTGAATGAAACTTTTCATTGCTATAGGTAAAATTAGTCTCTTAAAAGTTATATGAATACACTTAACATACTAATTTCAGTGCAGTTTTTCCTCCACAATCAGGAAACTAAGGACCGGCATTAGTTAGACCATTTATCAGATAATAATGTGCATGTATATTAATTTACTGTATAACATCTTTTCATTAAATTGGTTTTATAGATGAAGTAAGGTCTGAAACCTTGTATAACACAGTAGGTTGTATTTTCCCTGTTATTTTCATATTTAACCTGTAAATTTTTTATGCATTTTCTTTTCAGGTGATCTATAATTCTCTTGTAGTGCATCCATCCATATCCTCACATACAGGGCAATTAATCTTATTTTTTTCCCTGGAGTCTATTTTTTAGTTTTCCGATTAGTTAGGGAAAGGAAATAGAACACGAAATGCCAGTAAAGAAATTACCATGCACTCCAC
This sequence comes from Mormoops blainvillei, assembly GCA_004026545.1. NCBI lineage: Eukaryota > Metazoa > Chordata > Mammalia > Chiroptera > Mormoopidae > Mormoops > Mormoops blainvillei. The sequence continues at coordinate 103,275 of PVJD01000490.1, forward strand.
TTGCTTTCAGTTTTGAATAATATAGGTAGATAAAATATATATGATAGCCCCAGGAAAACCCTAAATGTTTTCTCCTTATCACTTAAAGCACACCAGGAATAACTTAAAACATAAAGAAGTAGATTTTTCCAAGTTACTTGTAGAATTCAGTCCTTGAAAGGTTTAGAGAAAGGAGAGGTGGTTTGCTCCAAGGAAATTTCGGTAATCTCTGGAGATATTTTTGTTTGTAACACCTTTCGAGGTACTGCTTCCTCTAGTTGGTAGAGGTCAAAGATGCTGCTAAACATCCTACACTGCACAGGAGAGTCCCCCAAACAATTATCCTGCCGCAAAGGTCAGTAGTGCTGAGGCTGAAAAACCCTGGTTTAGATGGAGGGGGTGATAAACTTTTATGATTACTTGAAAAGAGTCTATTCATTGAGGATTGTGTATGGAAAAGCAGAAATGTCACAGAAACAGATTGAAATAAGTGTTAAGGAAAGCTGTGATTTCAGCGTCCAGTGCCGCAGGGCTGTGCTGATCACAACAGTTTCACCTGACACTTTGAAAAGTTAGAGGAAAAAAAATCCATGTAGACTTTTATTAACTTAGATCTGAAAGCTGTTCTATCAAGGGTGTTGGGGGATCAGGCCAGTGGTCGCTTTGGCCTTTGTGTATCACGGCTAGGAAGAAAAAGAAGTGGAGGGAAAAATAGAATAAGAACAAAATGCTAAAGGGAAAGTGTGGGAAGAGAATAGGAATACAGTGGCACCTTCTGTTCTACGTTTGGGGGAGGGAGGGAAGAGCGGGGGCACATCAGAAAGGGGCTGGTAAGGGTGTGGAATGCTTGATTCAGGATCAATACTGAGTGGGAAACTAGGTGCCAGTCTCTCAACTCAGCCTTAGAAGGTATAGAGGACGCCGATCCCCGGACCAACTAGGGTGCTGGGACGTTGGGTTTGGGTTAGGAGCGTGCCCACCGGCCCCCGTAGGACCTTTGCATGGGGAAGTGAATCTTGCGGAAGATCAGACCTGCCTAGGAGAGGGCGCCACCGCCAGGTTTCCTTCCCTGGCGGCAATGGAGAGGCCAAACCTAGAGAGGCCTGCAGGCAGAGGCGGATTAAGGTCAGCTGAGGCCTGGGGTGCAGAAGAAAATATTTAAACATATTTTCAGGTTTTACCGTCGATTGTAAACTTGTACGTAATTAAAATTGCACATATGAAACCAAACTTGGTGTTAGAAAAAAGTGTAAAGTTGGGGTTTCGTGGGGCCCTTCAGAAGTCGGGGCCCAGGGCGCGTGCCCAGTGTGCCCGCCGTTAAGTCCGCCTCTGCCTGCAGGGCATGCCGGGTCGTTCACTGAGGCTTGAACAGGCGGCTGGCACATCGTGGGCACCAGACCCTGCCCTTCTTACTCGGGTGGGGTCCAGGGGTCTGTAGCCTTAGGCTGGAGGCGCAACTAGCAGGTGCCTTCGCAGGGAGCCCAGGTCCTCAGCGCTGAGCCTGCCTGGCTCCAGCAACCAGCGCCCCTGGTAAGTTTCTGCCTCCCTCGGCCGCGCTGCCCCATGCCTCCCCATTGCAAGCTGAGTATCTCTGGCCCATGCGTCCTTTCCTTGAGGGCACTGCAAGGAGCCCCGGGATGCCCCTCAAATACAGGGCGAGCCCCACCAGTGCCTGTTCGAATATCACACTGAGAGGGACCCTTCACCCCGCACCCCTCAAGACCTCTGCTTCTTGCCCAGGTCTTTTGTTCAAGAACCCATAATCAACACTGTGGCCTGCAGGTTTTGTCTAGTTAGTTAGACAACATCCCAAGAACTGAAATTCCAAAATAGTTTTTCCTCCCCTTTTTAATTTAATAATTTAATTTAATTTAATTCTATTTTATTCTATTTTATTTTATTTTATTTTATTTTATTTTATTTTATTTTATGTAGAACAGGGTGACTTGATCCAATAGGAACAGTAAATATTTTAAATTAGAGCGTTTGTAGAACAGTTGCATCATTCCAAGCTGTCGTTTTTTATTCCCTTGAACGAATATGACCTGAAGTTAGACTTAGTGAAAAATCAAAGTCCATGTTGAGAGTAAAATGAGGGTTCTCGTGAGACAAGCAGACCTAATTAATGTAATCATTCTATTCAGCTGAGACAGGGTTGGCTAACAAAATGGCAGGATAAGTCATTTCAGAATTCAAAAATAAGTTTCTATTATCTATTTCCTGCCTACATCTAGAGATAAAGGTTATTTGATATGAAAAGAAAGTTAAGGTTAAGTTAGCTAATTGTGTTATACAAAACCCTGGCTCTTTGCATATTTTGTTGGAAAAAAACACTTTTGAACAATTCTGTGAATGTAACATATTTGGAAAGATGATCATTTGGGGGAGAGGAGGAGTATGTCATAGTGGGAGATTAGGAAACTTTTCAGTACTATAAAACAAACTTAATGCCAAACTTGTAAGCTAAGCTACTTTGATACAACTTTAGTTTCATGTATGATAGAGTAAAAGGAGTCTGAAGGTTTTGATGGAACTTTGCTTGCTAATTGTGTGACCGAAAACAAGTTACTTTGGGGCCAGTTTCATCAATCTTAAGAGACAGTCAGCGGTTGGATTAGTGGGAATGTACTATATAGCTGTTTTTGCACTGTGCAATGTGTAATCAGCTTCACCACCAGCAGCATTCGGCAGGCCAGGTGGAGGTGGGATTAGGGTGTTGCCCAGGTGATTCTGGTCACAGTCTTCTTCCCTCCTCCTCAGGAAATCCTTGAATCTTTCTGGGCTAGAGGCTGCGTAAGTTAATCTTTATCTTTATAAACTACTGAATAATTTATTTTTTCTGCCAAAGATTTTTCTAAGCTTAGTCATATACTTTATTTTTCGGATGAAGCACAAATGTAGTAAAACATAGGTTTAAACAGGGTGGGGTGGTGAATCCTTTACCTTGAGTTGTAGTTGAAATGTGATGTAGTTGACATATTTTTGTATCTAAACATGAATATGGCAAACCACACATATTAAATTCACTGTGTTTTGTGCAGGCCTAGAGTTTTAAAAATAAATAATTTTGTAGTCTTACCAGGGTATGGGAAAGTAGATTTATAAGGCCTTAATTTCTAATTTGGTTCACTTGTGTCTCAGGCTGCTGGGAGAAGTACTTCCATTTACATTGGGCTCACCTGAACCACTTCTCAGCCTTGTAATGTGCCCTGTTTTTCCTGATCTCACTGGAATTTACCTTGAATCACTAGTACCTGTGATGAATTTATATCATTTTATTGAATATTTAAGATACTTTATCATTAGTAGGCCATAGTTAGAAATTATCTTACATAATATTTATATAGATTGCTCTAATATATACATGTAAATACATGTGAAAGTGAGTGGAGCATTAAATTTTCTCTGATTAGTTTATGATATACATGTGTTCATGGGATTTTGGCAGATTGGGGGTTTGCTACTCCTTTCTGTGGTTGATGTTAATAATTTGAGCCCAGAGCATACAGCCCTTGATGAGCTGTTATGTGGGATTGCTTAGGTTGGATGGAAAATCTGTGCAAATTTGATTCTGTAAACTTATCAGTTATGTGAAAGGTTCCAGTTGAGAAAATTCTCCTTTTACTCTTTAACTTCTTTCTAAGATACTGTAACCATGTTAAAATTAGAGAATTTCAACTAAGGATTACAATAATCGTGTCAGTGTGTTTTGGGCACATTTTAAGTCATATTCACAGTACTCACATGGAACTTAGAAAAGAGGAAAAATCTAGTTTTCAATTCAGATACTATGAGGGGTGGCTAGAGCTTAGATATGGCTGTTGAAACCTGTCAAATGCTTGTTTGGGCCCAATTATCTGCGCTTTCACCCCTCTCCCCTGGAGGAATGAAAAGGGATGCCTCATGAAAGGGAGGAATGTTTCCTTCCCACCTGAAATCACGTTGGAGTGGCTTCAAAGTGTCCATGCACAGGGCCCGTTAATGGTTCTTCATGTTTCAGAGATTAATACATGTACCTGAGAAGATGAGACAGGGAGCTCGGTAGCTGCACCAGGAGTAAACAGCACTGACATATGCAGTGGGGAAGGCTGTCTAAATTGGACTGATTCTTGGGAAGGAGTTGGCCTGAAGCCATTTTGACAGTTTCTCTAGTCACTGAGACCAAAGGTAGACCTCTGGAAGGAGGTGGAATCCACCAGCAGACAGAGGAATACTCCACGTCAGAGGAAGTTCAGCATTCACAGTGGGTGAACCTCTGAGAACCTATAGACGTGTTCCCTATCCCCTCAATCAGGAGTCGTCCTTCTGTCACCCAGAGGACAGTGGTAGCTGCCCCTCTCCCCTCCCCCATCTGACCTCTGTTGAGTCACACAGTCTAGTGGGAGGGAGGAGGAGAAAAAAACACCTACCCCTATCACCACTCTAGGTTTCTCAGCCTGAAATGGGCTCAAGATGGGCAAAGCCACTGTTTTACCTTTCTGTGAACTCAGAGGTTTTGATTTTCACATTAAGTGGATATTCTAACTAGTGATATGAAATCATTCTTTTAACTAAAGGAAATTAGAAGGCTGTGAATGCTTCCCGAGGTTTTTTCCAGGATCAGGGAAAGTACTAGCCCAAGAAGAAGGTTGAAAGACAGTGGTACAAAAATCTTTATGTACTCTAACGAGTCTAACTTCTTTAATGAAATGGTTATTCCATAATAATTCCTTAGAATTTGGCTCAGCTGTGGGATCTTGGCCATTGTGCTTAATCCGTCCAAAGCTTTGGTTTCTGTATAAGAACAAGAGCATAATATCAGTACCTATTTTGGGTCTTATTGTGAGAATTAGCTTAACATCAACACAGTGCCTGACACATATAAGCAATATATATATTTATATATATATTAAAAAAATTGATTTTTACACCCATGTCATAGCTCCTAATTGGCTATTGGGCTCATCTTCTGTTAAATTGAATTATCAGAATGACTTGGCTAAGGCAAGAGAAACCAACAGATTTCTGAGCTTGGGCTAGATAGAAGAAACTGGTGACCGAAAGTGTGCACCTGGCTGATTACATGATTCTGACTGCTGCTTCCAGATGTGAGGAAGGAAGCTGCACTTCCCTAACCAGTCTTTTCCAACTCCTTTAGGAATAAACACAATAAAACAGCTTCTTAAAGATACAGCTAAATATCTAGTTATGAAAATTGGGACACAAATCAGGTACCCTAGTGGCTATTTTTATAAAATTGTTTTAGAAAAGAAGGGTTCTGGTGAAGTTCAAAATGGAGTTTAGTTGTTGAAGGTGAACCTAATACCTGGTTCGATTATATAGAAGTTCAAATCCAAATGCCAGTGAATTATTTTCAAATAACACAACATCAAAGGCACATGTGACTATGGGTAGTATGTAAACATTTGACAGTCTCAGAACCACTGCTTTGGCTTTAAACACCAGGAAGGTTTATGCTCAAATGCTGACCATTTAAGAAGTGATATCACTTTTGCTTTCTTTGTCTTTAACCATCAGTTGTCTGATGAGGAAAGTAATTAATGTATTATGAAATGAAAGAGATACTGAGTTTCATGTGAGTCATACGTGTTTAGGAAGGCACTAAAAATGTGTAGATGTGCTTCGATAACCTCATTAGCATAAAGGCTTCATTTTAGCTTTTTTATTAAATTTTAGTGAAATTACAAAAGCAAGTGTCTGCATACCAGGGAAAATAACCTCATTAATAAACTACCCAAAGGAGAAGGCATCCAACTCACTGAAAAGCACCTCATTATGACTTGTTCAAGCACACAAATTGAACTATAATATATAAAAACATTGAATATTCATGGTGCTTTTTCTGTTCTTTAAAAGAAAAAAACATAACTAGCACTTTTATCTTTTTGTCTCTAATCTCTTGACTTCTAAACATGGTTTCAAGGACATTTATTTCTTCATAAATATGTAATCACTAGGATCCGACAAAATAACTTCGTGCAACTCCTTGTTCATTTTCCCTCCGCAACTCCTTAGCTCTTAAATTGAATAGATTAAAAAAAAAATTTCCAAGCGTGGGAGGCAAAGGACCATCTGAACTGGGAAGAATCACTTTACCTTTTTAACTAAATTTTCATGTTGGGATATACTGCATTATTATCTTTTCATAATATAAGCTCTTTGCAAGAAAATAAACCAAGTTTAAAATTATATTAAATAATATAGTTTTAGTGAAAGTATTGTTATAAATATATACAGTTTTATATTTTTAAAAATTAATTTCTTTCCTTTTTCATCTTGTCTTCCGAAAGCTTGGAATAAAATTTTGAATTAAAATTGTACTGATAGGCCAGGTAATCCTACTCCCTAATTCTGTAACTGAACTTTAGCTCAAGCAACTGATATACTGAAATACAGCCAAGGCTGACAGCTAAAACCTAAAGTATACATCTTTATTCTCCATGATAAAAAATAGCCCAGGAAAGTTAATCTGTGACAATGTCTTGTTTGATTTAAAATATTGATTTTGGGAGAAAGCCAAGATTCTGGACTAGGTAAAAATGGCTTACCTCCTCACTCAACCACATCAAAAATTACAACTAAACTACAGAATAACCAGGTTATTCAGAACCACCAGAAATCAAGCTGAACGGAAGTCTTACAACTATGAAATTAAAGAAAAAAACCACATCTAAACTGGTAGGAGGGGTAGAGATGAGGAATGGGTTGGTCCTACATTCCATGTGGCAGATAAAAAACAAAAGGGAAATCTTGGGAGCAAGGGGGTCACAGCCCCACAACAGGCCGCCTGGCCCAGGGTTCCAGTGCCAGCAAGATAGGTCCCATAACTTCTGGCTGTTAAAACCAGCAAGGAATGAAGTTGTGGAAGACAGAAACTGCTGACTTCCCAGGCAATTCCTCTTAAAGTGCCCATGAAGAGACTTACTCAGACTTATTCCCTCTGAGCTACAATACCAGGGCAGCAGCTTGAAAGGCACCAGAGGCATATGGGGTGCAACCGAACTGTCTGGCATCAGGGCAAGAGCTGGGGGACAGCTTTCTTCCAGACAGAACTACTGGCAAAGGCCATTGCTTCTTTCCTGAGCCCTCCCCCTACAGAGCTGGCAGGCCGGTACAATATCTGAGACTCCATTGACCTAGCTCACACTATTTGTCCAACTCTGGTGATCCCCTGAGGCTCCACACCACCCAAATTTCAGGCTCACCCAAGCTTGTTTCCAGTGGCTTTTGCAACACAAATCTTGGCTCATGCTTCAGATTTTCCTAAATTCTTTCAAACAAGAAGCATCTGGTGTCAGCAAGCCCTGTACCTCTTGCTAAGTGGCCCCAGGCCTGGAACTAGCAGCAGCTGGCCTTGGTTCACAGCTTGGCCTCTCTTGGGCACCTCTAAGCCCAGCACACGTAGCAGCCATCTGCAGATCGCTATGTAGCTTATGCCAGGTGGTCCTGGGCAAAACACAGGTGGTGGCTGACCTTGGCCTATGCTCCTGGGAAGCCCTGAGTTGGCATACTCAGGGAATAGCTACAGACCCTTTTGAAGCACCGCCACCCAACCACTTTCACAAGCGACACACTCAAGGGACAGACTCAACAGGTACCAGAGTCCTGCTGAATGAGTTCTGCTCTGTGGAGTGGGCCCCTGCACAGCTTCCTCCACAGTGGTTGGAGGTAGAAGGTCAGTGTTCACAGCCAGTCCTAGCAGCCGATCAGCCTAGGTAAATCCCTCCGTTGCCAGCAGCAATCAACGCAACTATAAGAGGAGCGCGTAACAGCTCACATGGTGGATACACCTTGAATACCTAGCTTGGGTGATAGGGGAGGCTGTGCCACTGGACCCCACAGTACACCTACTATATTAGGCCTCTCTACAAAGCCAGGGAATTGTAGCAGCTCTACCTAATACATAGAAAAAAACACAGAGGAGCCACCAAAATGAGGATACAAGGAAACATGGTCCAAATGAGAGAGCAGAAAAAAACTTCAGAAAAACATCTGAACAAAATGGAGACAAGAAATCTACTAGGTGCAAGGCTCAAGACATAGGTTATAAGGATGCTCAATGAACCTAGGGGAAGAGCAGATAAACTCAGAGAGAACTTCAAGAGCATAAAAAAGGACATGGAAACCATAAAAAAGAACCAGTCAGAAATGAAGGATATACTAACTGAAATAAAGAACAATTTACAGGGAAACAACAGTAGAGAGAATAAAGTCGAGAATCAAATCAGCAATTTGGAATATAAGAAAGCAACGAACACCCAATCAGAACAGCAAGAAGAAAAAGGAATTAAAAAAAAAATGAGGATAGTGTAAGGATACTCTGGGACAACTTCAAGCATCCCAACATTTGCATCATGGGGGGGCCAAAAGGAGGAGAGAGAGCAAGAAATTGAAAACCTGTTTGAAAAAATAATGACAGAAAACTTACTCAACTTGCTGAAGGAAACAGACATACAAGTCCAGGAAGTACAGAGAGTCCCAAACAAAATGAACCCAAAGAGACCCACAGCAAAACATCATAATTAAATTATCAAAGGTTAAAGAAAAAGAGAGGATCTTAAAAGCACCAAGAGAAAAACAGTTATCTAAAAGGGAGTTCCCATAAGACTGTCAGTTGATTTCTCAAAAGTAACTTCGAAGACTAGAAGGGATTGGTAAGAAATATTCAAAGTGAAGAAAAGCAAGGACCTACAGCCAAGATTACTCTACTAGCAAAGCTATCATTTAGAATCAAAAGGCTTATAAAGAACTTCCCAGACAAGAAAAGGCAAAAGGAATTCATCATTACCAAACCATTATTGTATGAAATGTTAAAGGGACACATTTAAGAAAAAGAAGATTAAAAATTTGAAAAATAAAATAGCAATAAATACATATATATCAACAATTGAATTTAAAAAACAGAATAAGCAAATAAGAGGAACTGAAATTGAATAATGGATACAGAGGACATTTTGATGGTTCCCAGATGGGCAGGGGTTCGGGTTGGGGGGGGTGGATGAAGAAGATGAAGGGATTAAGAAGTACAAATTGTTAGTTACAGATTAGTCATGGGTATGTAAAGTACAGCATTAAAAATAGAGTAACCAGTGAACATATATGCTTGACCCATGGACATGGACAATGGTATGCGGATTACCTGAGGAAGTTGGGGGGTTCTGGGTAGAGGGAGGGAAAAGGGAGAAAATTAGTACAAATGTAATAGCATAATCAATAAAATATAATTAAAAATAAAAAAATTGATTTTGGTTAATTTTACATAAATGGATTGATAAAATAGCTATTTTGATATATTAGTCATATTTAATGAAGGAATAGGAAATATCTTAAAATCATTTATGTATATTATGTTAGTATTCTTAGAGCTATAAAGTCTAGTTAAAAAATGTGAGAGAGAACATTTAAAAGTTATTTGAAACAAAAAGCCATAGAGTTTATTAATAGTCCTTTCTTCAGTGGTATAGCAGTCTTTCTTAAAACTCTCGTTTTTTCCCAACATTTTCTGGATTCTACTTTTTTGAATACAAGAAACCAGCATTTTTAAGGAATTTGAACCAGCATTATTATTTTAATTTTTAATAATTTTCATTTTATAACTTTAATTTCAGGGCTTGCTGTATTAAATATTCTATTATGTGCTGATTTATGTTCTTAATTTGAATTTACCAATTCTGGTAAACACAGGTAGTTCTGATTTACATGGTGCGTGCTGAATTCATTAACTACTCTGTATGCTGTTTTTCTTTTCTTTTTTAAGATTTTATTTTATTTTATTTTATTTTTAGAGAGGGGGAAAGGAGGGAGAAAGAGGGAGAGAAATCTCAATGTGCGATTGACTCTCAGGCACCCCCTACTGGGGACCTGGCCTGCAACCCAGGCATGTACCCTGACTGGGAATCGAACTGATGTTCGTTTGGTTCCCAGGCCAGCACTTAATCCACTGAGCCACATCAGCCAGGGCTGTCTGCCATTTTTCTTAAAAATAGTTTTATAGGAGTTTACTGGATACATACTAAAATTTTATTTATTCATTTACAATTCGTATAATTCTATATATGCATTAAAATTTACTTGCCAATAAAAATCCAACCTGTGAGAATTTTAATACATGGAAAGGGGATTGTTTGCTTAATAAATGATACTGAAAAACTGGCAACCCATTTGAAAGGAACAGATTGTGAATGAATTAAAATATATTTAATAAAATACATTTTAAAATTCTAATTAGGCTATATTTAAACTAATTACTTAAAAAGGATATTAAACTTTTTAATATACAAAGTGAGCTTTATGATTTATAAGGCAAATGATTATGTTAATACTTGTGTTATTGCTATCAATACATTTTGACTTCAAACAGTGAATAAAGTAAGCATTTGATTTTCCTTAGAAGCTTTGAGAGTTTCCATAAGACTTAGAAATTTTACAGGTATTCATCTACTAGTCAAACTCTAATTTCTCTTTTTCAATCACCATGATTTAAAGTAAAACAACTTTTGCATTTGGTAAAAAAATGATGTCCTTAATTTAACTAACCATGTGATAGACTTGTTGTGAAACTAGGTAACAATGAAAGCTGCTATAGAGACAAACATAACACATTCAGTAGTTTCACAGATAATTTCATCTGTTTAATGTATAGTGATGTTAAACTCGTTGGGAGCACTTGAAGGAAGATTTGGGTCATTAAGTAAAGGGAAGATGGTGGTTCATTCACATCAGTTCCTGAAATTGGCTATAAAATGCATCATGAAGTAAACTTCTCCCATTTGCTATTATATCTGTAGGTATCTTTGATATTGTGTATTAGATTTCCAGACTGAAATTGTAGGACTTAAGCACTTAATTAGGTGATTCAAATCAGATACATTGAGTGTAAGAGTGTTAGACATCTGCGAATATTTTTAACTATTGTGGCTAATGTGTCATAAAATATTTAAGGCATGATTGAAACTGGGTTATCTTCCATAACTGTTCAGGAACCTAGAGTTAGCCCTGGCTGGTGTGGCTTAGTTGGTTGGGCATCATCTTGTGAAGTGAAAGTTAGCGGGTTTGATTCCTGATCAGGGCACATGCCTGCGTTCAGGTTCGGTCCCCAGTTGGGGTGCCTGCAACAGGCAACAGATCAATGTTTCTCCCTTCCATTGATATTTCTCTCCCTCTCTTTCTCTTTCCCTTCTGCTCTCTCTAGAATCAATAAAAGAAAATAAATTAAAAAAAAAAGAATTCAGAGTTAAATTTGGCTCTAAAATGACATTATCACTAACTTGTAATCATTATTGTTGGCTTATCATAAAACAAAGACAGTGTTCTACTAGTGTATATCAGTTGTTACCCACATGATAGTGCTTTCATCACACACACTAGAAAATTTACATTGTCACATGTTGGTAAGATGTTGCACTCTTGATTAAAAGAAAACAAAAACAAGCAAACGGAAAAACTAGCCCATTAATGGTGAAAAATGTGGATGCTGCAGACAGACCACATGCCAACCCTAGCTTCACCATTTCCTGGCCACATGATTTTAGATGTAGTAGTAGTTAACATCCATGAAGCTCCATTTCTTTATTTGTAAAATGACATAATATTTATATATTCTTCAAAGTGTTGCTGTGAGGATTGAATGATTTAATACATATAACCACTTAGAATGTTGCCTAGCACATAGAAATCACCAACAAATGTTAACTAATAGCTTGTTCTCCTCCCCACCCCTTTCTGTCTTGCCCTAGTGTGTTTAAATTATCTTGCACTAAATTCTCACCTCTTGCTTTCTCATGTTATTTTCTTTCGTAAACCCTATATTTTGAATAAAACTCCTTTAAGACTAAATTGCGTGTATATGAAGTATGTGAGCATATTATAGAGGTGTGTGTTTATGAGAGACAGATAAGTAATGTTTTGATGGAAGATATAACAGAAGTATTCATAGAGTTCCTCTTTGCCCTAAAGATCCATCTTCTGCCCTGGCTAGTGTGCTCAGTGGATTGAGTGCCGGTCTGAGAACCAGTGGGTTGCCGGTTCTATTTCCAGTCAGGGTACATGCCTAGGTTGCAGGCCTGGTCCCCAGTAAAGGGCACGTGAGAGACAGCCACACATTGATGTTTCTCTCCCTCTCTTTCTCCTTCCTTTCCCCTCTCTCTAAAAATAAATAAATAAAATCTTTTTAAAAATCCATCTTCTTGTTAGAGGCAATTAGACTGTTGTATGTATGCACTCGAACACAATGTTCACAAGTCTTAATCAGGGACAGGCAAAGGACAAGCATACCTGTCAATGTGTACATTAGGTTACTTATTCCCAAACATCTTTGAAGATTTAAAAAAAAGATTTTGTTTATTTATTTTTAGAGTGAGGGGAAAGGAGGGAGAAACAGAGGGAGAGAAACATCAATGTGTGGTTACTTCTCATGCACCCCTCACTGGGGACCCTGCCTGCATCCCAGGCATGTGGCCCAAACTGGGAATCAAACCGGCAACCTTTTGCCTCACAGTCTGGCACTCAATCCACTGAGCCACAGCAGTCAGGGTGTTCTTGAAGACTTTTTAAATGTTGACAAAGCTGTGAAATAGGACATGATAGTCAAAGAAATATTTTCCCTTGGAAGGATACTAAAAATTCAGTGCGGTGGTTATTAACTGAAGATTGATAACTATCCTGACTTTGATACTTAATAACTGTCTAATCTTATACAGGTTACTTAACTAGGACTTCCTCTTTAAAATGGTATGAAAATTATATATTTCTCACCATTCGTTTACATGCATTCCCAGAATTCATATGCTTTTTCTCGTAGTTCAAATAATGATTAAAACAGGAGCTACCAATGAGTAAAGAGTGAAAAATGTGATTGTGGTGGTGGTTGTTCTACACTTCTCTTACCACTGTCTTAAATGTTTGCTTTTTACAAAGGGAGCTAAGAAAAACACCATTATCTGCGCCTAAATGAAAAATTCTCTAAGAACATCTCTAGTAGTGACCAGTAGAACACCTTTATATGTATACAATGACTTTTATTCATGAAAGTGTTATTTGCAAAACAGCTATCTTATTTTAATTTTGGAAACATCAAAAATATTTTCTTAATGTCAAGGTGCAAATTCAACTGGATTCTATACCTGAAATAGTTTTGATAATTTAGCCAAAACACCTATGTCAAATAATTTGTCCATTCTATAAGCATCTATTATTTACTTTGCCATTTTTTTACAGAATAAATCTTATTTCTAATCAGCTCAAAAATCATGAGAAGTTGCCTTAGTCCTCAATTTTGCTTTGGTTGGAACTCAGCCTTGGAAGTGTTCCTTCCAGATATGCCTAACCACATCGTGTCCTGCCAGGATCTAAACAATAGAAGCAGTCATTTCTTATTATAAGATAAAGCAATTTGTGAGTTCGCAGTGGCAGTTTTAATAAATGTTGAGGTTTTGGAGGATCTATTCATGCAAAATAAATAAATAAATAAATAAATAGTCATAGTTATTTTAAAGTCATGTAACCTTAATGTTAAGCCAGCAATTAAGTCCCCCAAATCAAACCCCAACCCAGAAAACAATTTTTAGTAAAAGGTTGACAAAACAGAAAATAGTTTTTCTTCAAAAACTCAAGTCCACATATCATTACAGTTTTTTTCAGAAAATTAGGTAACATACCCAAGTAAAATGAAAGGAAATGTGTTTGTCAGCTAAAAATGAAGAATTCTGAATGAGCAATTAGTAAGGCTTTCAACCCATGCGATTGGGGGCAGCTGCGGGGCTAGCGGCTCATGCTAAGTTATTCAACATTTCTGGAGTATCCAGTGTGTGTGTTGAGTTCTGAATAGTGCAGCAATATCTAGGGAATATACTGAATAATCACAGATCTTCTTTAAGACATAAATTATTTTAAGTTGGCCAAGGACCTTTTCGAACAAGGTAGAGGTTATCGTAAACTCAAGCATTTATGAGGACATTATTGTTTGAAAGTGAAATTTATTTACAGGCCCAACTTATAGCTGTGACACATACTAATAATTACCATGAAACCACTTTAAGTTAAAGCATAAATATTAAAGGCTTTTAAAAATATACTCTTCTAGGTATACAGAATTCTTTAGGAACATTTTGTAAGGCATAGCCTTAATAAAGCAGTGATATGTAAGGATGTTTGTAACAATGGCAAATACCTAGGAGCTATAAAGGCAGTTATTTTACATACATTTTAACCACATTCTGCCAAGAAAGTATAAAAGTTTAGGCAGGAGAAGACTCTTCTGTACTCTTTCTTCAAAAGTGTGAGCTGGTAGAAAATGGGGAAAATCAATAAGAAAAATTGATAGATTCATCACAGACAGGCACAGAGTTGCCTTTTTCCTTTCCTCCTTTTTCACATTTGCCATGGACTGTGGAAGGACAAGGGGGTGGAATGGGAGAGGAGTGACCTCCTGGCAGATGGGCACCTGCAGGCTGGCCATTCACAGACTAGAGAACAGGGAGATAAAGGCTTCTGTTATCCAAAACAGATGGGCAAAACAAAATTCAAATTCTGAGATTAAAAAATAGAGATGAGAATTGTATACAAGGTATTTATTTCTTTAAAAAAAACCACTTTTCATAAAATTACATAACTTAAGAGGTTCTATGCTCAAAACTATGGAAGGCAAAATTAACTATTTAAAGGGTAAACATTAATTTTACTTCTTTGAACAGATGTTTATACTTTGCAAACTTGAAAAACACTTATTTTATCTTATAATCATTTTAAACTAAGGATTAACAAAGAAGTAATATAATAAAAACCATATATTTCCCCTTTCTATCTTTGTATTTCTTTCTTCCCAGTAAAATACCATCCTTGTCACAACTTTGCCCCATTGCTCTTAGAAATTGCTGATATATAATGTTCATATTTAAAAAAAACTTTTTTATGCTGTTAATTCTGTTTGGGACATTCTTTACCCTCTTTTCTAGCCATTTTAATTTTTAAGTGTACCTTTACTACCTCTACTATGTTTTATTAATTTTTACTTGCTTTTTAAATGGTTGAGCACATAAGTCTCCTTTTTTCTTCCCCTCTTTTTTTTGTTCTAATTAACTGACAAATGAAATTCTAATTTATTTAAAGTGTTCATCATGATGATTTCATATCCATTGTGAAAGGATTCCACCCATCTAGTTAACACATTCATCACCCCACATGTTTATCTTCTGTATCTGTGTGAGAACATTTACGGTCTACTCCCTTAGCAAATTTTAATTACACAAAACAGTGTTATCACTGTAGTCACCATGTTATACATTAGATCCTCAGACCTTATTCACGTTACAGCTGGAAATCTGTATCCTTTACCAACATCTCTCTGTTTTCCCCAGCCCCTTGCGATCACTCTTCTACTCTTTCTATGAGTTTGACTTTTTAATTTTGATTCCACATATAAGTGACACCATGCAGTGTTTGCCTCCCTCTGACTTACCTCATTTAACGTAATGCCCTCAGTGTCCCTCTATGTTTGCCCCAGATAGGAGGAGTCCCTTCTTTCTCATGGCTAGATGATATTTTATTGTACATATACACTACATTTATTGATTAGTTATCTGTTGACAGGCACTTATGTTATTTTCATAATTTTCTGGCTATTTGAAATGTATCTGAAGAGCCAGATCAAGTTCTGTCTCTTCAATAATGCCCTTTAATTTTTTTCTGCTACAGCCCTCACCCCTTTTACTAACTAAATTGTGAATAATTTAGTATATACAGTTAAAGAATTAAGTTAAATTATTATTATTAACTATGAATACTATTTTATAACTGTGAATCTTAAAAATGTAACTCCAACCAGAACACAACTCCCTTAGGTATGGATACCATAGTTTCCCATGTTTGTTTCAGTGCCAATAACATGGACAGGGAGAAGCAGCACTAAAAACAGAGATGAGGGTCAGTCAGTAGGAAAATTTTATGTTAAAATACTATATTGTAGTAATAGAAATACTAATTAGCTATAGTTGTTAATTAGATATAATGGTACTCTAGTGTAGGATACTGAGTTCTGAAAGCCTTCCTAGATGTTGCCCTGGCTGGTGTGGCTCAGCTGATTGGGCATCATCCCATAAGCTGAAAGGTCGCTAGTTCAATCCTGATTGGGGCACGTGCCTGGGTTGTGGGTTCGGTCCCTGGCCGGGGGTCGTAGGGCAGACAACTGATCGATGTTTCTCTCTCGCACCAATGTTTCTCTCCCTTTCTCCCTCCCCACCCCTCTCTCTAAAATCAAAAATCAAAGTAAAAATAAATAAGTAAAAAATTAAAGCCTTCCTTAGATGTGTCCTAAATTTTTATCAATGTGTAAAACTATTACTGTTTTAAATATTTCAAAAAGGTTTTGGGTATCAGCTAAAATGCTGAACCAGTTGACAATATGTGGGCTCTGACTGGCCAAACTCAGATCCAAAACTGTTCTGTAGTGAACAGCAGTGACAAACAGGGAGACCACAGAGCTAAAGGTGGGCCAAAACCAGTGCAAGGTGCTTGGTATATTCTCCCCTTTCATGCTCCCTACAAATTTGTGACTAGGGCAAGTGTTCTCAAGAATGGGACAGATTTTATCAAAAAAAATTCCCACTATAAATAAATCTTTTAGTGATGAGGATCAAAATGTTATAGTATTCGGGGGGTGGCAGACATTGGTAGGATATCATCTTAAAAATATAATGGAGGTATTTATTTTCTCTCGCTTATAATAATTTAGGGCATTTTATTACTACTATTTTCATAAACAAACTGATAGGACAGTGTAACCGGATCCTTTTACTTATTGTTTGAATTCTGAAGCACAGCAAATATAAGAATCCCTTTTAAAAACATCTGATATCAGACCATTTTCCCAAAGATCATTATTAATGCTTTGATATTCAAATTGTCTTTTCCCAAAGCTTAGCTTGGTATATTGTTCTTTTCTTCAGTTTGTGATTTTTTTAACGCTGATGTGTCACCATTTGTCTATGAGTTTCCATCTAATTCTAATTCTGTTTTCCAACATGACTTCTGCTAACTTGCTACATTTTCTGTTTTACTTTGTAATTGATTTAAATTTCATTTATGCAGTTTAGTCAATGCTTCAGTTGATAATCAGTGATTGACTGAACAATACTAATATTAAATGGGGATATTTCATTGTTAATGGGTTTTATAGGTCATCAGTTCACTTATGAATATTTTTGGGAGTAGTGCTTCCCATTCCTCCATTCTTTGAAAATACCTGATTTTAAACCTTTATTTAATGTGACTGAGGGGTTTAATAGTCATCTCACTTATTCTTGGTCCCCATAATAAATAATTTTCTCTAGGATAAACCTCACTTTGGAAGCCCCATTTAGCATCTGGTCAGAGAAGCAATTCAGAACTTATTTTTTTCTTAAAATATGCAGAGTTTTATCAACAATACCTCTGCCTTCTCCTTTTTATACCAAAATACCACTCAGTGAGTGATATTCCCAAGCCCCTTAATGTCATCTTTTTGGGTTCCATCTGGATACCATCTAATTGATGAGTCTTTAAATATGTGGCAAGTAAATAAACTACCAGTTCAAGAGAAATACTAAAATAATAGAAGACACATATTTGTTACATATATATGTAAATCAAATGCAAATAATATATGCTTAACAATTTTAAATATTTTACCTAAGGGAGGAATGAATCATTTTTTTAAAAAACATTTATTTATTTAGGTTTATGCAACTTTATTAAAATTAAATCAATTACTAGAAGAGCTATTAGTTGATCATTCATCCATTGACAAGTTGCATCATTTATTTAGTGCTATATTAAACAGCATACTGGAAGATACATTAACTAATAGCTCCTAACAATTTAACTGAAAATTACAAAATTTTTAAGAGGCTATTTTGGAATACAAAGGGTGTTTGACTTCCAATTTTCATTCTGTGTAGAACAAGAACAGGTCATTCTTTTAGTGACAAGCATAAAATACATCACATTTTCTGTTCTGCTGATGCTATAAATTCAATACCAATTCTCCAGCCACATCAGTTATGAGCATAAAGTGTATCATGTAACCTCAGATCTCTAACGGTTGGAAGGCTTAAACAAGAGTGGATGCTGCTAGAACAATGCTGCTCCCTTTGATGTGACAGCTGAGCATCCATCTCCCTCCCCCTCAGATGATTTCTTCATCATGTTACGACAGCGAGGAATGGTTTTAGTCTCATAACCAAGTTACAGTGAAGGCATAATACACATGCTCCATTTTTTAAAAACAAATCCTAAATCCTGGGCAACTGTTGTAACTACTTTACTGTTTCTAAAAGCAGTTGTTGTCCAAAGCTACAATAACTTAAGTCTTCTCAGATGAGCATGTGAATTAATGGAGGGAGGTAAACAAAAAATAAAATTAAAAAAAGATTAGGCCTGATAGGGGAGCAGCCAGATAAGAAAATCAAAAAAGGAACAGTCACCTAAAGTTTTTTCCAGCTATAATGCAGGTTCTTCTGACTGTAAGGTAGCATCACATGGCATACTCCTGAGTCCATTCCCGAGATGTCGTGTTGTACTTATCTCTGCCTGTTTTATAGATCTATGCAATTTCTGGCACTAGGAGGGCATCTGGGTTTGGTTCACAAGCAGTGAACAAACGTATAAAAGGACTTTAGAAATAGTTAAAGCAAGAGACTGTTGTGATCTTAGACTATCGAGACAAATGCTGCCATTACTGTTAATATTTGGATGATAAATTCTTGTTGTAAATGAAACCTTAGGTGGTTTGAAGGGGTAGTCTGTAGGAAAATGAATTGTCAAAAAGAATAATTGTGGCCTGCTAATGAAAAATATCATCCCCAACTGGACCTGCAGAACATTGTGCTGGAGGGTCACAGTCCAAATCTCTAAGTTTCTTATTAATCCATTTCAGCGCCATCGTCTGTGCTCTGCGTCTGGCTCCTCACTATCTCAGTGTGTGCGCGCAATGGTGTGGCCGAAACTCTTGATTATACGGGTGGCAGGGAAGGATTGTCTCTTCGCCCCGCACCAGCTCTGTCAGACACAGGCGCTTGGTGTTGAGGTGGTCTCGCGATAACCTCGTGGCTGGTTTACAGGAGCTGTAGGTCTGCAATGACTTAAGGTCAGTATTGTGAGCTCTTTCTGAGGGAGGCTCACCCCCCGTTTTTTGTTTTTTGTTTTAATAGAAAAATAGAAGAAAACAATTTGACTTCTCAAGAAAGTGCTCTCCTGTGAAATAGTAGAAGAAATTAGTTTATACGTTATTATATGTATATAAAGAAATTTTTAGATTTCTCTGCTGTTTTCCTTAGGTTGCTAAGTATTGAAAGCATGACCTACTTGTCTTCAACTGGTGCTAATAGTGCGTATTTGCTCCATTTTATGAACTGCTATTTTCTCTCTGAGTCACTCTTCTACAGAAAGCACTTCCAAAATTGTCTCATTAAAAAGAGACAGTTCTGCGAATCTTAATCAAAGATTCATGGTTTGTATTCATCTGATTCACAGCTCTGTGAATTGCCAATTTTTGTTGCATTATTTACATAAAATGAATACATTTTAAGTGTTCTTTAATTGGCAGTATCTAATAATATCTCCTATTTGCTACTTGCCTGTGGACATTAAGAGAATGGTTCTGAAAAATTAAATTGGCATTTTGGGAAGTTGGCCTAGATAATCCTATTTCTGGAAAATTACGGATTTATGCCAGAGCATACTTTAAAAATCTCTTAAATTGAATCACTCTTTTCCTTTATCTTTAGTTTATGGACTTTATCTATTTTTATGAACTCTATTTTTGTTTTAAATTGTTTGCCTTCTGGCCCTTACTGGGTAACTCAGTTGGTTAGAGAGTCATCCCAGTGTGACAGGCTTGCAGGTTCCGTCCTGGTCGGGGCACATGTACAGGAATCAACAATGAATGCGTAAATAAGCAGAACAACAAATTGCTATCTCTCTTTCTTTCTCCTTTTCTCCTTCCCTTCCCTTCTCTCTCTCCCCCGCCACCCTTACTCTCCCTCTAAAATCAGTAAATAAAAAAATTGGTTCTCATTCTAGTGACTGATAACCTGGAAAAACTTAGGCAAACACCAACCAACAGAAGGAAAACTTAGTAAATGTCATGTGACATAACGGCTAGGAGCATAGACTTATAAAGCCAAACTGAGGAGATTTGAATCCTTTTTTGTCATTTCTTCATTGGGTTACATTGGATAAGTTTCTTAAATTGTGATTTAGTCTTTTCTTGCCTGTAAAAAAACAAATAACAGCACATACCTCCCAGAGTAGAGATGAGTTAATACACGCAAAGGGCTTCTCAGTGCTCGGGACATGGAAAGCACATGGAAAATGTATGTGTTTGTGTTTGCAAAATGCAAATAGCTAGAAAACAATGCTAAATCCTAATCTTTGTCTAGCAGTAACAGGAATCGTAAACCACTTACAATATTTTTCATGTAAAGAAGAAATAGAAGTTAATTAACTGAACTTTTCTTCTGTGATTATCCTTTGCACCAACCTCAGCATATTGACTTGATAAACTTAAAAAATTAATCAAACACAGGACAGAAGAATTTAAAATGACAAGGTGTTTTATTTTACAAGGTATTGGCCACAGTTCAAACCATATGGAAAACAGATTCAGAAATGACTTTTGCTGCTCAGGGCATTTAATCTTACACCATAGGAAAAGACAATAATCCTCGGTAAACACAGACCCTATTCTGAAAAGAACTCTTTCCAAAAAGCAGAATGTCAACTTCGTGGTGGAGTTCTGGAGTTTGCAGTTCACTCATCACCTCTTACAGAGGGACCTCTAACATTAGGAGGGTCCTTGCAGTTCCAGAATCTATGGCTGGGACTGGTGCCCTTGGTCTTTTGCTAGCTTAAATTACCTGCTTTGATTTTGGGGGAAATCATTTTGAAGAACTACTCACATACCCTAGCTACTTTCCCGTTTACATGTTACCTTTTTTTTTCTTATTTGCTCTCCTCTTCTTATAAATCTAGAACTGCAGACCACAAGGAGGGTATATTCACACTGTGTGTCACAAAGAGGGGGAAGGTGGAGTACATTTTCCCGGTTCTCTCCCCAACGAGCCCCTGCAGACCTCAGGTCGATACAGAAAGCTCCGAGGATAAAAATTCAAAGAGGAGGAGATGGTTTTACAAATGTCTCTGAAGTAACTAAGTTGACAGTTATTTTTTCTATATTAATATAACTTTAAAATGGCAAATGCCTTGTCCTCAAATGGATCATTTTCTAATACATTGAGTATTTCATAAGTTATAACCTGTATAGTCAGTAAGTTACACATTTTAAAAATAACTGACCCTCAGATTCCAATATTGATCATAGTTCTACATGAATCAATACTAATCTCTTAGACAAATTAGTTTTTATATTGACCAAAACATAGTCATTATATGCATTTTAGTTAGGTGCCATAACATAAATTGAATTAATTTCAGAGGTGAGTGAAGAAGGTACGGCTTTTTATATAACTTGATGCTTGAGACTCCCAGCCTTAATTCTCTACTACGTCTGTACTGTTATTGAATTATTCCAACAGCTAAACAATCACTTAATGAGAAATAAGATACGTAAAATGCCCTATGCAATGTCTGGCACATAAAGGAGTTCATTAATTATTTTTACCTCCTTCAATTTTTATCTTTCAAAATGAAGATATTAATAATTTAATCAAATTCCTTTTATATGTATAATACCAGAGACTTTGGCATTGGAATCAATCCACATGCTGTGGCTGGCTTCTTTTTTGAGTGGGGAGTTAGATGGAGATCACAAATTGGGGAAGTTGTGAAATGTTTTATAAGGACATTTAATAAAAGAAAAGTCACTCCCTCTTCTGCCCCACTGAAGGGCACAGCCCATGTAACCCATGTGTGTGTGTGTTTCTGTTTAAGACTAGGAGTTGGAACTCTTCTTTTTTGTTGTTGTTGTTGATTTCTCTCTGCTGCTGCCATTTCCCCCTCAACACACACACGCGCACCTCAAATGTAATATGAGTAATATTACTGTCCTCTAGTTTTACCCTCCACCACCTCCTTCCTACCCCTTTCACCTTCCCACCACTGCCAGAGCAAATATGGTCATATCATCATCCTATTTTAAAATTTGTCTCTAACACCAGCCGGCTATTATTGCCAGTAAGAAATTACTGCTACTTTTCCCAGTGTGCTCTTGGTATTTTGGTCATGTTACAAAAAAAAGAGGAGTCCTTATTTTCTGTTTATAATAGAAATGAAATAAAAATTAATGTTGATTTTCCTTAGAGTTTAGAGTTATACATGTTTTTTTGTGTTTTGGACCTTTATTTTATTTTTCTAGAATTGATAAAATTTTGAAAATATGAAAAAAATCCTAATTGCATTCTTACTGTATGAAAAAATCCTTTAATGACATCTCATTGTTTTATTTAAACTACATCACTTTTCAACAGAGGGTTAAAAGCACTGCCTACTCATGGTCATATTTTCTTGTTTACTCATAGTCCTGTACCCCAGATACATCAAGATATTTGCAATTAGTTTTCTGACTCCATGTCCTTTCTTTCCCCTACATTTTTATACTGTTCTCTCTATATTGATCATTTTTTCCTTTCTCAGTGTTGCTGACTTTTATACTTCTTTTGTAACCAGTACATAAACATTATAGAACTTTGACTATATCATACTAGTGGTACATTTTTCTGACCCCCCGTTAGATGGTGAGCTACTTGAGCGCAGATAATGTGCTTCCTGCCTTTATCTGGAGTGACATATAATAGATACTTAATAAGACTGTTTAATTAATGAGTAAATTTGCAACCCCATAGCATTTTCTCTTATTCGATATGCCTTATTTGCCATATTTAATTCTCAGAGGCAAAGTTTGTAACCACAAACAAAGTCTATGTACTTAGAATTTAGGTAGATCTTTGGGATGAGGCTTAGATTTTTTCCCCTCTCTTCTTCCTTTTTCACCAAAATCTATCTTTCCCCACTTGCCCTAAAAATATTCAAAAGTGGAGGTGGGGACAAATAAACATGAATTTACTGATAGATATTGTGTGTGTGTGTGTGTGTGTGTGTGTGTACACACACATACTCGTCTATAGATACCGAGAGAGCATGTTGAGTTTTTTTTTTTGTTTGTTTGTTTTAAGAACTTCTGTCGTTTCTTTATGTGGACTGTAGTAGAGTATAATATACATAGCTTTCCCCATTCATTAGAATATCTGGAATACATTTTCTTTATTTCTATTTTATTTATTTAAAAATTTTAGTATTATATATTTTTATTAGATTTATTGAAGTTACATTGTTAATAAAATTATATAGATTTTAAGTGTACAGTTCTATAATACATCATCTGTGCATCATATTGTGTGTTCACCACCCAAAGACTAGTCTCCTTCCGTTACCATTTATTCCCTTTACCTTCCCCTACCTGGCCCCACCCTCCTTTCCCTCTGGTAATCTCTATACTGTTGTCTGTGTCTGTGAGGTTTTTGGGTTTTTTTGTTTTTGCTTTTGTTTTGCTTAATCTCTTTATCCATTTCACCCAGCCCTCTAACACCCTTCCCATCTGACAGCTATCAACCACTTGTTTCTATGACTCTGTTCCTATTTCGTTTATTTATTTCGTTCATTGGATTCCACATATAAGTGAAGTCATATGACATTTGTTTTTCTCTGACTGGCTTATCTCACTTAGCATAATACCCCCTAGGCTCATCCATGCTGTTGCAAAAGGTAAGATTCCCTTTATTTGTTTATTTTTTTTACAGCTGAGTAGTGGAATACATTTTCTTTAGAGGAAGTTAGTATCACAAATTGTGGCTATTAGGTTTGACATTATCAAAAAATATTCAAAGAATGTTAGAACTTATTTTTTGTTATTGTTTTGTTGTTTTTAAGACCAATGTAATCTAACAACACGGAACAGTAAAATGGTGCATCACAAAAGGGTTCTTTACTGTCGTTGCTAGATTGGAAGTTTATTTGAAGAAGTGAAGAAGTTTGATCACTCTTTGAAAATTAGCTCAACTCTTCCTCATGACTAAATTTCCCTTACTTAGAAAGGAAACCTTTATTGTTTTCTCCCAAAACAGAACGGTTGTGTCTCCTATTTTATCTCACTAAGGAGCATTTGGTTGGTGAACCAAAAAATAATTTCTCATACAATAGCACATGCTGATTCATTACTGTAAATTGAATTAATTTTTGCCAAACATAGTGAGTTTGAAATATGAAAACATAGCTATCGAATAATAAAAGGTGTTTTTATCAAGTTGTTTTTCTGTAGTACTTAGAGAGAAAGGGGGGAAAGGATAGAGAGGAAGGGGGTTAAGTGGGGAGGAGGTTGGGGGAGAGGGAAAGTAACAGAAGTGCCTATTCAGTTGTAACTATTCAGGTAAGAAGGTAGTAAGGGTTTCTAACTGAGGTCTAAATAGTATCAATCAGTCAAGAATTATGGTATGCTAATGATAGTGATAGATTCACTAAATCACTTTGATAACATAATGCTTGGGATTTGGTTTCAATAGATTCAAGATGTTTCATTTTTTTGCTTCTGCCTGAATTTCTATAAAGTTTATTTTTTTTTTACTAACCCCAAACATTATGAGAAATGACAACATTTCAGTTCCAACTAAAAGCTATTTGTAGTTAAAAAACAAAACTTTCAGTAGTAAGCTACTTGAATGATTTAAATTAGTTGAAAACGAGGAAACATTTTTTTCAATGATTTATTTCATGTTCTATTGAAGTAGGCATTTATATATTTTCATCAATAGTATAATCTTTTAGAAAATTAATATGAATAACATCTGCTTCTAAAAGCACTAAATCTAAAAATACATTATTCCAAATTATGTATACATTAGTGTTAATGAAAACTGAAACTGAGTTAGATTTCCCATAATTTCTATTTCTCAAAGGCCAACTCAGACATAAAATTTCCTACATTATTTTAAAATGTATAGTAGTTATTTAGATTCTTGAAAAAATTTTTTTGTTACAAATATAAATCTTCCTGACTAATATAGATGCATGTGTGTACAAGCATACATTTTATTGCTCTTTGCTTTATTGCACTTCACAAATATTGCCACTTCTTTTTTTTTTTAACGAGTTGAAGTTTTGTGGCATTCCTGCATAAAGCAGATCGGTATCATTTTTCCAGTAGCATTTGCCTACTTTGTATCCCTGTGTAACGTTTTGGTAATTACCAGAGTATTTAAAATATATTATTATATTTATTATGGTAATCTGTGATTAGTATCATTGATGCTACTATTGGAATCATTCGGGGTGCCACAAATTATTGCTGAATGATTAAACACACATAATGCTGGCTTCTCCTTATGCTTTGTCTTATGCTCAAGCGCCATGAATTAGAGTACAGCTTTTACATACAGAATTTAGTCTTTGGTAAACATATTGAGTAGAACAGAGCCCAATGATTTCCCACTAGATAGCTCTTCACGTTTAACATCTTTTAAAAATCTGTTTTCAGATATCTGATTTTTTAAAATTATTCTGCTAAAATGAGATTTTAATAGTGTTTGTTTTAATTGTGTGTGCTAGAAAACCTGATGTAAAACTGAAGACTTCCCTGTAAAAAATGTTTCTGTATGTCTCATATATCTAGATTTGTAGTGCTGTGTTAGAACCCAAGGTATCTCATTCATACAGATGTAGTTAAGTCACCATTTAATAGAGAATAGAGAAGTGCAATTGTAAATATCTGTGGTAGGGAAATTACATATATCTTTACTCTGAGCTTATAAATGTTGTTAAGTGAATAGATCAATTTACTAAGAAAGTAATTATAAATCATTTGTACCAAGAAAAATTAGATTTCCAATTTACTATTTAAGAACAACTATGTCTGTTTTTCCTAATATTTTCAACTAAATGATAATTTTCCAGTATATGTTTTGGGGGAAAAATGAAATATAAAAGGAAAGGCTTTAAAGAATAGAATTGACTATATATATATATTCTTTAAATTTAATAGAAAAGCTAGAGAGACTGTGCTTCTACGTTTATTGCATGGACGTCTGCAGTGGCCACCATAGCGCTTTCCGTGTCTGACTATTACACTAACCGTTCATGCTGTTCACTGAATGTTACCGACTTGCAGCTTTCCGGGCACAGGCTAGGGCTGGCATTCCCTATAAGCTGAAGAAATTAGATGTTGTCACATTACTTGCTTTGGCTCATGAAATGAGAGCAAAAGCATTAATTTGAGTTTGTAAGCGGTACAGCATCTTTCTTTTTGCTCTTTTCCCCTTTTCTCTCTCCTTTGCCTCAGCAAGCGTTATAATATGGAGTTGGAGCCTCCTTCAGCTTGTGTCCCTGAAAAGATTACACAACGGAGCATAGCCTCTAGCTAATGTGAATAGGCATGTATTGATAGTATGAGTGAGAAATAATTGTTGTTTAAAGACGCTGAGATTTGAGGGGATTGTTTATAAATGTAGTATAACCTAGCCTATTCAGACTAATGTAGCTATATATAAATCAGTTAGATAGATTTTAACATATGCAGAGCATTCAGGTCTTGGGTGTGAATTCAGGCAGTCCTACCTGAATTTAAAAAATTATTAAATTATGTTAAACCACATTTACATAAGTATTCTATATCGTATAAATATAACATCTAAAATATACTTGGAATAGCTTTGTTTTTATCTCCTGTTTTGAGTAAGCATAGAAACATTTTTAAATGACAATTTTGAAAGTTATGTATATAGAATTACATACAATCTTTCATCTATAAAGGTAAGCAGCATTTGAGTTAAGTAGCCTTTGAGAGTCTTTATGTAGTATTACCTTCATGGTGCACTGTGGACCCTGACAGAAATTTTGTAATCCACCTAGTTGGCTGACTGATGAATCTTAAACTGGCTACACATGGAGAAATTGTGATGTATCATTTAGGATAAAATATATTTTAGTTAATGGTTAATATTGGAGATTAAATTTTATTTAGATCATGAGCTATTTATTATATCTTTTATTTAATTCCATGCTCTTAATAATGAATATGAGTAAAAAGAATATCTTTAAAGATAATATTAAATAGCAGATCTGCTAGTTTGTGAGTAAATGATCGTTTCTCACCGTATCACATTTTTCTTTATATTCATACAAAGTAAATTTCTCTTTCATATGGATATTTAGTTTCTGTCATGTTTTTGTAAGAAAGATTCTATTCAAAATTTAGCTGCATTTTTTAGATGATCTTCAGCTCATCAAGAATGATTTTCTACATTCTAAGTTTTTATCCCCAAAAGTATTACTTTTGAAGAAGACAAACTTCAAAGAGCTTAATTTTATATAAAGCCTGGTAAGAACGGGAGTGTGGAGGTTATTAAATCACATACGATTGCTCAAAATTATTGAATACTTTTTAGTAGGTTCATTGAAACAAGTTGAGACGGTGTATTTTACTACATCCACACAATAAGTTTATCATTTCTTTCAATAACAATTATTTCTTTGCAGTTCCCAGTGCTCAATCTTCTAATCTATCATTGAAATGTAGTGAATTTTTCTTTTGAAATCTGGAATGATTCCTTCTCAGTTCCCTGGTGCTTCAAGATCAGTATCTAATGCCTGGATTCTTAGAATAGTCCCTTTAGATGGACTCTAAACATCTAGTTCAGTGCATCTTAATTCGTTTTGAAAATATACTTTAATGAGAATCTATTAAAAGCTATGGATCTTTTTTCTCTCTCCCTTCCTCCATGCCTACTTCCCATGTTCCCCTTTAACCCTCTCCCAGCTCCCACCCAGCTCTCTGCCATTGTGGGCCCAAGACCAACCTCCCATTCCAGTTCTGATATTGGGATCAGCCCCCCAGCTAAACCCAGCTTTCATATTTACTTGCAACTCATAGCTTTCAGGATTTTATTTGTATGTTTGTTTGTTTTTGTGGAGAGGCCTTAATTCCTTAATTTCAGAAAAACAAGACAAATATTAAGAGCATGTTTCATATTGGATTTAGTGGGGGTTTTTAATCAGTAACATACTATCAAAAGCAGAACTGAAAATGAAGTTTTAGGAATATGTTGACACTTGTATATTATTAACTTAAACACTCTTAAGAATATTGAAATATTTCATAAACTGAAAAGCAGTGATATTTTATTAATCACTAGCAATATTGCCATGATTATATATGTTACATTGGGTATAGATAGTTCTAAGTATCTCTTCATGTATCCGACTTTCCTACCTAAACAAATTCATTTGATAATAGACAGCATGTGTTACTGGTCTTTGTAACTGAAATACTTAATATAGTGCATAGTACAGTGTAAGCGCCCAGAAAAATGTTTATTTGATGAATGTGTACATGATTTCTTGACATTATAGATGTATTATGTTATATGAGATTTCAAGAGTTGGGTTTATTTTACTTACTATTGTTAACATTGTTCTATTGGACAGCTCGGCTCATTTAGTCCAGTATATACAAATAGCTATGGAATACATTTTATGTGCTAGGCTCTTGTGCAGAAAAGAAAGTCCTACTTGCAAGATTGGACATTGGTCGGTACCTGGGAACATGAGTAATAAACTATTTCCCACACTGATATAAAACTTCAGCTGAATGAAAAAAGTGGCTCACTCTCCCTAAACTGTGGTTTAGGCTGAATACCTTCTTTTTTTCCCTGTAAGTCAGGAATTTTGATATTGTCTGGACAGAGAAAACCTCTGTGATCAACGCCCAGTATAAACCTTGGGTACTGATTCCCCAATGAGCTTCCCAGGTAACTTCGTGCATGCTAGTCACAATTCCATGCTGCAGAGGGGAGAACTGGTGCTGTGTGATACCACAGAATGATGGCTCTTGGTATCTTAGACCTGTTTTTTTATGGTCTCTGCCCCATGCACCTTTTTCCTTTGCTGACTTTGTTTTGTGTCATTTCACTGTAATAAATCATAGTCATAAATGCAGTTATGTGCTGAGTCATGTGAGCTCCTCTAGTGAGTCACGGTACCTGGGAGTGGCCTTGGGATCCCCTGACTCAACTGTGCATCAGTGCTAGGGGACAAATGGTAGAAGACAGGATACATGCCATTCAGGAATTTATTACCTTTCAGTGGGGAGGAGGGGCAGGTGCATAAGGGGATGTTAGGTATTCAAGTAGATAATTTCAGTATAATTTGATTGATAATGACAGTTACAAAGACACTATGGGAGCACTGAAAAGGGACATTGTTCTGGGGGTTCAGGAAAGTTTTCTGAGTCCGGTCTTGAAAAAAACAGGAAATATTTTGCCAAGTGAAGGAAGGTAGGAAATACATACTGAGCAGGACTTCAGACTTAAATAAAATATTAGTAAAAGTTGTAACGTCCACAAGAACAACAGCAACAAATACACAATGCTTACCAAGAATTGTTTTAAGTCCTTTATGTATATTTATTCATTCAATTCTTATAGCAATCCTGTGAAGTGATGATATTATGTTTTATAAATGAGGAAAGTTTGTCTCAGAGAGATATTAAGTACATTGTACAGACTCACATAACTAGTATAGAATGCTCTGGAATTCGAACCCAGGCAATCTACCTCTTACTCTGTGCTATCTTTCTAAAGAAGGGAAGCAAGGGATATATAGAAAGCAATATAGAACAGCCTGTTCAAACATGTAATACAGTCTAAATGTGGCAATGTAGATATTAAACATTGTTTCTGCTATACACATGCAGGTTCAAGGATAGCCTCACATTGCCTTGATCAATGATAAAAGCATGATAGTGAAATAATAATAGCTTCATTTATTGAATAATATTTAGCCTTTCCTTGGGTAATCTTTAGTTTTTACCTTCTTTACTATTATATCTGACAGTATTTTCGATGGCAAATGGCTTATTTTTTATATCTTTGGTGTGTGTGTCTTCAGACTTGTTCCAAAAATGGTAAATTTATTTCTTTGTTTTTAAGAATTATTTTCTACTTGATGCATTATTTCTTGAAGTTTTAGAAAAAATTAAGAGAATTAAAGTGGCTGTCTTTAACCTTTTCTCCTTCAAAACTGTAACAAGACTTAGAGAAATAAGTGAAAAAAAATAAACCTATACTTTTTAAATACTAAATTATATTTTCAGCTCCATTTAGTATTTCAGGATTCTCTTTAGCTAATCTGATGCAGTATAATCATGAATTCATTTTTAATGCACTTGGAAAAGTGAAATTTTCAAGTTGTCTGACACATGTATAAATAATGATCTTTCATAGAAGGAGAATGAGAAGTAGAACCTATATTTGAGTATAATGATGAAATTCATATATTAATGGAGTAATTTTTAGAAAAATTAGCCAAAAATATTATTTAAATTATATATTTTAGAAAAAGGATAATGTTAATCCCATTTGGATAGAATTTAGTGTGATACTCAATATAATTATATGCCTAAAGCCAGACACTGTGTTACTTAAATTTTAGTCAGTGTAAGTTTTTTGTTTCTAGAATGGCTGATTAATTTCCATAGCTGTTTCTAGCTCTTGACTAAAGCTCTCCATGTTGTTATATAACCACATGCTAATCACTCATCATGTTTATTTTAATATCTATATCTGATAACTCTAATCTGTATCTGCTTATAGGCTTGTTTCCATTGTCTTTTTTATTTTCTGGCCCATCTGATGTTTTCTCTTGGCATGCCTGAAAAAATTTTAATGGAATATTTTGCTTCATTGTGCCTGGAAATTTTAGGGGTAATTTGAGTCTCTAGATATTTTTCACAAGAGAGAATTCACTTTTTCTTCCTTCAGGCAGAGGGAAGGGATAGATTATAACAATTCAAGCAGGGATGGGACTTCAGGATTACAGTTCAGTCTTTGGGCTGCTCTGTTTTTGTTTCAACTCTGAAAAAAGTAAATGTGTGTACAAGTGTATACATACACATGCATATACACACCAATACAAATATAAACATTTGACATATGATCTTGTTTGGCTATGTAGAATTGATATCAGCATTCGTGAGTCCCAACTGGGCTGTTTACCTGGACCCTTCTCCTTGATGGCCCTCAACTCCGGTGTAAGTGTTCCCAACCTCATAAGAAGCACTATTCAGTTTCTTAACCCCTGCCTTTTGCTTGAAAATTAGCAAATGATTTAAGGGGAAGAGCAGTAATGACCGTCAGGCCCTATCTTTTGTACTTCCCTTCTGTCTGGGATCACGGTCTCAAGTCCACAGACCTGGTGATCCTCTATTGCCTTCAAAAATGTGTACTTTGGACTTTGGATTGTTTTCTTCCCAAAACCAGTGCTTACCAGGAACATTTGTCTATAATGTTTTTCCGCAGAAAACGCAATACATTATTGAAGATGCAAAAATGTAAAGCGTGCTTAAGTATGTTATTCATAATAGAATTTGTGATAACTGATTCAGAACACATGATTATTATACTCAAAAGTATTCCTACTGTGCAATAAATAGCTACAAATTACCTGGGAGTGGGTAAACTAATGTACTTAAAATACACTATATAATGAATAACTCGTTTCCTTAATCTTGCAGAGGCTGTGGCTGATCTTAGAGACACAAACAAACTTTTTAATTAAATAATGTTACATATATTGGGTGCATAGGTTCAAGGTCATGACTAGCTTGAACCTTATGGCTTAACATTAGTCACATACCACTAGATTAATTGGTTAAATTTGGATTTCTCAGTCCAGATCATAGTCTATATTTTAGACTACAACATTATGCCATTGAAAAAGTTACATAAACATATAACCTGTGCCTCACGGTCCATGCTATAGCTGTAACCAAGTGTCCTCAGGATTCCCACTGTGGCTCATGCCTCAACTTTACCTATTTCATTTTTTATTGTTGAAATCAATTTGTTTTTATCTTGTAATAAAGAAATTGGTAAGAGGTAAAGTGCTTGAAGTTGAGTGATAGTAAAAGTAATGATGACAAATATTTTAAAAATCTGAAAATGTGTAAGTATTTCTTGGTCTTGACTGTTAGTCTCAATGTAAGTTCACATTTCTTATAAAAATGTCATTTCTTTCAGTTCCTGATGAGAGTCTCCTCCTTCAAAAAATTAGAGGAAATGCCACTTCATTACTTCACATAACTCAATGCTATGAATTACTATAAATGTACTTTAATATACCATTTCCCCAGAAGCCTATTTCATATAGCTTTGCAAACAAATGAGGAAGGCACATGAAAGGAATTAGATATTTAATCATTTAGTAGCACTTCTAACTTATGGCTTTGACATTATACTTTAACAAAACAATGAAATGATTGATTCTAGAAAAATAGTTAGACTACAAATTAACTCTGAAATATTGGTTCCCAAAATGTCAAATGTGAGTTATTATTACTATTATTATTGTTATAATCTTTGGGCATTCATTTAAATATTGATGCCCTTTAGATCATTTGTGTGGATCAGTTTGGTAAGAAAAGCATGTCCTCATTACTACTCCAAAGCACAATCATCAATTAATATTAAGGGACCATCTGTGGAAGTGAGGATGGTTGACTGAACCATTAGCATATATACATACTAGAAAAGTTTGACTTCTACTGTTGGAGTTTTGTAATACCTAAAAAGTCAGCAGTAGCATGGCTTTCACTTATGACATATACAGTAACTAATACCCTATATGAATAATTTGTTAAGGCTACTTTTTGTCTTTGACATGCCATTTTTTTGATGAGTGGATTAATATCACCACTCTTTATTTTACCATAGTGACCATCAGCCCCCTGAGCCCAAAAATGAAGACATGCAAATCTATATAAATCTTCATATGTTATTATTTGCTTTTGTATTTGTTCATATGCCGAATAAATTCTAAAAAATTTAGTGCATTCTTTATAAAATGAATTTTTGGTTTTTGTCTTTTAGTACTAAGTGGCTATCAGTTATAATGCATAAAAGTTTTTATGGGCACATGAATGCACTTGGTGCATTTGAGCATCAATTTACTTTAACCATAGTTTGCATTCTGTACATGTGTTCCTATTTATGTAGACACAACTAAATGCTTGAAATGTTGAACTAAGAATTGGAGAAATAGATGCTAGCCAACAAGAATCTCTGCATGTAGAAAAGGAAGAAAAAAATGTATAATTTAGACAAGATCATCATAATCATGACCTTTGTCATTGTGTTAAACTAAGAGACATTGAAAGCTTATGAAAAGTTTAGAGTTCCTGACAGTTTAGCATCACTCAGTGAAGGACATAAAGCAGAAATGATAGTGAACAGGCTGTCTTCAGAGATGAAATGGGACATGCTAAAGAGCAAGGCTGAAAAAAATACATATGTTCTTGGTCCAAGCATGTTTTAGAATGCATGACATCAGGTCTTGGACCTTTACCATTTAAGCATTACTCTTTATATTTTGAAAAATGATTTTATTTATAAGACTTATTACCTATTTGGATATGCAGTTTGACTTCATATATGTCAAATTGTATTTATTTTCCATAATGAGCATGGTTCTTTTTTGCACATGCCAAGCCTGAGAGGTGATGCCTGATGGCATAGGAGCTTCCATTCATCTCTTCCACTTGGAAATGCCCTGAGTAATAATTTTCCAGAGATCTTATCACCTTTTGAGAACAAAGAAACTAATGAAAGAAACATATTGAATTTTAGGCATCGTGAAGAATCAATAAGATGTGATTTCTTTCTTCTGGAGCCTTAAAACAGAAAAAAAGGCAATATTAATCACAGCTAAATAAAAATGAAATTGGCTAAATTGCAGGTTAAAAGAATAGAAAGGGTGGAGGCTGAAGGAAGGAAAATTTCCCTCTTGTAGAGCCTGTGCCCTTGGAACAGATAAAAAGTACTGACTTTCAAGGACTTCCAAGAATTAATCTTTATCCTTAAGGAACCCCTGAAGAGAATGAACTTCTGTCTTTTACATTTTAGCAAACATCCAACTTCTCTGTTTTAATTCCAGGCACACACCAGACCCAGACTTTATGTTGAATCCTACCTAGACTGCCCAATGCATTACCTGCTCCTTTTTCTTATCCTGGTTTTGTGGAATTGACCTCCTCTAATAACATATTTAAAGCAGGAGAATAGTTCATTTACAAAGTAAACCTTGTCTTTTCCTGACTGTTTAAGTAATGTTGTAAAAATAAAATCCTTTTTTTTTTTTTTTTTTGACTCTAAATTTCCCAGCTTTCTCTGGCAGAAAGGAAGTAAGGATAGATGGGGATCTGGTTAAATGAACCAAATTTGCAGAAAGGTTTTGGTGCTAACACAGAGCTTGATTTCTATGCTGATGTATGCTAATGAGCACAGCAGACTTCTCTAATAATAACAGGGTAATTATTACTCTGACTCAGGCTAAAGTGTTAGCTCATGTGACGTGTTTATCTTGTCCTCCAGCTCCAGTGCTGTAAAGGGATTGATTTCACTGTGACACTAGTGACTGTGATGAATTTTTAAAACCAGATTATTGTTTTGGTGTAAACCCAAATGTCTTAATAAAAAGGAAAATAATTGCTAGAAATTAGGTTTGGGGTTGACTTCGATAGGGTTAACATATGTAATGTGAGTAAAGCAATTAAAATGTGAGCTGGCAAATTCCCTCAAGCACTGTTTTAATGATGGACACATTCCAAGAGGGCTCCTACCTCCTCAGGGCAAAGGCTAGAAGCCCCTTTTCTGTCTCAGACAGAGGAGGATGGCATCTCATTTTGGTTTTCAGGTACATATTTGATGAGAAAAACATCTAGAAATGCACAGAAATCATGCTACCTTTCAGGATGGAAAGAATATAGCAGCTATAAGGATCAGCTTCTTAAGTGATTTCTTGTTTTGTTTTTACATATATAAACTTCTGAACATTTGGGACAAAAGCAGATTTTATAAATTAAGACCCTTTCACATTTAAACAAAAGAAACACGAATATTTCTCTTCCCGTTGAGCCTTGGACTGAACCTGGAAGGGATTTGGGTATCTCTCATTGTTTCCTTTTAATGGGCACTTACATAGGCTATTAAGTCATAATAATTTTGTAATAACCCATTTTAGAATATAATTTATTATGGGCATTGTTCAGTATGCATTTATGTACTTTTTTCTGTGCACCCTCTGAACTGGCATAGTGCCTTGGCAGCTCCCTCCCCATGTGACAGCTTGGGACCATGAAGCCCTGTGACTTTACCAGCTCCCCTGGGAAGGTTTGGATGCAAGGAATTTCTTATAGTAACCCACACTTCACCTTCAGCATTTCCATGAGTAGGTAATTTTTTCTATTTAATAGGTAGTTCTCAATGCTGGCTGTGCATGTAAATCCCCAGAGATTTTTACTAAATTGGTTTTAGGTGAGAGAAGGCATTAGTGTTTTCTTAAAGCACCCCTCCCCCACCCTGGTTGATACAATGTCCATCTTGAGTGGAGGACAAACACTGCATTGGGTGATTTAGGGAAATCCCAGGGCCATTTACTCATGGCTGGGGAGGGGAGGATGGTGACTCTCTGTGTCCCTGATACCTTCTCCCTGGGTTTGGCCAGGCCACTTACTACTTCCGTCCAGAGGGACTTGCCAAGTCCCGCCTTCCTGCTAAGTGTTGCTTAATTTTGGGTACTGAATCTTTGTACTCTTCCCACTGACTTGTATTTAATAGTTTAAATTTTCTCTGGTTCCCTACCTCGTGGCTATCTAGGATTTGGACAACAATTCACCTTGGCTTCACATTCTTCAGCTCTAGGCCAGCCTCCTCCCTCAGCTAAGAGACTGGACCGTAATCTGAACTAGACTAGACACAGAGGCTCATGAAACTGTTTGCATTTTATCCCTCTTAGTGTGTGCCTTCCAGTTCAAAATATTTGAAACTCTTCTACCTACCATCCTTTTCAATGATCCAGTGAAAATATATCAGCATTTTAGTATGTAACTATGTGTTATTAAAACAAGAATATCTTTGGCCAAAATGAAATCATATGTCACTTAAAGCTAGATAATATGGCCCATCTGTTCTTTCTCCCCTGTATTGGTAATTCTCATTAGGTTGATTATTAATTTTTTTATTCAGAAAGTATAATTACTATCTTTTCAAGAATGTGTAATTATAGTGTGAAAAATTCAATCTTCATGGATAAACTAACGTTAATAAGTATGGTGCTATGTATTAGGAATATAG
Source organism: Mormoops blainvillei (assembly GCA_004026545.1). Lineage (NCBI taxonomy): Eukaryota > Metazoa > Chordata > Mammalia > Chiroptera > Mormoopidae > Mormoops > Mormoops blainvillei. Next base: position 139,415 of record PVJD01000490.1, read on the forward strand.
CTTGGTAACAGTTGCATATGATAGCAGAAAGTTGGAAACAAAGGCAATTTGCCAAGCAAAATATATAAATAAGTTGAAATTTTATTTGGAAATAAAAATCTTTATTTTCTATGACTTGTATTTTGATTATTTTATTTGGTGTGTTTATTTTTTCTCCATTGGAAGAGCTATTCTTATCAAAACAAATATGAGGGTTTTTTTTTTAAATAAAGAGAACCTTGTTTACTTGGCAAACAGTGTTAAAATACTGTATATATATTTACAGAGTTCCAGTAATCTTCACTTTTAAACCACATGGTTGTTAATAGCAATGCTATTAAGATTCCTCAGGATATTCTACTGGTTTCGTAGGTGGCTCAGGTTTATTATTTGGAGTTAGCCACAGTGGCATACTGCTATCTCTGTAAAGTGGCATCAGCATACATGAAAACCTTTCATAACTTCACAGGATTAGGCCTGTTACCACCACTATTTAAGAGAAAGATCCAGCGATATTTCCCAAATTGAGCTAGAGGGTAATTGAGGCAGAAATCCCTGGCTCAGTAACAGAGATTTTATAATTATATGGTTTGATTTATTTGATTTGAAGTAACAGAAACCAACTAGAGATATTTATTAAGTCAAAGGCAAATTAATAATGAGGGTAGTGGGGCACAACCTAGAATCCAGGGACAGAAATTCATCCACGCCTCAGTAACATCAGCAGGAAAAGTCACTGGGTCTTCTTCCTTCCTCTTTATTCCTTCCTGCCTGTTTGTTTCACTGTTTTTGCAAACAACTTTTTTCTTCTACTCTATCTACTTAGTGGGATATAACTACCCCCCATCTCTCAACACTGCATGTGGTAGGTCTATTGTGGTAGGTCATATTTGAAATATAAGTGACTCTGGAAAAGAGAATCTGACTGTTTCCGCTTTGCTCAGTGACCCACTCGTCACTAGCGATGGCCTGGTATTGATAGCACTGAGCACTGGCATCTGGGTGCTTCAGCCAATGAATGAGGAAGGAGAATAAACTGGACAGGCAACCAAATAGTGTTAATTTTCATCAGAAATGCACAAAAATATCTAATTTTATTTGTGTGTGAAGCTTAGAAGTATGACTTGCAGCCAAATAGTCCTCAATCTGGGATCAAAAACCTTGTCATCTAGACCACTTACTATACCTAGCCACACCTCCCACCTTCTTTCTGTGTTTGCATAGCTGACGGCCAGCCTGCTGCTTCCCATATTGTCCCATGAGACCCTGATTTGGTCTTCCAGAACCATAGGGCTGAACCAGCATGATGATCTACCTTGTCTTAAAAAAAAAAGTAGAGTGAAGAACAGTAGACATAGGTTGTTCCTTTTCCTGCTGACTTTCTCTCAACCCCAGCCTATGTTACCATAGAGCCAGCAAAGTAATCATCATCAATAATTTTGATAATAGTTAATATTACTGAATGTTTACTATATGTGCAGGACTAGGCTGGTCCTAAGATTGTTTCATTTATGCTGATAACAGCCTTATACACAGACACTCATCTCCATTCTACAGATAGGTATCTAAAGCTTAGAAAAATTACTTTCTGGAGCAAACAAGCTTTAAGTGATGGTGATGGAATTCAACTCCAAGCAATATGATTTCCAGTCCAGTTTTTAAAGTGGTTTTAATGGAAGGGTTCTGAAGTACTGCCAGGCTTCAGGCAGCATCCCTTGCATCCATCCCCACACCCATTCCACTCCTCACAGGCTTTACCATGTTCCTCATCCCCGATACTTGTCTCAGGCTCTCTAGGTTGTGAAATGCTCCTGTGGTCTACTTGGTCCCATAGTCACACCTTTTCTTTTGTGCAATATGAACTAGACATTTGTGCCACACCTTCCCCATTCATAGGTTGCAGTCCTAATGCCCAACAGGGTGTTATTATGAGGTGGGGCCATTGGGAGATAATTGGATCATGAGGATGGTGCCCTCATGAATAAGATTGGTGTCTTCATAAAAGAGACATCAGAGCTTGCTCTCTACTCTCTGCCATGTGAGCATATGGTGAGAATATGGCCACCTGCAAGCATCTGACAAGCAATTCTCATAGAGTCTCTAGAGACACTACCTAATGCCCTTTGCAAGCCTGTATTTTCTTTAGTCAGTTCATGTTCCTTTTTGTATTTGAAATACTAAAATTATAAATCTTGAAAATAATTCTAAACGTGAGATCCTGGTTTTTTACAGTCCTGGCAAAACACAGTATCGATCAATATAGCATGTTTCAATTTCTTTTCAAGACTTTTGGAATGTATTTCTGCTGGTCAGGCAATTGAATGCATATTTTACTTAACGATCAATAAGCACATGGTTTGTTCCTTAATGCTCTTCCCCTGCAATGTTAGGCAAACACAAGTCATTGAGGCACTTTCTGAAAAGCTCATCATTCTGCTGCTATATCCACTAATTTCTGATTTCTGCCTGGAGGAATTTAATGGTAAGTGTAGCTCTATTTTGTGATGGCTAGTGTGTGCTTTGCAAAAAAAGAGGGAAAGCGAGATCGCAAACATCCTTTACAAAAGAGCAAGTTGAAAAGTTCAAAGGCCCAACGTCATTGAAAAATTGTGATCTGACTCAGTTCTCTAAGGGGTTTACTCTCTGTGATTCAGTGAAAGGAGGGCACATTCGGTGAATGTGGCCTGCATGTGGTCACTGCCTTGCCTGTGTGTTCTATTCACGGTGCTCTGCTGTGGACCATTAATCTGCTCCTGAGAACCATTTGGGTATCAGTGGCCCTGTTACGCTTATTGGTGGTACACACCCCAGTTACACATTTTAACATAACTTGAAGAGAATATGCATAGGAATATGTATTAATTTCTGACTGCTGCCATAGCAAATTACCAAAACTTTAGTGACTTCAAATAACACAAATTTATTATCTTACTATTCTACAGGAGTCCGAAATTCAACTGGTCTAAAATCGAGGCGTAAGAGTTGCATTCCCTTTGGGAGACTTTTGGAAAGAACCTATTTCATTGTTTTGCCCAACCTCTAGAGGCCGTCCATGTTCTTTGGCTTATGGCACCCTCCCTCCATCTTCAAAGCCAGCAGGGCCTCTTTCCAGCCATTATTCTGTTCTTATATCTCTCTGAGTGCAGCTAGGAATACTTCTCCATGTTTAAGAATTCGCGTAATTAGACTGGGCCCGTATGAGCAATACAGGATAACCTCTCCTCAGGTTCTTTAACCTAAATGACATCTGTCAAGTCCCTTCTGCCATAACAATAATATATTACAGGTCTGAGAATTATGATATGGATGTCTTTTGGGTGAGGAAGGACATTATTCTGCTTACCAGAGGATAGGTTAAGACAGCGATACACAGAAGTATTAGGTAAATGGAGCAAATGATTTATTTTTGGTAGGACTCTCCCCACTTAAATGATCTCTCCCAATTCTCACCATTTGTATTATTTTACTTTATTTTTATTTTCGTTATTCCTATTTATGTGAAAATTGAAGCTCATCAAATTGTCATAAATCATGCTTCTAGTTATAGGAGAAATCAAAGGCTGAACAAGATTTTCGAATTCAAGATTTCCTCCTCCTGCAGCTATTCCAGATTGTTATGTGGTAGAAGACAAAACGGATGCCCTTGAAAAGTATAGGCTAGTCCCTGGTCTGGGAAACACTGGGAATGTGGGCTGTTGGTCCGGGTTCCTTAACGGATTTCTTTTAGTGAGAATCATAACAAATGTTTTCTCTGATTTTTAAAACTAAGTAAAATGAGCAGGTGAGCCAGGGCAGAGTTTGTATTTAAATAAACGCTAGGACAAGTGTAATTGAATCTGAAAATTATAATAATCTACATATTTATTATAGGGCTGCCCAGCAATTCAGAGAACAAAATAGTGACAAGTTCACATAAATTTTTGTGAAGACCAGTGCTTCTTGAACTTTGGAATCCATCAAAATCATCTGGGGGTTTCTTAAAATGCAGATCACCAGGCTCCACCCTCAGAGGAACTGATTCGTTCGGTCTGGGGTGAATTTGCATTTCTAAACTATTCTCAGGAATGATGTTGAAAGCTCCTGGTTTGGGACCACCCCTTGAGAACCGCTGGTAAAACCTTTAATTTATAGAGGTAAATTCCGTATTTTAGGATGGGAACCATGTGCTTCTATTTCTTAAAGGAAATTGCTTAATACCTGCTCCTCAAATAAAATTTTCCATCAGTTTTATGTAAAGAACACTCTGTGATTCAAACGTGCTTCAAAGTTTGAGAACCAATGGACTAGGGATTTTATATAGGACAGGAAATGACCCCATGTCATCTGGTCATGATCTACATGAAAGTTTTAGTGCAAAGTTTGTTATTTTAGTCAAATTGCCTAGTACTAAGAGTTGCTATTAACACTGTGTGTCCATGGAACTACTGACAGCAACTGCCGTAGGGTGAGCTTAGGTCAAACAATAATTTGATCTAAGTGATTAAAAAGGAATGTAGTTAATTCTATAATTTGAGTGGCCCTGGCTTTTATTGAAAGATGTGATAAGAAAAGGTATTATGAGGGACAACCTACACAACTGCATAGATAATACAAACCCACGTTCGCAGGGCACTCAGCTACAGAGCCATATTCTTTAGGACCTTCTTGAATTCTCATCGTTACCAACAGCACGATCATGAGGGTGGTCCACACCTCCATGTCTGCCCATCAGTCTAGATAATCAGAACTCTTGCACCCTAGGGTGACTTTATGAGAGTTTGCAAGGCCTTTTCTTGTAGACACTTTGTCTAATAAGTGACAACTCAAATGTTCAAAACCTAGTGGTCATTTTGAAAATTTAGCGCTAGTTACTTATTTTTATTACAAAAATAGCAAAATTGCATTCCCAGCAGGGAAACTTCCATACATTATTTATTATTTTTATTATGAAATGGCCTGGATATAAATAAGATAGGTCATTGCCTTTTCTGATGTGCTCTTTAACAAGAAGAGCAGAGGAGCAATTTGAGCATAACTAGAGTACACGGAATGATCTGATGAGTAAAATGTCATAACATTTTCTGTACGGGGTAGAATTCTTACCACCCATTAAATTGAAAAATGAGAGAAGCAAGACTTCTGCTGCCACACACTTTGGTAAAGAGTCCAGACTTCTTGATACAAAAATAAAATACCCATTCCATTCTCTTTTGAGCAATATCTTTGAAATATTACTAACCTCCATGGCAGAGGTTGCTTCATCTGCAAATTTATCAGCTAGCAAACCATTATTATTGCTAATAACCCTTATTCACATTATGCAGAGAACTGCTGCTTCTACCCTTCCTTAACAAATGGAGTACAGCATAGTGGGCGTACTGAAGCCTATTAAATTTTCACACATCATTAGTCCCCACCTCCCTTAAAGTTTCAGCTTATATTTTTTCCTTTATGTCATTTTCTCCATGAAGGCATTTTCTTTCTAATAATGACAAATACTGAGTGAGATTTCATGCCGTTTAGTATAATTATCTTCTGTAATTTTATTTAAAAAATAGTCAAAGCATTGGCTCAAAATGGGTATCTGAAAATGTGGTCACTCAGTCTGTTTGATGATAGTATTTTAAAAGTACAAATAATTAGTTTTTGCTATGTGAATGGTGCCAAACTAACTATATAGTATAAAAAACCACCAGAAAGAATGCTTTAGTTTGACTGTCATGGTTTGCCATGGTTATATCACAATAAACTCTCTTCAACTGGACCATTTTTCAAGGTTAAGTTCATTATGAAAACATTTACTTTTAAGTCATCTTCCATTGATCAGTTGGCTCAAGGTCATTTGTTTAACATTTGTACACGGTGTTGTGGCACTCTCCTCCCACGTTTCAGCTGAATTAGGTAAAAGTATTTGCAGAGAATGACTTACAAACAAAATGGTAGGCCTGCTTTCTAGCTTCTAATAATTCAATGTTTTGTTGTTGTTGTTGTTGTTTTTCATAAATCTCTAGAGGAGAAGGTACTCTCTGACTTAATACTGAGTAGTATTTTGCCTTTGGCCAAAGAAAGACAGGCTTTCCAATCATTTTCGTGATGATCTCTCAGCAGTTCTTGCCAATCAGGTATTCGTATGCTAGCGAATATCAGGTGTGTCTTAAGCCACAAAAAGCCTTTTTGGATCAGGCTTGAACCCAGGAGTCAGGATATGCGTTGTGAAGGTCAGGAGAACTAGCTCTGTTTCTCAACTGGTCAAGAAAGTAAAGTCTTTGAATTTTCACAATAGCTGAAAATAGGATAAATGGCTGACTAGATTGGTTATGTCCCTCAATAATGAAATTTTAATGATTAAAGAGTATTGTAAGTATTTATAAACAAATGAGGATGAATGAGTCCAAAAAGTAGCATTTATAAAGCCAGAAACAGCATGTAAAGAGCTTGAAAGTCATAACTCTCAGCCTTGCAATAACAACAAAAAAGAGTTAAACGAACTGAAAATTAACAACTCTATAGATTCATCAAAGAATTCAAGTCACAGGGTAAACTTATGACCCCCCAAACTGGAGAGAGAGGCAGACTAAAATTTAAATGTTATTTTTGTTTCCTGAAACACTACTGTCCACATTCAGTTTTTGTCAACAATGAATTTAGCAAACCTCTACCAGAGATGAATGAACATGACAAAATTCCAGGCAAATTACTTTACACTAGCGATGAAACAAAAATAAGGTGGAGGTAGAAGAGGGTATAGGGGGATAAATAGTGGTGGGAGGAAAAAAATAAGAAATTGAAAAATGGCAAAAGTGACAGAATACTCAACTGCAATAATATTTACAAGAGAATTTTTTTAAGTTTCTCATTTTTCACAGTTGACATGTTCCTTGAAAGTTATGGTGCAATTTTGGTGGGGGGAGCAATAGGATATATCACATTTAAATTTCATTAGGGTTTTAGGCCAATTAAAGAAAATATTTTATGGTAAAGTTTCTTTTTTAATTAAAATTAAGTATATTTGTAAAAGGTGTGGGTTTTATTTTCCCTGCTCTATTTCTATAAAGAATTTCTCACCAGGTAGAAATAATAGTCAAGTCTCCTGACTTTCTTCTCTTTGTTTGATGATTTCATTTACAAAGCACCTAAAAAGACCTTGGAGAGAGTTCAGAGGTCACTTTTTAAGGAAAAAAAAAAGAAAAAAGAGAAAAGAAGGAAAATGTTAGAGTAAAGGAACAAAAATGTTCTCAGGATGACTATTTTAGGGGAAAAATGTACAGTAAAGATAAAGAAAAGAGGTTTATTTCCCCAAAGGAATAAACCCATGTTTCCAGGCCTTTTTGTCACTACCTTAATTATATGATATCACCATTTGAGTCTCTGGGTTTTTGGTTTTTTTTTTAGTACATACTTTGATTTAATCATAAGGCCAGGTTAGCTTTTTAATTTATTTTTCAATTAAAATGGACATTCAATATTATATTGGTTTTAGGTGTACAGAATAGTGGTTAGGCATTTCTATAACTTATGAAGTGATTCCTCCCGTAAGTCTAGTACTCACCTGGCACGGTGCATATTTATATTACAGTATTATTGATTGTATTCCCTATGCTGTATTTTATTTCACTAGAAAAAGCTTAGGCATGGGAAAAATCAGTACGGGATTAGGTTACAAGGCTGTTCTTCATTTCTTTCTGCTTCTATTGATATCACTTCTCTTACCTTGTTTTGCTTATAAACCTTACCTTTTGCAAGTAAGGAGTACAAACATAGCTCAGAAATTAATATGTATGACAGCCCTGAAAATAAACACATTTTCTGAGGCAGTAAAAATTTTAGAATAGTGGAATGCAGTGAGAAGTCGATCATTGTGTCCTGCTTCCTTGTTTCTTAGTATATCTAGGTTTAAAACTACTTTTTGTCAAAATTCCCCTGCTTATTTTCAAACTGTATTTCTGTGTCAAAAGAAATTCTAGATAAAAATTCAATTTTAGATTTTTTAAAACTGGTAAGCCTTTTAAAAAATTCATTTTCTTCCCATCACCCTCATCTATTTTCTTCAGTAAAAAGAGCTTCCATATACAGTCACAGCCCTAGACACACTGTTCATTAATTCTAACTCCTTGATCTTACAAGTAACATATATTCAGAGAAACCTTAACACTGAGCTTTTGCTTATCGTTTCTTTCTGCTGATACATTAAAATAGTTTCAAATTGAATTTGTTTATATAAGTACACATATGTGTGTAGGCATATATGTATTTATGTAAATGTTTTATGTATTTACATACGGCATAAAGAGCGACTCTTAAGTTATATCTAATTATTTTGACAAAAAGTATCAAAGCTTGTAACTTCTATATGTGCTTACATCTCTGCCAACTTGAGTGGAGTTTTATAACATTGGTCGCTCACGTTTTTAAAAATACTACTCTCTTCTGTGTTTCACCATGACTTGTCTGTTTCATGCTCTTTTCTAGCTTTTAAAAAATTGGATGTTAAAAACTGACCTGTACTAAAATATGCCACCTGAGGTCTTTGCCTTGGAGCAACTGACTCTTGGCATGATCTCTCATTGAATGTTAATAATACATGGGAGCAACTCAAAAGTAGTGTTGAAAGCTACTATAGTCTCCTGAAAACTTGGAGAATATTAGTTTCTAGGTTTTATTTTGTATTTTTCTTAATATATACATTTATATTTCTATTATTTTCTCTAAACCCTGAAGACTCTTTCCTATTTGAGCTTTTGTATTATTCTCATTCCTCTTATTATTATTATTATTTATCTCAGTGTAGATCATCGTCCTGTTTGCAAACTTGTAACTGGTATTCTGAAATCATAGCTAGGGAAAAATATCTGGTGATTCCTATTTTACATTTGAGGAATCTGGTGGTGGTGGTAGTAATATTTCAAGTGAAAGAACATTCTTTGTAATTCATGTTGTGTTCCTTTCCTTTTCTTGCCCAACGTCTGTTGCCTCAAGCCTTCTTTTTAGAAAAACAGTGGAAGTGAGGAGGACTGACTTGCTTAACTTGACCCGTGGGTAGATTTTGCTAGTTATTAGTACATCACAACTAGGATGCTGCCAAAGTTTGCTGGTGACTATGGTATAGGGACGAGGCTACAACCTTCTCTTCTCTAGATTTGACTCTAAGTGCATATTCCCGTGGCAAATATGCAGAACATTAAGGGAAATTTAAGGAATGTATTGTAGGCCTTAGGTTGTTGACCCCGAGTTACTTGGACTTAGTTGCATAGATGATGAGGTAGGTGGCTTAGCTGAACATCTTAAAAACAACGCTCTCTCCATTCTTTGCTCATTTCCTTCAGTCCTCTTCTTTTAACCCCTTTCCCTTTTTACTGGAACTCCCCACCCACACAACACAGGATTTCCCAACCCTTCAGTTTTCAGTTTATTCCTTTTTTCTTTCAAATTCTGCAGCCAAAAGCATCCGCTGAGAGGTCAGCCTTTCTCTCCTGTCCTGATGGCTTTCTGCTGGCCCTGGAGAGGGAGGACCTGTGTGTTAGGGTTTTGTACCTTCCAGCTGTGCTAGAGAAGTGTAATGAATGAAGACTTCATTTCCCATTTAGAGAGAGGAAATTGATGATGGAGTTGGTTAGGTGTTTCACTCCAGGCTGTAAGCATTTTCACCCAAAGTATCTGAAATCAAACACACCTCCCACTGTGAAGATTCATTTATTTCCAAAGGTCCCCATCTGGTCCCCGTGAAAAATTCATATTCCTTCTATTAACATAACTTTGACCTTATTTGTAACAAACAAGTGACTAATAACTCTGGCCTTATTATAACACAAGAGCATCCGCCTGTCCCTGCCCTGGGCTATGTTAAAAATTGTCTTATATTAACAAGGAATGAAAGGTGTTATGTTTATTTGCTTCTCTTCAATTTCTAGATTTCTTCCTGAATAACAGTGGGATAGGAAAGACATTAAGTTCACCACATCACTTCTTATAAAAGGATTTGTTCAGTGCTGCTGTGAAATTAGTAAACCAGGAGACACACAGCCTCCAAGAGACTCTTGCTTCATTCCCCATCCTGTTTCCATTCCCGTTTGATGTATGTGTATTTTATGTCATATATCAAACAGGCATGTTTATAGATACCTTTCTGAAACATTCATTTTGTTTTTTCAAATTTTCAAGATACCATAATCTAAAACTAAAATTATAGGTGCTTTTATTTATGAAGGGAGGACAATATAACAGGATAATCTATAAAATTTTACTTAGAACACCTATGTATTCTTTGAGAATAATGAAGATTATCTTCATAGTCGTTTAGATCTCTGAATCTTTTGGGAGCAATTTCTGGTTAATGTTGACAAAAGTAATATAGAAGCACTCAGGGCTGCTGTCCTCAAGGAATAAATATTTTCACAAACAGATGTGGTTATTCACTTTTTAGAAATAGCCACTAATTGCTACATTTTCTTATATTTTTATAAAAATGAATTTCACATATTCAGCTGTTATTTTAAAAAGACCTTGAGGTGCTGACTGGTGTGGCTCAATTGGCTGGGCATCATCCTGCAACGCCGCAGGTCTCCAGTTCAATTCCTGGTCAGGACACATGCCTGGGTTGCAGGTTTGGTCCCCCAGGGGTGCTTAGGAGAGGCAACCAATCAGTGTTTCTCACACTGATGTATCTTTCTCCCTCTCTTTTTCCCTCCCTTCCCCTCTCTAAAAGTAAATAAATAAAATCTTTTAAAAAGACTGTGAGGCTATTAGTCTATGCATAATATTTTGGTAGATAATATGTATCAGAACTTTAATCTTTCTGAGCGCTGTTACATTTTCTCCTTCACCTATATTCCGGCATCTGCTTCTTTCTCTAGTTAGCTGAAGCTTGCTGTTTTTAGTCCAAATCCTTTACTAATCTTTATTACTGACAGGTATAAAATGTCAATAATATTTTACCGCTGGTACTTACCATTCGCATATTCCTTTCTTTCATCTTTTTGTGTATTTCTGGGTTACTTTTTTCTTTTCATCCTTGCACATGCCTGGACCCTATCGTTACCAAATATTCTTTTCTTTATTAACTGCTATTTTTCTTCGCAAATTATCTGATATAACCATATTTTCATCATTTTGTTTCTGGACTTTTATCTCCTTTCCAGGAGTCTTAAATTAGGAGGGAAAGTCATCTAGTCATATTATGTGGAGGTAACAGGAACTGCATCCTATTCCTCCACTGTTCCCAATGAAGTTTATGGGTTTATTAATCATCTACAAAGCCATGTGATGGCCACTGTGTTAGAGCCCCTAGGGACAGAAAGATAAAGAAGTTACTGTTCCTGAAGTCAAGAACTTTTAAACTAAGCTCCAGAGAAATGTCTGCTTCATGTAATTGCTTGGTTTATGATGGCAGATTGATCGTTCATGGACTTATGTCCATTATAATGGTAAATGATAATAGTTCTCCATATTCTTATTGGAACTGGGATTGACATTTGAATCATATATGCTAACCAGGTTTTTTGCATTGCTGGAGAGTAAAAGCAGCCTGAGAAATTAATATTTCTAAATAATTGGGAAATTTCTGAGTTCCTGACTTATTTTACATTATTAAAATTGAAATCACTTTAAAATGTATTATGCATTTCTTCATAACCTTTAATAAATGATTTGGTCTAGGAAATGGGAAATGGTGGGGAGTATTATTATCATGATATAGAATAGTGAGCAAAGTTAAAATTCACTTTTATATGTAATAATTATAAAGTGAAAAATATGTTCACGTTTTTGAAATTGTGTTTATTTCAGAAATGCAGTTAATTAGTGGTATTTTTTTATATTATCAGGATAAAATTTAATTAACATTTATTAATTGCCTACTATATTACAGTCACTCTGCCTTGCATGTGTTACCTTTTAACATCCTTGCTGAGCTATTGCTCTTTTTGTTGTTGTTTTATTTGTTTTTATTTTTTCTAATTTTTTCTCTTTTAATTTAACCTTTATTGCATTTTTCCGTTACTATTTAGCCTTCTTATAACCCCCTTCCACCCACCAATCACTACACTGTTGTTTATGTCCATGAGTTCTTTTTCCTTTTTGCTCAATCCCTCCACCCCCCTCCCCACATAGTTGTCAAACTGAACTAACAAAAAATATATAGACAGACTCATAGGTAGAGAGCAGGTTGAGAGCTATTGCTTTGATGTTAGATACCTAACTGGCTTATTCTACTGTGTTCCATAAGATGTTAGTAACTTAAGTGTTGGAAATAGATGACATCAATTAAAATTTGTAGTGTTTAATCTAAGTATTTTTGTGCATAGGTAATCTTCCCTCTGTGATTAAGTTATGTGTATGTCTTAAAAGTTCCTTTAGAAATAACTGATTCAGCCAGCTGTGTACTCTAATTCTCCTTCTCTTCTAAATGCTGCAATTACAAATATCCCTTTCCTGTTACTGCAAAGCTTTGTTCAAAGTCTGGTCCACATTTTCACATTTTTTCTAATGCGTCAATACCAAGATAAAGAATGTAACATTTGACCTGACCGGTGTGACTCAGTTGGTTGGAGTATCATCCTGCAAGGCGAAGGTTGCCAGTTCAATTCTTGGTCAGGGCACATGACTAGGTTGTGGGTTCGGTCCTTGGTCAAGATGTGTATAAGAGGCAACTGATCAATGCTTCTCTCTCACATTGATGTTTCTCATCCTCTTTTTCTCCCTCCATTCCCCCTCTCTAGAAAAATAAATAAATAAAATCTTTTTTTAAAAGAATTAAAGAAAAAGAATATGACAGACTAGAAATCATAAGAATTCATGAATAAGAGGAGAATATTGCCATTTCCAATTCTCTACTGTTCTGATAGGTTGTTTTCTTCAGACCCTGTTGGCTTTGCTCCTATGTACTTCACAGTCCTTTTTTTCATCTCAGTCTGCTTATTTTGGTCCTTTATGTTACACATAAACATACTGCATTATCCTCTGTATATATTTCCCTTGCAGGCGCAAATAAGGTTAATATCTGATAAGGTGTTAACATCCAAATAAGATGGGAATAAAATGAGTGACATTGATGCAGGTAGTAACAACTCTATGAAAACGTGAAGAAAAGGCTTCCACTTAGGGAAAGGATTACAGGGAGAAGAAATCTACAAAAGTACATTTACTTCTACAGTGCACCAAGAAAGAAATTCAGGGTAAAAAATAGTTCAACTCCTGTTAGGTATTTTAAAATTCTCAATCTACTTTATTCCTTTCAATGGAAATATTTTCATTTTCACTGGTTGCATAGCATTACGCTGCCTGGATCAATTATATTCCAGTAAATGGATAGTTAGGCTTTTTCTCATATTTCACCATTATAAACAGTGGTGAAAAAACACTAAATTTTATTGATCTTTTAAATCTTTGTTAACATACATTTGCTATTCTTTAATTAGGGTGATGGGAGGGAGAAAAAGAGGGTGAAAAACATCAATGTGAGAGAGAAACATTGACTGGTTGCCTCTTATACACATCTTGACCAGGGACTGAACCCACAACCTAGTCATGTGCCCTGACCAGGAATCAAACTGGTGACCTTCGCCTTGCAGGATGATACTCCAACCAACCGAGCCCAAAGAATTGCTATTCTTTAACTCCTTAATAAGGCAGAACAATTTTCCCTATAGGTCAAAAGCCCTATCACCCAATATGTAGACTAGCACTTGGTTCCTCTGTTTGGTTTTTGTTATAAACTTGGAATCATTGCTAACCCCTTCTACATTCTCCCTTCTTCTGGGAGAATCCAAGAAATAAATGTCCCAGGATCCCTTTTTCCTAATGGTTCTAAGTTGTGTAGTGTTAATGAGAAGCATTCAAAGAATAATAGTTATTAGAGAAAACTAAAATTACAATTTAAAATTGGATGGTTTTGGACTGACTTGAGCTAAATTTAATCTGCTGTACAGATGAATTTTGATGATCCAACTGAGTTAACTTGAAGTTCTGATTCAGTTTGGGTCAGTGGACTTCCACTGAACATTTTCAACATTTCTGAACTCATATTGAAGTTTTGCAAATGATAATTTTCAAATAGCTGCCATTAAACACAATGATGACAAACAGCTCTTAAATTCATTGGTAATTCTGTACCTTCAGAAGCAGACAGCAGTCTCTGTGTTTTCTCTCCTAGGGTCATAGATTTGCCATAGCCTGTGCAAGTGGTACTTTGTCAGTTGATGTCGTGACTGAGCAGAAGCCCAGCTGCATGTGGCTTTTTCATGTTGCTCTTGCCCGTTGAAGTGTAGTGAAGGTGGTCACTCTGAAATCCAGTCAGCAAAGCCCAGTAGCAGAAGAGTGGGTTAAAACCAGGCCAGATGTAATATTATCGATAAGGCAAAAGGATTTTTATCGGAGATGGCAAGTAATTCTTTGAATAGCTAAAGCCCTAATCAAAAGCATAGGTCTTGTGTATTATTATTTTAATTTAAATACCCAAGATGGGACAACCTACTGAATGGGAAGAGATAATCACCAATGATACATCCGATAAGGTGTTAACATCCAAAATTTATAAAGAATTTACACAACTTAACACACACCAAAAAACCCAAACAATGCACTTAAAAAATGGGCAGAGACCTGAATAGACAGTTCTCCAAAGAGATTATGCAGATGGCAATAGACACATGAAAAGATGCTGAATGTCACTAATTATCAGAGAAATCTAAATTAGAACCACAATGAGATATCATCTCACACCTGTCAGAATGTCTATCAACAATACTTCCACAAACAGCTAGTGTTGGTGAGGCTGTGGAGAAAAGGGAGCCCTGGTGCACTGCCGGTGGGAATGCAGACTGGCACAGCCACTGTGGAAAACAGTATGGAGTTTCCTCAAAAAGTTAAAAATGGACCTGCCTTATGACTCAGAGATTCCCTATGGATATATATCTAAAGATATAACACTAATTCAAAAGAATATGTGCATCCCTATGTTCATTGCAGTGTTATATATACTGTGTGTATATATATATGTGTGTGTGTGCGTGTGTGTGTGTGTGTGTGTGTAAATGAATATATTCAGCTATTTGTAATACCAGGGATGGACCTAAAGGGTTTATACTAAGTGAAGTGTCAGTCACAAACAGACAAATCCCACATGATTTCATTTACATGTGGCATCTGAGGAACAAAATAAACAGACTAAATTGAAACAGACTCATCAATACAGAGAACAGACTGACAGCTGTCAGAGGAAAGGGGGCTGGCTGAAAAAGGTGGAGGGATTAAGAAATAACAAATTGGTAGTCAAAAAATAGTCACAGAGATGTAGGTACAGCACAGGGAATGTAGCCAATAGTATTTTAATAATTATGTATAGTGCCAAGTGGGTACTGAAAATATCAGGGGAATGCCTTGTAAAGTATATAATTTTCTATCCACTATACTGTAGACCTGAAACTAATATAAAATAATATAGAATGTAAACTGTAATTGAAAAATAAAAAATATGTTTAAAAAAACATACCCTGGATGATTAAAGCAGATTATCATAAGCTTAAGAATGACTTTAATACTATTTAGACTTGGTGCTTCAGGGATATTCCCCAAAATGGAGAGAGACTTTTAAAGAAGATGGCCTGCCAGATTTTGTTCCTGACCTAGTGCCATTTATTTTCACAGAGACATTTGTCCCAGAGATAACAGTTGTGGATGCTGTGAAAGTGATATATGCAGCATCCTGATGAATATATCATAATAACTACCTCCCTCTGTAACATATTTTTAGTGTGAATGAGAGAACAGTTTTCTGACTTCTTCGTGCCTGCTCTTTTGAAAAATTTTGACTTTAATCAATAAAAATGAAAATGGGACTGTTAGCAAAATGTGGTCTGCTACTCAGAAGTAAAGCAAAGGCAAATCCTGTACAACATTTTATCCTTGTATTATTGATGTTTTAAAATCGTTCACACCTTGTATAAAGTGGAGTGTGTATGTGTGTGCATGTCTGATGCTTACGGTAATATCTTAAGGGTTGGCAGTTTAAGGGAGAAAATTTTAGTTCCTTATTAAAAAAACATTTGATAAGTAATTGATGAGTTAATGTTTTAAAGCACTTAGACCTGCTAACCTATCAGTTTTTTAAGTTCATCACATGACTTTCATACAAATATAGGATGAACACATGCTTTATGGCATTAGAGAAAGATTGTTGGGAAAGAATGGCTAGGTTAGATGTGCAACTGGTTAATGTCATACAGGGCAATAACCCATAAATGCAGGGCTTACCTTTTCTTTTAGCTAGAAATCATTTGCATTGCAAACTGATTGAAATCTATGTGTTAACTGGTACCTTTGCCTCCTTTTGGCTTTAAATAATAGTAAATACTGTGTCAGCCAAGATACATTGTCTTAGATAATTAGATACCCCGTAGGTACACTGGCTAAACAATGCTCTAATGTGAAATTCAAAAGATGTGCTCCTTTCCCTTTGTCCTGTCTCTAATTTTTTATTTTTCTTTTAACACGACAGCCAGTGATATGTAAGAAACACTCTATAAGTGTTTAAAAACAGGGAAAATGGCTTAAAAGGTGACATAGTTGGGGCTTATGTTTAGGATTAAGATCAGAGAATAAAACTCATCTGCATAAGACCTGAATTTCTTTTTATTTCCCAGAGGGAGGGGAGGTGAGATATTGGAGAAAGGACCAGAAAGAACATGAATCAGGGAGAAAATGTGAATTTTAGCACTGCATGGGAGAAGGTCATGAGAAACGAATAGTTGTAGCATGACTGAAAGGAATTCTGTGAACAGAAATATATTAAGATTTGGAGTTATTTGTACTGTGTAGTAGGTGATGTAATCCATTTCTTTTGCCTTCCATATTTTAGTAAATTTTACTGTGCTCATAACTGTCTATGTGTGCTTTATTTGTATTTTGTATTTAGACACTTGGTAATGGGCTGAATTTCATAGGTTGATATTTATTAATACATTCATGTATTAAACAACAACTTTTGAACTCAGCTGTGTGCTAAGTGTGTATGTGTTGCTGGACACACTGTGTTAAAGAAAACAAAAGGAATCTTTATAGAGCTTATAGTTTAGCGGTGAAGTCAGACAACAAGTAAATAAACACATAAATATATAACTTGTGTTGAATGCTGTAACAGGTTTCAGTGATAGAGACTGATAGGCTTAGAGATCTGTTTTAATGGTGTGGTGAAGGAAAGTCCCTCTGAGGAGGAGACCTTTAGGCAGACCTGAAGCAAAGGCCATTTAAGAAGAGGGAGGTAGTGCGCCTGTGTATTAGTTTCTTACAGCTGCTGTAACAACCACAAACTTGGTGTGGCCTAAAATGATACAAATTTGTTCCTTCCCAGTCAGTTCTGGAGGCCAAAGTCAAAAATCATGGTGCCGGCATGGTCGGTTCCTTCCGGAGACGCTGAGGGTGAACCTGGTCCGTGCTCCTCTCCTAGCTTCTGGTGGCAGCCAGCCACCTCCGAGGCTCCAAGGCTTCTACTCCAATTGCAGTTCTCCACACTCTGTCTCTGTCTTCACATTTTCTTCTGCTCTTGAGTGCCTGTGTCACAAGCCTCCCTCTACCTTCCTTTAATAAGGAAACTGTCATTGGATTTAGGGCTTCCACTAAATTCAGGTTGAACCCACTTGAGGTTCTTAATTACACCTTCACAATTCAACCCACTACTATAGGCGGAGGGATTAGCCTGAACGATGATAAGGATGTGGAAAAGAGCTTGACACATTCAAGGAAAGAGATCATTTTGGTGAGAGGGAGCCCAGGTCATTATTTAGTTGACATGTTAGGCAATGTCATGTAGCCACCTATGTCAGTGAGTAGAACTAGAGAATGAGCCCTGTGTAGGTTTTCAGAAGCACGAGGAATAATTTGGGCTTCACGGGGTCTGGAATGGGGCTTGGAATTATCTGTGAATCCATTTTAGATTCAGCTTACTAATCATTGTTACCTCTTCTTACATAATATACTTAAAAGCCTTGTGACTTAATGAGCTTATGCTCAGTGGATTTGCTACAAACTTACATATAACTTTTTCCCAAAATTATTGCTTGTGCTTTTCTTATCCATTCTAAAAGAGTCATTTTTCAATGGCCCCTGCCTCATATGTGGTGACCGTATCCCATTTCTGAGGCCAATGCCTAATGACCCATTTTCCACATCCCATCTGTGAGGCAGAGTGAACCCAAGCCACAGTGCAAATGGATTCGCCAAGTTGTACAGACCAAGCAAGCCTTTTCCTTGGATGTCTAAATATTTGTTTAACAGAGAATTTGTGTAGCTGTATATGTCACACTTTGAAAAGCCTATTGAGTCCCTTCTCTAAGCTATGCCAATAGAATTCAGCTTAAAGTAGAGTACAAAATAACCCTTTTGTGTAGTCTTATTGAATCTGAGAAACTACTGTCTAAGGAAACTGATTGTATTGGCATCAGTTTTATCTCCGACTAAGGAATTCATTTCAAACTCTACTCCTTGAGAACCACTTTAAGTTACAAAAGACAGTTTATAAAAAGGCCATACTGTACAACTAGATTATAGCTGATAGCTTCATTAAGCACAAATAATAAAGAGACTTCTTTTGACCTCTTACATGTGACTTTTGTACTTACCTACCCAATAACGTACTGCTGAGATTATTGATGTCCCAATAGCAAAAATGCCTTCAGGTAGGGTTGTAATCATTCTTGAGCTTTTTAGGATATATACCTTTAGCATTGTCAGCCACTATCCTCAATGCTGAAATAGTAGTAACATTAATAAACTCATTTTAGGAACTTTTCTGATCAAATCTTAGTGGGTTTTTGTTGTTGTTGCTGTTTTTTCGTTTCTGCATAGTTTCCATTAGTTTCTACTGCTTATAATTTACTCTGAAAGTAATTTAGCAACACCCCTATAAAGGAAACTAATTGATTACTAGTCTAAGTGTTGAGAGGGAAACACTAAAAAAATAATTGAGAAGTAGGACAAAACAAAGCCAGTCCACTCTAACGTATCCTGAGTACCTTCCTTTTGCAAAGCAAAATGGAACTAAACATTAAGAAGATTAAAATTGGTCTTTCTGCCGAGCAGTTGAAGGACTTATTTTTAAAAACAATCTATAGGAAACAGAAATCTTCACTGTAAGAGAATTTCCTTCATATGTATATTTGCTCAAATGTGGAATGCTCATTGAAGAACTTTGGGGCTATATAATAACTTTCAGTATTCGATTCAGAACCTAGGCCAAATGCATCTTAAAATTAGAAGCACAGCAGATGAATTAATTCATTTGTTGATCCAAGATGACTTACAGATAAATGAAAAGAGCTAAAATACAGCTTTCCATGAGAGAGCAAATGAGATGTGTCTCACTGCTAAAATAAAACCTGACCCCAAAAAAGTCAGTTTGGAAAATAAGATGGCTTGTTGAGATGGCATTTAAATATGCTTAAGAAAATAGCCATGACTTATGACAAATGTGAGGTTGTATAGAATAATTTACTGAATACTATTTTGTGGAAACATTTTGTAAATCATGTTCATTTTAGATTTATTTTTTCCATTAAAATATAAAAAGCTCCTCAGCAGTTTCCATTTCCTAAGAGAATTATAAATTATTGGTTTGTTGCATTTCTCAAAGCTTGTTTGCCTATTGTATTTGACCTTGAATAATGAGAAAATAAACTTAAAGTAATAAAATACGACTTTAGTCTTATCTCTGTTTTATTACTTTAATTTTTTCCCTTTTGGAGAAATGTGTGTTTCTGGTGTGGCAACAAAATTTAGAGTAGACAGAAAGATCAACAAAAAAAGGAAGATTGTTATTTTTTTCAAATAAACATATAATAATATGAAAATCAAATGATTTATTTTTTATTTTAAAAAAAGAAGAACCTGAGGTCTTAGCTTGTTATTGATTAATATCCTTGATACAAAAGTTTAAAGATGACTTCTTTTTTAATAGGTAATTAAAAAATTATCTAATGTTAAATTAGGACAGTAGGTTTGGTAGGTTATAATTAATCGAGCAGGTCAAGAACTATGTCTCGGAAAACAGTTCTCATCTTATATTTTTTCCTTCTGACATCTGAGTACAGATATATACTCTTAGTGTGTTTTCCTGACCTAATTGGTTGATTAGCTCAGCATTCTCCTCAAACTAAAGGAGAACACTAACACATAGGCTCATTAGCACCTTAAAGCATGGATACAGTTACACTGCTGTTATCAGTAATCACTCTCTTTATATTCTAAATTTGCAAAGTATAGTTGTTAGGAACAGAATTGGGCCGCCTCACTCCAAATTCATATGTTGAAGCACTAAATCACAATGTGACTAATGCTAATAATACTATATTTAGATTTAGGGCTTTTTAGGAGGTAAAGTTAAATGTGCTCATGATGGTGGGATCTTAAACTTATGGAATTGGTGGCCTTATAAGAAAAAGAAGATTTTGTCCCTCTCTCTCTCTCTCTTTACCCCCTCCCCGGTCACTCTCTATCTCCCCTCAATGTGAGGATCTAAAGAGAAATCAGCCATCTACAAGCCAGGAAGCGAGCTATCACCTGAACATGACCATGCTGGCACTTTGATGTTGGACTTCTGGCCCCCAAAACTGTGAGAAAATAAATGTCCATTGTTTAAGCCACCTAGATTATGGTATTTTGTTATGGCAGCCTGCAATGACTAGTACAATAATGAAAATAGTGTATTTCACTAATGCAGTAGAAACAAGTTGACATATTCTGAAGCTTTGTCTTAAGGAGTACTTATCTGAAATTTCAGGTCTAAGATATGTATGTCACACTTTGAAAAAGTCACTATAATGACTTTTTCTTTGCAGTAGTATGGGTCTGGATTTTCAGTGAAGGAGGACCATAATTTACTTGGTAATTTTCTCAAAGTTTTTCTTGTATTTATTAGATAGTACATATTTTTATACCATATCACACTGGGAATTCATTTAGAGTAAGAATAAAGGCAGTTAACAGTAGCTTTTGACGCGGTACCCACTGCCAGTATCATTAGAATCCAGTCCTGCCTCTTGGATCCCTTCCTGTGGTGCCACTGGGATATTTCATCCATGTTCTTGAATGACTTGGACTGTCTTGGCTACCTTCTCTGTCTTCTTTTTAATAACCCCTTCTTAAAATTTGCCATGTTTTCCACAAGCTTTATTTAGGATCAGTTTCAGCTGCATATAAAAGAATAAAAGCATCTTCTGCGTTTCTTTTGTTAGCCATGAGTAAGTGGTGGTAAGGGGGATGATGAGTATAGACCCCATATGTACAGTTTTTTCTTATTATAGGTCATTTCCATTAGATTGTAATCCCACTGGAGGAAGGGATCTTGCCTCTTATACTTACCTCCATATAGGTAACTTCTAAAATAGTGCCTGGGCCATAAAAAGCCCTCAGTCAGTAGTTTCTTAATATGCAAGTGGCTGAAATAATGAGTAAATGGAGTTGATACTACAAACACAAATAAAGGTCATTTTGTGAGCTACTGTTTTTAAAATGTCAAAAATAAACTTTTCCCTGTAGGTAATGGAGAGCTATTGAACATTTCCAAGATGAGACAGGATACAGAAGTTTTTCACACTAATCATGTTGTTGTTTTTCAGACTAAGCCTATATTTTTAAACTAATCACATATTAAAAATAAATGCTGACAAATATAACTCATGAAAAAAAGAGATTGTTTTAAATATTTTTGAACTTAAAAACATTTAAACCTTCCATATATTTTTAAGCTAGTTTTATTGAGAGAGAATAGATTACTTTTATAGAAATGGATAAAAAATAAGACAAATATTTAGGTTGATAATGTAAAGCAGTGATTTTCAACAGGTGTGCCGCGGCACATTGGCGGGCCATAAAAGTTTTAAAACATGCAATCCCTGACTATTTAGTCCGGGGGCACTGACCTCTTTTTCCTTACCTTGTCACATTAAAAAATGACAACAGCCAACACAACAAGAGCTGTCCAGTGTGAATGCATCAAAATTATACCTATTTTTTGTCAAAACAAAAACATATTTTTTGGTGTGCTGCAGAATTTTAGTAACTACCATGTGTAATGAGATGAAAAAGGTTGAAAATCACTGATATAAGGCATGACTCCATATTTCTAGCTAGTAAGATATACCAATGTAATATTTTGGTTTTGAACAAAACTGAAGAAAATTATGGATAGTTTTATAACTTTTAAGTACTGCTATTGAGGTATAATATACAGAAAATTGCACATGTCATAGACATATAGTTCAATTAATTTTTACATGTGAAAATTCTCAATTAAACTTACTTTTAATAGCAACTGAGAAGCCTCCATCATGCATGGTTAACCATTTTTCTTACTTCTAACAGATAAAATAGTCTGTTCTCATACTTTATATAAGTGGATCTATGTAGGTGTACTACACGTACACTTTGAATCTGGCTTTCTGCTCCATTTTATGTTGGTGAGATTCAGCGATATTTTGTTGTGGTTCTAGAGTGCTCATCCTCATTGCTGTATAGAGTCCCATGTGTACATTTCTATTGAGTGTGTGCTCAGGAGTAGAATGGCTGCAACCCACAGTATACATGTGCTGAACTCTAATAGCTACTGCCAAAATTTTGCAACAGGCATTTTTGAGATCTCACGTTCCTGCATATCCTCCCAACACTTAGTATTAGTTGTCTTTTTATAAAACTAATTTTAGCTTTTTTAGTGGAGGTGCCATGATAAATGAATTGTTTTAATTTTCATTTCCCTATAAAAAAATAAGTTGAACACCTATTCATCTTCAACCTGACCATCTAGTCTTTTGTGAAGTATCAAGTCTTTGGACAATATTTTTATTGTGTTCTTTCCATTGCCATTTGTCCCCCTTAGTCTACCCTCCCCACTGTAATCACTACACTGTTGTCCATGTCTATGCATCCTTTTTCCTTTTTGCTTAATCCCCCCCCACCCCCTAACCACTCCCACCTCAACCCTTTAGCCTGCTGCCTGTCTGTGAGTCTGTCTCTATTTGCTTGTAAGTTCACTTTGTTCATTAGATTCCACATATGGGTAAAATCATGTGGTATTTTTCCTTCTCTGACTGGCTTGTTTCACTTAGCGCAATGTTGTCCAGGTCCATCATGCTGTACAAAGGGTAAAATTTTATCTTTTTTATGGTTGAGTAGTATTCCATTGTGTAAATGTACCATAGTTGCTTTATCACTCTTCTACTGATGGACAATCGGGCTGCTTCTAGATCTTCGCAATTATAGAATAATGCTGCAATGAACATGGGGGTGGATATAGTCTTTCGAATTAGTGTTTTGCATTTCTTTGGATAAATTCCCAGAAGTAGAATTGCTGGGTCACAAGGCAGTTCCATGTTTAATTTTTGCAATTATCTGCCTCCATACTGCTTTTCACAGTGGCTGCACTAATCTGCATTCCCACCAACAGGAAAAAGTGTTCCCCTTTCTCTATATTCTCGCCAGCATTTGTTTGTTGATTTATTAATGATAAATTAGTTTAAAAAACTAGTGATCTATTGCTACATGATGCATTACCCCCAAATGTAACAGCCTAAAGCAACAAATAGTATCTTAACACTCAAGCATCTTGTTGTTCTGGTACAGTATCTCTTGTGAGCTTCTAGTCAAGCTGTCAGCTGGGGCTGCATTCATATAAAAGTTTTACTAAGGCTCTATTATTCACCTCCAATAAAGCTCACTGTTGACTTGGCCTCTCTACAAGGGTGCCTGAGTGCTTTCAAGTCATGGTAACTTGCTCGTTTCAGAGCAGGTAACCCAAAAAAGAGAAAGTGATCAAGAAGTAAGCTGTAGAGTATTTGATAACAAAACCTCTGAAGTAAAAAAGCAATCACTTCTATAGTATTCTGTTGCTCAATCAGACCAAACCTGGTATGATGTGGAGGGAATTTCCAAAGGGTATAAATATCAGGAGGTGAGAATCATTGAAAATCATTATAGAGACTGGCAACCATAGGGTTTCATTAAATCTATAGGTACATTTCAAAAGAATTGGTATTCAAATGTTATTAAGTTACATAACCAAAAACATGGTATGTTTATTTAGCTTTTCTTTAGTATTTCTCAATAATTTTATTTAGTGTTCAGTGTGGAGTTGTAACACATCTTTTGTTAGATTTATTTCTAAACAGTTGACTTTTGATGCTATTCTATTTCATTTTTAAAATGAATCTTCTATATATTTATTGCTGCTGTGAGAAATGCATTTTATTTTACAGTTTATTTTACAGTTTATTTTACAGTTTATACTACATTGATCTTGTATCTGGTGAAGTTGCTTTATTTGTTTTTAAGTTCCAAGTTTTTTCTAAATATTATTTTAGATATTCTAAGTGCATAATTATGTCACTTATTAACAATAATAATTAAATGATGAAAAATTCCTAAACACCTTAAAGAATTCATTGAAGACATCTGGATTTAGGGTCATCCTTGTCAGAATGTTTTTAATAGAAGATTCAATTTCTTTTCTTTTTTGTATATTTTATTGAGAATGCTGTTACAGTTGTCCCATTTTTCTCCCCTTGTTCCCCTCCACCCTGCACCCCACCCCAGTACCCCCATACCTCTTAGGAGATTCAATTTCTTTACTTGATATCAGGCAATTTAGATTTTCTACATATGCTCTCATTTCCTACAGTTTCATATGGAGGAATTTGTATATTTCACTCAAATACTCTGATTTATTCCTAAAACTTTTAATAATATTTCCCTTTTGATCTTTTTTGATGCAGATAGAAACAGTGTAACTGGTACCATGTTAGCATTTGTCATTCTTCATACTGTAGTGTGTGCTTACTTTCTCATTTTTTTCCCCTAGCTCTATCTCACTAGGGGGGTGATCAATTTCATTAATATTTTCAGATGTTTAAAGTATGCTTCTGTTGAATGTTTGCATTATAATTTATTGATCTATTCTTTTTCTTTTAGTTCAGTCAGCTTTTGCTTTATGTATTTTGAAATAGTTTTAATAGATGCAAACATTTAAAATTGTAATAGTTTTCTTTATTACTGTGACTTATTATTTTCTATCTCAGCAATGATTCTTAAAGTCTACCTTTTCGATTACTAATATAGATTTTATTTTATTTTATTTTTTGGTTACTATCAATCACCTTTTTCCAAAATCTTAAGATCATCTCTCTGCTTCATTTATTGAGAGGATGTCCATTTTTTCAGCAACACAAATGCTTATCATGTGTGATTTTGGTTGCAGTGCTGAAAATCACAAAGAGGACTGTTTTCCAAAAGGGCTAACAATGCCAAATAGAAACATTCTTTGAGGACAAGGGAACTTGGAAGTTGATGTGTCTCTGAAGTTGTAACTCCTTGGGAATTGAGAAAAATCTTCCCCTCTTCATGAAATTTGTTTATGTGCTTCTTCTTCTTTTTCTTGAGGACATAAACTCCATGAAAAGAATTTGCCTTTCTATTAATTACTATAGCCCCCAGTGATTAGAACTGAGCCTCGTGCATAATAGAAGCCTATATTTGTGTGATTTGCAAGGGAATCTCATTTTCCTTCTGAACATCTGCCTGACAAAGGTTCCGCTACCTCCATTTTACTTGTAATGTAATTAAGCCTGATGAACAAATTATAGAGTAGGAAAAGGTCTGTCGGATGTAGGAGAGCATTTCACTTCTAAGTCTTTACAATGGCACCGGCAGGGACCTTAGCTGAGAGACAGTAAGGAGGTATGATTGCTAAGGACTCGTGCTTCATAGTCAAACTTACAGACCATCTCTGTCCCTGTGACTTTGGGCAAATTACCTAACCTGCCCTCTTTCTTCAGCTTCCTCATCTGTAACTGAGGATACCAATACCTAGCTCATTAAGTCATTTTGAGAATTAAATCAGTTAATATCCATGTATAGGAAAAACTGAGATTTTTTTCTTTCCATGTAGAGAAAGACTCAGTTCCTTTTAGTTGTGTTTCACTCCTGTGTGTTTCCCTTAACAGTCACACAAAACAATTTACTTGTTACCTAATCAGTGGAGGCTTTTTCCCACATGAAGCAATTGTTTGCAACATCAGCAGGATATCCAAAAATTTAACTCATTTCCGATGCTCTCTATCCAGAGATAACATCGGATCCCACAGGTTAAGGGCTCAGTCCCATAAGACTGCTGCCCACTACACTTCAGATGCCGGTCACAGGTAGTGAGTCCCCAGGCTATTCACAGCTCCTATTTGATTTGGCTACACATCAGAGGCTCCCACAACTTCCTCCCCAAGCTTGATTACTTTGCTAAGGTGGTTCACTGAACTCAGAGAAACACTTATTTACATTTACCAGTTTACTAAAAGATAAACACTGCAGATAAGCAGCCAGAAGTGATACGTAGGACAAGGTCTGGGAGGCTCCCAACAGCAAGAGCTTTTGTCCCAGGGAGTTGGGGTGCATCACCCTTCCATTGCGGGTGGAAGCTCTAGCCTGAAGGCTCTCTGAAGCCTATACTTTTGGGATTTTATGGAGGCCTCCTCACACAGGTATGATAAATTATTAACTTCCTTTCCAGCCCCTCAGACCTCCCTGGAGGATGAAGGGTGGGGCTGAAAATTTCATGCTTATAATCACAGCTTGACCTTTCTCGTGACCAGCCCCTCTCCAGGAGCCCACACAGTCATCCCAACAGAACAAAAGACGCACCCAATGCTGTTATCATTTAGGAATTTATAAGTGTTTTAGGAACCGTGTGTCAGGAACAGGGCCAAAGACCGAATGTTAGAACAAGAGCTGCTCCTCATGTTCTTATTACTTAACAGGAAATTTCAAGGGTTTTAAGAGCTCTGTGCCAGAAACTTGGATCAGAGACCAAGACATGTTTTTTTCTTTTCTCTCAACTTGGAAAATATTTATTACTTGTAAGTCAAGTTCACTTTCCCGCCACAGGTAATATCAGATCCTACTTTAGAGGAAAAAGAGAAGCCATCCTATCAGAGTGCTTTCTCTTTCTCCAAATCTTGTACACTGGCTTTTGGGCCAATATTTTCCATTTTTCTGCTGTTACAGGAAGAAAAAGAGACTTTCCCTTTTATGGTGTCAGTTGCCTCCCCTATAATCAGAATCCCAGCTCTTCATCTAGTCTCTGGGGCCTTAAGGATAGACTTTTCCTTTTCACTAATCTTACCCTCAACCTTCCCTTTTCTACTGTGTCTTTCCTATCAGCACTTAT
>PVJD01000490.1:166665-427542 GCA_004026545.1 Mormoops blainvillei
AGAAATCCAAGATCTTGAACCTGACCGCGAACATTGTACTCACCGTCGGCGTGGTTCAAATGTTTAAAAAAAAAAGGATGTGTGTTTTATCCGTGCTAGAGGTGGGGCTAGCTGCCTTCTTCATGCTTCTTTTCCCATGAGCCCAACCTTGGTTGGTGTTTGGAGTTCTGCAATATGGCTTCCAAAATGGAGCCCTATGGAGAAAAAGGAAGGAACCAAAGAGAAAGGGAAAACTCTAGGAAAGGAAAAGACCAAAAGAGGAGGTTTCAAGAGAGCAAATTACAGAGAAAGAAAAACTTAAAATCTTTTTTTTCCACTGAAAATCTGTCCCCTTACTCCCTTAATCCCTTTGTATTTCTTGGGATGACATGATATAAAAGTTGGCAACTATAGAGTTAAAATGAGGCTGATGTAAATTTTCCCTGGAGGCTGCACTTAATCCCAGAAAATGTTTCTGGTGAGATTATATATATAGAGAGAGATGAGATACTAAGTATGAATGAATCTTACATAGTGCTTGGCAGAAAGTATGGACTTGCCAAAGTAAATTTGTCTTTCTTGAAGAAATACCTGTGGATACTCTCTGCTGATCTTTTAGCCAATAAATTTAAAAATTCAGTGGATGCATGTCTCCCATACATATCAAAGAGCTATAAAGGTCCCGCTTTCCCCTCCACATTCTTGAGAAGGATGCTTCAATTTCCCTTTCTTATAGATTTTTACAATGTAAATAATGGAAGGGAGATAAAAGATTTTTCAGAAATATACATGAGATCACTTTTTTCTCTGCTATCAATTCAAGTTTATTAAACTTTACTGCAGTCCAATAATCGTATTAGGATTACAACACTGTTTCTTTAGTAAGCCTGACTCCTTAGGCCCTTTTGGATGCCAGCTCGCGAGTGAAACGTGTTTACTGTCGTCATGTGTTCCTCCCTAAACAGTGCAGACTCAAAACCCTCTATGCTATACTATCATTATGGTCCAGAATAATTCTCATTTCCTCTGGGAGAAAAAAAAAGCACTTCTCAATGTTACATTCTTTACTGAGAGGATCATACTAAAATCTCCACATTTCTAAATTATAGGCAAGGGGGTTCTTTAAAGAGTACGATTTTGTGATTCTGCTAATATACTATTGGCTAAAAAAGGGGGAAGGCAAATTTTAAGGTTAATACCTAATTTACCTGAAACTACCTAACAGCTAAAGACAAATTATAATTAGAGTTGGTTTCCACACTGCTACTGTTAGGAGGTGAAGACTGCCTTCAGCTCAAAATAATCCAATGCCAAAGTGACATATCACATCTTGGGGAGACCTGCTCTAAACCTCTTCACTGATAAAAACAGTACAAATATATATGTATATATTTATCTATATTTACATGGATCTATAGATACGCATCTCCAAGCACTGAAAAGAAATTTTTCTAAGTAAATGCTAAATTCATAGTGTTTAAAAGTTAAAAATAAATTTGCAGGCTTAATTTTTAGTTAATTTAGAATTAAATGGTCATATTGGACATTGTTTATTCTAGGTTGCTAGAACATTCTGTAATTATGATGAAATTAAATGCAGTTCCCTGTGATCATTTGAAACAGAATTTCCTGAACGAATGAATTAATTTACATCAAACACTCAGGATATGATCATCCTTAATCACCATGTAAGCTAACCCACTTCTATCTACAGAATCATCTTGTTGCCTAAATTACTGATAAAAATGTATAGTTAAAAAGATGAGTTGCCTCATTTTCCTAAACCACTTTTTCTCAACCATCTAAATATTGTTAAGTCACTTAAGAGTTTAGGTAAGAATGTGCTATATCAATCATCAAATTCAGTCTTCTGCTTCTACAGAAAGGTGAGGTGATTTCCCCAAGAGCACACAATAGGCTGGTGATGGAGCTGAAAGAGAAATCATCCCTGCCTTACTCTATTCAGAGGCAATATTCTATGTAATCATTTCCTGTAAATTACCATAGAAAGGAAGAAGGGGGGAGGAAGCTGTGACGTCCGCTTTCCAAATTGATTCTGCTTAAATTTAGATTCTTAATTTAAAAATGAATAGATCTCCATCACCATCTAGTCACTTCCGTATTACAGATAAATAAACCAGACTTACTACTTTATGAATAAATTTGAGGTTTAACTCCTTGCCACTCTGTTTTTTAAAAAACATTCTAAACAGATGGAAGTTTGTCATCTTTAAAAAGATCCAAGTCATAGCATTCTTAATTTGGAACTCTCTGTGAATTAACTGAAATTTGAAATCTTAATACGGCCTTAAAGAGTATAGTTACACTTGAATAAACTTTCCCTATTAAAATGGTTGATTAAATGTGACTAGATTTTTGAAGATTTATGAAGATGACTATGTTTATATAACTCTAATTTTCAAACATTCCAAATCCTTTTTATTTTAAGAAATATGGCTACTCTAAAACTAAAATGTGAATTCTCTTTAGATAAACATTAGAGTCTTTACTTCCATTAAAAATTGTATTTGTGGGGAGAATAATTTTAGACTGACATCGATATTTAATTTAAATTATATGAGAAATTAGAACACAGTTTGTATTTTTTAAAATGTTTGTATGATGTTATATATGGCACAAGATTTTGATATAAAGATTATTTCACTTTAGTTTATTGAACTGTAATTGAATTTAATAATTATATCTTTTGAGAAATCAAAGTTTAAACTTTTCACATATTTATTCAACCACAATAAAATACACTTCAAGTATTTTTATAATAAATAATTTTTAAAGTCAATCTCAAATATCTTAGGAACCACAAGTATTTTCCTCAAAAACATAGTCATTAAAAATTTCATTCACATCTTTCTAGTCTACGCTGTCATTTTGGTTTTCTTGTCTAACCTCAGCAAGAAGCTTAATTTGGTATTTTAATAGCTTAATTATGACCTCGCCAGCAATTTCTGTGTTGACATGTTTTTAAAATTCTGACTGCCAACTGAATTGAAATATACACCTCATATATTTTAATGTTCTCATGTATTTCTCTGTATTAATGTTTTCTTGGCTCCTTAACATTTAGATACAAAGCATTATTGAGATCTAGAGGTGAGACTATGAACCCAAGAGCCCATTTTTTTTCTCCTTTATTACTCTTGAGGAGGAGGAGTACATACAAGTCTGACTGTGACCTCAGACACCCTGAGTCCTCATTCTCCTTCTGTTCATCCCTTCCCTCACCTTCCCCCACACATTTTTCTTCTAAATTAAACTGTTCATTAGCACTGTTATGACCTTTGAATTCTTTATGTTTTTCTCAACAACATTTATAATGTGAATTTCCCCTTTTGTCAGCAAATTATGACAGTTAAAACACATATTTTGAAAGCTATGTAAGCATTCTTCTGAAACAAAGACTGACTTCCACGCAGTTTATTTCACACAGTGGAAAGATACTCTTTGTAAACCTGACTTACCCAAATGCTTCTCTCATTTCTCAATGTGTAACTTTCAGTTTTACACAGAAAAGAAAATTTCTGAGACCTTAGGAATGGTGAACATGATTTTAGATATAATGCATAACTAAGGCAGTTTTAAAATATTGATATTTAATATTTTAGTTTATGACAGTTGAAAATTAGTCAATTGAATAACTTAAGTGCCTGAGGGCATCTTTCTTTAACAAACACAAAGAAAAAGAAATAAAACAAAGATAAAATAGAAGAGGAAATATATGATTTATGGACATGCTATAAATGCATGATTTTAATATTATTTATATGTAGTAAAATGTAAACAGATGCCAGAAACACTTTTATTGTTGTTTTATTATTACTGTCTCTTTTTAAGAAGTCCGGGGCAACAAGAAACTAATTTATTTAATGCTTATTGTGTGTCTAGTAAAGGTTGTCCCTTTCCCTCATTTAGGAAGGCTAACTCTCTACACACTATATCTTCATAAGGAGAGAAGGTTAGTAGCATGCCCTACTCTTAGGAGTTGTTTGGGTATCATTTAATCATGAGATTTACTTTTATCAAAATGTTAACTATTCTTTGAGATAGTGTTTTCATATTCCTTTCCCCTTATCTTATTTATTAACTCTGTTGTTAAATTAAGTTGCTTTTTCTTAACATCTAGAAATGTTAAAACATCCAAAAAAAATGGAGAGAAGGGTATAATCGGTTCTAAAACTTTGAGTATGTATTTCAAAGAAAACCCATACATTATATTTTTTAAAACCACAAATATTGATACCTTAGTGTATACCTCTACCAGAAGACTTTTTAAAATTTAGTCCCATACTATATTTAACAATAAAATATATAGTAATTTCTTAAAAATAAATCCATAGTTATCCCCAGTTAGTTCAAAAATGTCTGCTTACATTCGGTTCACTCTAATCTGGATCCAGACAAGGTGCAAACAATGCATTTGGTTGGTGTGCCCCCACCTCTTTTATGCCATTGATTTGAGCATGAATTATGAGGCATCATTTCAACAATGAGAATTACTCCACCACAGAGTGAGAATCACAGCTGGAAGTGCTCAAGCAGAGGCTGAGTGAGCACTGTCACAGGCTTCGCTGAGAGAATTCATATACTGGTTGTTTTAAAAGAACCTCCCAACTCTAAGACTGCCATTTCTAGAAATAAAGTAATCATGGATGCAGTCTTACAATTACTGTGATAGAAAACGTGTGTCTCCTTTGCACTGGCAAAGATCCAGGTCCTCTCCAATTCTTCTGTCAGCAGCACGGGGTGGGAGTGGTGGTGGGGGGGCGGTAAACACTTGGGTGCAATACCCTTTTTCTTATCAAAATGAAGATGATTATTCAAGCAAATAGGGAACACATCTTTATAAGCTTTGTTTTATCTTAAATATGGCATTCTCTCATTAATTCTCATTATAATTCTTGTTATAAGTGGTCCAATTCCTAAAATAGCTTCCTGACATGTTTCCCTCTAGTCTCTTACCGTGGTACTTCAATGTTTGGCTATATTTCTATTTTTTAAAATTCTGATTCATGATATTATTTTTGCTAAATCGTTGGGCCTCTTTTTTCTTTATGATCAACCACATTTTTATTATTCAACTTTCAAGGACCCCTGAGACTGGCCTTTTGTTGAGTAAAGAAGTTGTTTTCTTTCCAGGATTGACACGTCCTCCATAATAATTTTATAGACTCTGAGGCAGACAGCTCTAGGCAGCATATGTGACCTAAAGCAATTCCCTCACTCTCTTTGAATTGTTTATAGTTATATCTGAATGAGAATAATAAAACTGAACTTACAGAATTATTACTAATAGAGTAAAGCACTTCGCACAATGCTGTGCAGACAGTGAGTTCTTTTTACCAGTCTCAGTTCCCTTTGTGTACCTTCCCTCTCCCTTTTATTTATTGTACCCGTAGTTATTTTAATTGGGCATGCCATTCATTTGGTGCCTAAATCCTCTGCATGTTTTTATCAGTTGTCTCTTTTTAAGGTTCACCAATGAAGCAAATTACTTAGGCTGAAACTAGTAGTGTATTTTTTATATATATTGCAACTTGAAAAAAAATAGCATGTGTGGAATATTTGGAAAAGCCAGAAAACTGAATTCTTACCTTCACTTGTAAAAAATTAAGTGTAAAATGAGAAATTTTACATAGCGATAAAAAAAGTCATTGGTCCTTACATTTATGTAACTAAGCATGGCTGTGATAAGCTGTGACAGCTTGAACACTGAATCTGTGATAGTGACAAAGCGGTAACCACATTTCTGTGGCATCTGTAGCAGTTTTCTCAGATTCAATAAAGAACACAATTGTTTTTCAATTGCATTCACTTTAGTGTTTCTGCTCTCCTCTTGTGTCTTGTTTCCCAAGGCATCTCCCTTCAGCGTGAGCTAGTCTAAAGCATTTTCATGGAAACAGGAACCACGACTGGGTCATCTGTGGCCTAGATGTAGTTTCTAGCAACGAAAGGACTTTGTGGACATTTCAAACAATCTAAAGTATATAAAATTATATCAAGAGTTAAGGACATTTTAGGAAATAAAACTTTTCTGAGATCACAGCATGGGAGCTTTTAGTGTTGCTGTTTTGTTTACTACTAACGCTTTTTTCCCATCACCTTGAAAGTTTTTCCTTTAGTTTACTTTGTGTTTACTTTGTGTTTACTTCGGCGAGTTATACATTTTCTGGTGGACCAAAATCATTTCATTTCATTGTCACAGACAGCCATTCATTTAGAGCTCAAGCGGCTCAAAGAGGGATTATATAAATATTTTATTAAAATAATAGCCCTGGCTCTCACGGGAACAGGCATAAAAATCATAGCCCCATTTATAAACCACACTAAGTCTAATAAAACGGCAGTATCTATAAGAGCCTACCAAGTTAAAAGCAAGCTCAATAACTTCAACTATACTCTGAATTCATTTTATTTCTGCTTTTTTCTTACACTTTAGATATGAATTTTTATGCATTCACCTAATTTGTAGATGCCTATAATATGCATAATTCTAGTCTATTTGCTTTGGGGAATACTCATAGTTTTGCAGTAGGTTGTAGTCGAAGGAATTTGCAGTCTAGTTCAGAAGGAGGAATAAAGCATAAATGTTAGGTATTGAAATTAAAATGAGCCTATAACTCAACCATTTCTTAGCCACCTTTAGCTTCAATAAGACTTATGAAAACAAAAATATACACAAGAAAAAGGATTTAAAAAACTAGCTATTAATAGCATCCAGAAGAAATTTCAATGACTTGAAAGGCTATTGCAACTGAATTTGGAACATAATACAAGTCTACTGATACCACTGGAGACAAAACATACGTCTTGGTCTGAAGGAAGATGACACAGGCTTTTCTCCGTGCTCTGTCCCTCAATTTAGAAGTGAAAGTTTTGACTGAAGATAATGATGGACAGCCATCTCTCTGCTTCATTGGTGCTGTTTTTTAAACAGCTAGAGTGCTACTGTCATCATTCAGCCCCTGCCTCCTTGGCATCTTTTATAGTCAATGTAATTAAAGTTCTAGAAAACAGTCGCCAGTAGGCAGGGAATGGGGTGAAACATACACTGCTCTGCCATCTTTGTAGATAAAGTATGAGTAGAGAGAGGAAAAACAATAAAAGCTTACTTTAAGAATTACAGCTTTTCATATGTCCCATATGTTAAAAAGCAAAGGGGTGGTCTAATACACCAGGGACAGGTCCAGCTGAGGCTAACAAAGACTTCCTCCAAGATCTCTGGACCCCAAGATTTGGTTCAGGAAAGTGGATGCAGTTATTCAAAGTGGAAGACGAGGTGGAACTGAGGGCAACCCGTACACCTTACTTATTAGTAATGACTGGACATCTTTCTTTCTCACGTCTTCCGCTAGAGCATGGGCTCCAGAGGCAGGCAGTGTTCTTCCAGGCTATCCCAGACTGCGTTTTAACTTAAGGTAGTTTGTTGGTCTTTCCTGAAG
The DNA here is from genome assembly GCA_004026545.1 of Mormoops blainvillei. NCBI lineage: Eukaryota > Metazoa > Chordata > Mammalia > Chiroptera > Mormoopidae > Mormoops > Mormoops blainvillei. The sequence continues at coordinate 174,102 of PVJD01000490.1, forward strand.
AATTTGCATCTCCCTCTTTGTAGCCCCTGATGTCAGTTTCTTTTCTGTCTTTTACATGATCCCTAAGCTAATAAGATATTTTAGTTCTGTTGTAGCTAAGACTTACTGCAAGTTTCCAAGTTAAATATAGCCTCCTGAGCTAAAGCCTCTTCGGTAAAACGTGCAGGTTACAGATTATACTCGATATTTTGGGAAATTAATGAATGTATTTAATTATTAAAAAGAGAAAATTATTTCAATAGCTAGATAGAGGAAAAAGAAATAAAGATAAAAAAACAGGTAAGAAACTCCATAAATGATATTTAAAAATGAATTGTCCTTCTTAACAGATTTGATAAATTGGGAAATGTTTTTAGACATTTTTTCAATGACATCAGCCTTGAGTTAATAACCAATAATAGTTTCTAAACAATTCAACTGCATTTTCATTTTGGATTCTTAGATTAGACTTCAGGCAGGCAAATGCTGTAAATGTTCTTTTTTTGTTGTTGACACTGTTACAGATGTCCCCCATTATACTCCCTCCACAAAGGCCTCCTCCCCACCCCACCCCCATAACCCCTGGCCTTCACCACATTGTTGTCTATGTCCATGGGCTTTACATATATGCATTTATGTACTGTGGTGAATCTCTTCCAGTCCCCTCTGCCCCCTCACCTCTGAGATGTATCAGTCTGTTCCATATGTCCTTGCCTCTGGTTTTATTTCGTATGTCACTTTATTTTGCTCATTGGATTCCACATATAAGTGAGATCATATGGTATTTGTCTTTCTCTGACTCGCTTATTTCACTGTCTCCTGGTCCATCAATGCTGTCTCAAAGGGTAAGAATTCCTTCACCTTTTACAGCTGCATGGAATTCTGTTATGTAAATATACCACAGTTTTTCTATCCACTCATTCACTAATGGGCACTTAGGCTGTTTCCAGATCTTGGCTATTGCAAACAGTGCTGCTATAAACACAGGGCATAAATTCTTTTAAATTGGTGTTTCTAGATACTTAGGATTTATTCCTGAAGTGGGATCATTGGGTCAAAATTTTTAATTTTTTTAGTAAACTCTACTGCTTTCCACAGTGGCTGCACCAGTCTGCATTCCCGCCAACAGTTCACTAGGGTCCCCTTTTCTTTACACCCTTGCCAGCACTTGTTGTTTGTTGATGTATTGGTGGTAGCCATTCTGACAGTTGTGAGGTGATATCTCATTGTGGTTTTAACTTGAATCTTTCTGAGGACTACTGACATTGAGCATCTTTTCATATGTCCATTGGCCATCTGTATATGCTCTTTGGAGAAGTGTCTGTTCAGATCCTTTGCCCATTTTTTAATTGGATTGCTTGTCTTTCTGGTGTTAAGTTATTTAAGTTCTGTATGTATTTTGTAAATTAATCCCTTTTCAGATGTGTCATTGGCAAATATATTATCCCATTCAGGGGTTTATCTTTTCATTTTGCTGATGATTTGTTTTGCTGAGCCAAAGCTTTTTAGTTTAATGTAGTCACATTTTTTTTCCCCCTTTATTTCCCTTGCCCTTGGAGACTTATTAGCAAAGAAATTGCTGTGAGAGATGTCTAAGATTTTATTGCCTATATTTTCTTCTAGGATTTTTATGGTTTTGCAAATTACATTTAACTTTTTTGTCCATTTTGAGTTTATCCTTGTGCATGGTGTAATTGATAGTCTAGTTGTGTCTTTTTCATGTACCTGTCCCATTTTCCCAGGACCATATATTGAAGAGACTATCTTTACTCCATTGTGTGCTCTTGCCTCCCTTGTCAAATATCAATTGACCATAAAGATGTGTGTTGATTTCTGGGCATTCTGTTTTGTTCCATTGATCTATACGCCTGTTCTTATGCCAGTACCAGGCTGTTTTGATTATAATGGCCTTGTGTGTGGCTTGATATCAGATATTGTGATCCCTCCAATTTTGTTCTTCTCTTGCAAGATTTCTGAGGCTATTTGTGGCCTTTTTTGGGTCCATATAAATTTTTGTTATATTTGTTCTAGATCTATGTAATATGTCATTGGTATTTTAATAGGAATTGTGTTGAATTCATAGATTGCTTTGAGTAGTATGGACATTTTAATGATGTTATCTCTTCCGATTCATGAACATAGTATATGTTTCCACTTATTTGTGTCTTCCTCAATTTCTTTACTGTCCTATAGTGTTCCAAGTATAGATCTTTTACCTCCATTAATTTTATTCCTTATTTTTTGTTGAAATAGCAAGTGGGATTGTTTCCTTAGTTTCTCTTTCTGATAGTTCATTATTGGTGTATAAATATTCCACCAGTTTGTAAATGCTAATTTTGTATCCTGCTACTTTGCTGAATTCATTTATTAGTTCGAGTAGTTTTTAGAGGGGAGTCTTCAGAATTTTCTATGTATACTGTCACGTAATCTGCAAATAATGACAGTTTTACTTCCTACTTTCCCATTTGGATGTCCTTTATTTCTTCTTGGCTGATTGCTGTGGCTAGGACTTCCATGCTATGTTGAATAATAGTGGTAAAAATGGACATTTTGCCTTGTTCTTGATTGTAAGGAAACTGCTTTTAGTTTTTGCTATTAAGTATGATGCTGGTTGTGGGTTTTTCACATATAGCCTTTATTATGTTGAGGCATGACCCCTCTATTCCTATTTTGTTGAGAGATTTTATCATAAATGGGTACTGAATTTTAGCGAATGCTTTTTTGGCATCTATTAATATGGTCATGTGATTTTTTTTTGTCTTTAATTTTGTTTATGTAATGTATCACACTTATGAATTTAAGAATATTGTACAAACCTTATATCCCTGGGATAAATTCAGCTTGATCATTGTGTATGATCTTTTTGATATATTACCTGATCTAGTTTACTAATATTTTGTTCATGATTTTAGCATCTATGTTCATCAGGGACAGCAACCTATAATTTTCTTTTTGTAGTGTATTTAAGGGGTTTTGGAATTAGGATAGTGCTGGCTAGTAAAAAGAGCTTGGAATTCTTTCTTCTCTTGAATTTTTTTTAAAGAGTTTGAGGAGGAGAGATGTTAATTCTTCTTTGAATGTTTGGTAAAATTCACCTGTGAAGCCGTCTGGTTCTGGACTTTTGTTTGCTGGAAATGTTTTGATTACTGCTTCAATTTCATTAGTTGTTATTGGTCTATTCAGGTTTCTGATTTTTCTTGACTGAATTTTAGAATATTGTGTATTTCTAAGAATTTGTCTATTTTGCCCATCTTGTGCAATTTCTTGGCATATAGTTGATCACCGTATTTTTTTTTTTTTTACAATCCTTTGTATTTCTGTGGTATCAGTTGCTAATTCTCTTTCATTGCTGATTTTATTTATTTGGCTCCTCTCCCTTTTTTTTCTTGCTGAATCTGGTTAAATGGTCCTCTACCTTTTTTATCATTTAAAGAATAAGCTCTCGGTTTTGATGATCTTTTATTTATTTATTTATTTATTTATTGGCTGTTTCTATGTCATTTATTTCCACTCTGATCTTTGTTATTTTTGCAACTTTATGAATTTTGTGACTTTGGGCTTTGTTATTATTCCTCTAGTTCTTTTAGCTGTAGGGTTATATTATTTATTTGGGGTTTTTCTTGCTTCTTGAGATAGGCCTGTAATGCTATGAACTTCCCTCTCAGGACTGCTTCTTTCACTGTGTCCCATAGATTTAGGGTTGTTTTGTGTTTGTTTTCATTTGTTTCCCAGTAATTATTTATTTTTTTCCTTGATCTAATATGTAACCCATTCCTTGTTTAACAACATACTATTTAGCCTCCTTGTGTTTGAATATTTTTGAGTTTCATTGTTCTGGTTGACTTCCAGTTTCATGCAATTGTGATCAGAGAAGATGCTTCATATAATTTCAATCTTCTTGAATTTATTAAGACTTATTTTGTGTCTTAACATATGGTCTGTCTTTGAGACTGTTCCATGTGCGCTTGATAAGAATGTATATTCTGCTGGTTTGGGATTGGATATAAAAGTCGATTAAATACATCTGATCTAGTGTGTTGTTTAAGGCCGCTCTTTCCTTGTCACTTTTTTGTCTGCATGATCTATCCATTGATGATAGTAGAGTGTTAAAATCCCCTACTATGATTGTATTGCAGTCAGTCTCTTCCTTAAAGTGCACCAGGATTTTCTTTATATATTCAGGTGCTCCTATATTTGGAGCATATATGTTTACAAGTGTTATAGCCTCTTGTTGGATTGATCCCTTTAGTATTTTGTGGTGACCTTCTTTGCCTCTTATTGTGGCCTTTGTTTTGAAGTCTATCTTGTCAGATATAAGTATGGTTACCCCAGCTCTTTTTTCCCATTTCCATTTGCATGGAATTTTTTTTCCATCCCTTTACTTTCAGTGTGTATGAATCTTTTGTTCTGAGGTGGGTCTTTTATAGACAACAGATTCCTCCTGTTCTTTCATTTGGGGACTGTTTCTTTGTCTCTCCATTTTGGTTGTATCTTTATGCTTTTTTCTGTGTATTAGATAGACCTGATATGACTCACAGTCTTCGTGGGTGGTTTTATGTTACTAAGTAGTGTGGTCTCCTGAACATCCTGAGCTGAGTGCTCTAGGCATAGCCCTTCTTTTGGTTTTCTGGGCCCTTATATTGTAATTGAGTCTTGATTTCTATTGACCTATTCTTCTATGGGATCCAACCTCAGGCTGGCAACCAATATCACCATGTGTATGCTGCTATGTGGGTGCTGGTCCAAAAAAGAAAAAAAATAAAGAGAAAGAAAACTATACATACACACAGTATATTTAAGACATATAAATAAATAAAAATATAAAAAGAAAAAAGAAAAGAAATAAAAAATAAAATTTAGAATTAAGAAAGGAAAAAGGAATAAGGAAAGCAGAAAGGAAAATGAAAAAACAAATAAGAAAAGAAAAAGGAAACAAAAAAGAATAAGGAAATATAAATGAAAAAAAGAAAATGGAAAAGAAGAAAATAAAAAATACATAGAAAAGCAAGAAGCAAAAAATTTACAAATTAAAAAAGAAAGAAATGGAATTGTCCTCTACAGTTTGGTACCTTCCGGGCTCTCCCTCTGGTTATACTGCTTTTGAAGTTTGTTGGATCCCACTCCACTGTGTATCACCGGCCTCTTGGCGTGTTGGTTCTAGATCCCTAGTGAGGGACTCCTGCACAGGCCCACGTCAGGTACTATGACTATGTCTCGCCCTAGACAACCTGCCTGATGCTACAGGCAATCCACAGTTTGTGACTGCCTCTGCTGAATCTATCTGTTCCTGGAAAGGACCAAGCTGCTTTCCAAGGCCAGCTTTTACCAGCACTGGGCTTGAGGTTGGGCCCGCAAATGTTCCAAGGCACTCTAGGTTCTACCACAGTCTGCTTCCGCAGGTCCATCAGCTGCCTGCTCGGCTTACACACTGAGAGAGGCTGTGGCAGAATCCAGAGGTTGGAGCTACTGGGTCTCTGGTGATGGTGACCGGGAGGTGCCGTTTAGGCTTTAAGAAATGGGGTGGGTGTGACCCCGTCCCCAGAGCTATTGAGACTGTCCTGGATTTTGCCCTGACTTTGGCAGGAGGACCCCCTAGTATTCAGGTGGGTGGAGCCTCCTGGGCCCAGTCTGCGGGATGGCAGGAGGATGTTTCTGGGGGATTTCCGTATGGGTATAGAGCCAGTTAGGTTCACAGGAAAGTGGGGAGAATATCCCCTGACACACAACCAGTCACTAATTCCCCCTGACTCATCCAAGACTGATACACCCGGCCTCTGCCCATGCTGCTGGCTTCTTCAGTGAGGTAAGAGAATTTTCTAAGGGTGGGTTAATTGCCTTCCTCCAGGTTGATGCCCCTAGAAGGAGATTCCTCTTCCCAGAAAAGATGTTTACTGCCAGTATATAAGACTGATTCAGCGCCAGGATCCTGTCCGGCCGTCTGTCTCCTCACTCTCTTCTCGGAGCCACAAGCCCAGACTCTCCTCAGGAGACTCCAGCCAGGAGCCCAGGGTGAGTAACTGCCAACACAATTTTGCGCCTTGTCCCTTTAAGAGGGTGCCTGTGCTTCCAGCGTACTCTGCCTCTCATTGTCAGGAAGAAACACCGTCCCCTGCTTTTCACCACCTAATGCTGTGTGGGTGTCTCTTCCTGGCTCTGGTGCTCTGGGCTGGGGAGAATGTGCCAGGTTTTAGGACCCGTGCCTCTTAGGGGGGAACTTCCACAGCTGAAATAGCACCCATTGGAGTAGAGCCAGCCCCTTTTACTGCTCTACCCTTCCTACCCATCTTGACATGGCTTCTTTTACAGCTCCTTGGGTTTAAATCTCCTCTTCTGTCAGGCTTCAGTCGGCCATTCAGGGTAATTTTTCCCCCAATTCAGCTGAATTTCCAGTTTGGTTCTAGGAGGAGGTAAATGCAAACTCCACCCACTCCCCTGCCATTTTGAAAACTCTGACTCTGTATTACATTTTTAAGTCCCCACTTGTAGGTATGGCTTTAAAAATCAGTAAAATAGCCCTGCCTATGAGGCTCGGTTGGAGCGTTGTCCCATACACCAACCTGAAGGTTGCAGGTTTTATACCTGGTCAGGGTGCTAAGGGAGGCAACTGACTGATGTTTCCCTCCCCTCCCCCCATACACACACTTTAAAATCAATAAAAATAATATATCCTTTGGTGAAGATGAAAAAAATCAGTGAAATAATATATATTTTTCTGCTCCCCTAAAGTCAAATAGAGCTATCAAGACCCAAGACTTTTCCTTAGAATGAAATCTTTGTCTCAGACCACCCTGCAGAGGGAAAGCTCTGAGAGAAGCTGCAACAAAGCAACCCTGAAGCTATCTCAACTCCCCAATGGAGCTGAGAACTATAGTTTGATGAAGCCACACACATGTTTTTTACCAAGGACTGAAGGGGGACTTATTTCAAATAGAAATCAGCTATAGACAAAGCCACCAAAAGTCACTCATCAAATTCAGACTACTGCGTGACCAGTCACATAGTTAAAAGCCCACGAGTGTAGTGTATGAACCTCTGAAAGTCACCAAAGCAAATTATCTCGGCAACATATTAAAAGTCTGCACAATCTAATCCCACCAGAAGGCTTGCTCATGTAATGTCTGTCTGAAATTCCTTATTCTGTTTCATTTCTCAATGTTTTCTGACAATCAGAGGTGGATTAAGATCGGTTGAGGCCCTGGGCACAGAAGAAAATATTGGGCCCCTTAAAAAAAGAGAGAGAGACAGGGAAAATAAAAATACACGCCTTCAGAAGTCAGGGCCCAGGGCGCGTGCCCAGTGCGCCCCCCCATTAAATCTACTTCTGCTGACAATGCATCTGAAATTACTGGTTTTGAAAGGAACCCAAGAAATATTCTTCAATTGAGTTCTGAGAAATAAGACAAGTCTTAAAAAGCGTAGAAGTTTGTCTTCGTGACTTTGGAGTGGGGAGGATTTTGTAACAAGAACTATAGCAAAAAATTGAACCAAAAACTATGAGAAAAAATATTAATACATTTGACTACATCCAAGTCATGGTTTTTCAAGTACACAAAAAAAGAGAGCAAATTGGGAGAAGTTATCTTCATCATCCAGACCAATAAGAGATTGTTATTGAGTCAATGCTTTCCCTGAATTTCTATGTTGAAGCCCAGTCCCCAATGTGATGGTAATTGGGAGGTAACTAGGTTTAGATGTAGTTATGAAGGTGGGGCCTTCATGATGGGATTAGTGTTCTTGTAAGAACAAGAAGAGTGGCCAGAGGTCACGTCTCTTCACCATGTGTGGACACTCACTAGGACCCGCCCACGTGGGTCCCTGCCTCCAGGCACCCTGATTGTGAACTTCCCTACCTCCAGGACTGTGAGAAATGAATGTCTATTGTTTAACATACCCAGTCTAGTATTCTGTTACAGCATTCCAAAGCTGAGTAAGATGGAGATAAATGTTCAAAAGTATGGAGGGACTAACTTGCATCAGCAAGAAAAAAACCAGGAAACCCAAAAGAAAGATAAGCAAAGTATATGAATAGGTAATACACAGGTAGGAAATGTCTCACAAGTATATAAAGATAGGCTAATGCAAGCTTATCAGTAATTTAAAAAATAACTGATATACTTTGTGCTGAATAGATTTTGTAAACATTACAAAATTGAATTATTAGATTATTTAGGAAGTAGGGAACACAGAATTCCCTATGTACTTCTGATTAGTATGTAAACTAATACAGGCACTCTGGAAAGTAATCTGACAGCATTTCATGAAATTAAACATGCCAAAATGCTTTAATCCAGCAATTTTATTTGTAGTGTTTAAAGGTCAGAGAACTTCTCAATGATATAAGGAAGCTTATATAAATTCAGTAGTTTAAAGCATTGCTTATGCTATTGGGAACAGTTAGACAAAATAGGTGTCCATCACTGAGAAAGAGAACAGGCAAGCAAGAAGTGATAGAATTAACTGTACAGGAGGCAGTTGTGAAGGACTAGATGTACCCTGGTTTTATGAACTGATTTTTGAAACTCACTCTTGAGTGAAGGGAAAACATATATAGGAACCTATGGCACAATCCCATTTTTTATAAATAAAAAATGCCTATATGCATCAAATAACATTATATATTTTTAGAAGAATGTACTTGTCAAAATACACATAATAAATATTAAAGCGACTGCTTAGTATAGATAGCGAGAAGAGGATGAGATCTGGAATTGGAAATTTAAGGGAATAAATGCAAGGGACCTCATAATAGCTAATGATATGATATAACATAAACTGAAGAGTGTGATTATTCAATTACATGCTTCTGAAATTCAAAACAAAAATCAAACAATATCAAAAAGATGGATAGTCTGAGGCTTGCTGGCAAGTAAATAGGAAAAGGCTATAATATCATTAAAATCCAAATTGGTTTTAATATAGTTTGATTAATAATATTGATGACCAATAATGTTAAGAATAAAGAGTCCTTCCAGAATGAAGAATTAAAAAAAAAAAAAACATAAGGAAAACCACCAGAGCAACATTATTTTTGTTCCCTGGATGAAGAAATTCCTGAAAGGGAAACATTTAGCTGATGTGAAAGATATAAAACAAAAAATGGCAGAAGCATTAAAAGGCATCAAAACAACAAGTTCAAAAACTGTTTTGAGCAGTGGAAAAAAAGTCTTGATAGGTGTATTGTATCAAATAGAGAGTACTTTGAAGGTGACTGAGTTTTTAAAATGTAAGAATACACAATTTTTTATAAATAAATTCGCTTTGGGGGGTCTTCCCTTGTATGTAATTTATAAAATTAAATACTAATCATAGCAAGGAGAAGTTTAAAATATTTTGCCGCTCAATAGATTAAACTAGTATGGATATAAGAGAAAGATAGAAAAAAATAAATGAGCCTAGTTTTGGAACTGATACTGAGAGTGAGATGCTACTAATTATACAGCCCAAGTGTCCACAAGTATCCACGGCCCAAGCGAGAAGAATTCAGGACAATGCCTTCTCTTAGAGAACTAGGTTTACATTCCAGCACATTTGAAAATTAAAGCATTACTAATTCTGATGTACAGGTTATTTTTAATATACTAAAGTTTGTATTTCAATACTCTGAATCAGTAAAATATCGAATTACATATTAGTTAATTCTCAGCATAAATTTCTTAAAGGATTTCTTTGAGAGTTGCAGTATGTGTTCAGTTATTAAAGCTTTTATTTTACTTTATTTTATTTAGAAGTAAAAATGGAATGAGTGCAATTTGGTCAGGTGGTCTACTGGGTTTACGATGATTATTGAATGTTAAGATAATGTTACACTATATTAATTAATATAAAATCAATAGTTTGTGCCGCTGTATCCAGATCTTCTATTCCCTCTGCGTTAATATCTATAATATATTTTTCATTGAAATGCTAATTAAATGGAGATATTCTCATTTGTGTTAGCTCCATAGCTAGGGCAGCTGGCATTATCAGCAACCCCTGAAGCCTGGGATTTAACTTTCTCTCCTGGAGGTGCCTCAGGGCTATGTGATGGAATGAGGTGTTCCTGAGGGACTTAGTGAAGATGAACACATCTGTGTGGACCAAGTACTTAATATCTGTTTAGAAACACATTTCTTCTAAATGATCCTCCCATGTTCCACTTTATTTTGCATTTATAACTCTAAGACAATCAGAGGTATCAGAAGAAAACTGTAATGATGATGGTTATTAATGGAGAAATATGGGCTCTGGCTCCAAAGAACAAGGAAGTAGAGAAGGACTGAGTGCACTGTGGTCAGGTGGTCTACTGGGTGTATGAGGATTGTCAAATGTTAAAATTGCAGACATTGATATGAACCATATGGATGTCTAATATTTAACAGAAGTGGGGTGAATTGTACACGCAGACCAAACGCTTAAGTTGCCTCTCTCACATGGGGATCTGACATTCTCTCAAAGCATAATTGCTTGAGTTTTCACAATGGCTTTTTCAGACATTGCTTTAGAATATGTTCCTCCACATGCGCTTTTATTTGTCTCCTTTGCTACTGACTTAGTCTGCCCCTAGATAGTACATGAACATCTATGTAGTGTAAGATTTTTGTTGAGTAGATGTTGGATACCAGGAAGGGTGCAATAAGAAAGTATGATCAATGGTCTGGGGGTTGACTGCTACCTGATCACAATGAGATAAATACTGACACTGAGAGTAAGTGTTTAGAAACTTTTATAACAATTTGACATTGTCATGCTTTCTAAACATGCGGTCCGTGGCTGGTTTGCTTGAACAGGGTATACAGGCTATTTGGGGTGTTGTCGGACTTGATTGTTGAATTGCAGAAGGCATGAATTGCTACTACAGTTACATTATAATGTGTAATATTTCAAAATTAGTTATAGCTTCAATGCAGTATTATACAAAACTTGGAATTTACTCACTTCTATTTAAAGATGTAAATTTAATTGCAAATATAGAATAAATTGTTAAAACTGGCTACTGATGATATTTAGAAGATTAATTTTGAAAATATTATATTTCTGATTTTATTTTGGATAAAAATTTAAAAAAATATCTTAAGCTTAATGAAATTGCTTTAAGAGGTATTCATTCTTTCCTGTCAGCATACCTATGTAAGAATGCTATCTATTACAAGTTTTATTTAACAAATGTAGAAATACTTTAGATATACATTATAACAATAGCATTGTCATCAATCCAATAGCGTTTAGAAAAATTGATAAGTAATAAGCATATAAAAATTTAAATATTCTTATACATGGTATTTGTTCAAACACTGTGCGTGTTAGCATGGGGAATTACTATTTCACTCATAGGTTTTTAAATTATTTCTAAACAAAAAGAAAAATTGCAAGAGTTATAGTGATTTTCTACTTTTATCAGCCATATATGCATTCTCAACAAATATCGGTATCTTTTTTCTTAAAACCTCCCCTTACTCCTAGGTTATATTTATTCTGATTATATTATTGATATGTATTTTGAATCTAATGATAAAAATTGGAACTTGCAGGCTTTTATTTTTCAAGTAATTTTCTCATATATATTAGTCTGTAACAATTTGGAAATAATTTTTTTAAATAAAAAGTATTTCATGAGGCTCTGAAATATACAAGGAATTGGAAAGAATGTCAGAAGGAGAATTGTAAAACCTGGTAGCATTTTCAGAGAGCCTTAGATCCTGGATGTCACAGGCAATAAAGGACTAAAAGATTAACTATCAGAAGCACCCGGCTTCCTTTAAAAATAGTGATATGGCACGTACAATTATTGGACATTTTTCCTTTATAGCTTCTTCTCACAACTGGTTTCCATATTGGATGGAAATACCCAAAAGTGAACAAAGTGGAGAATCATAATCCTTGTTCTAAGAAGCCAGTGTAGTAAGCAGAAAGTCATAGCTATCGCAAGTACAGAGGGTGAGTCAAGAACAGGAACATGGGTATAGTAACCTAGAGCAGCACTGTCCATTTGAAATACAATGCGAGCATTAAATGAGAGGAACACACAATTTGTAGTTTTCCAGTAGCCAATTTAAAAAGTAAGCGAGTGAAATTAATTTTAATAAACATTTTATTTCACCACTGTACCCCAAATTTTATTTCAACATGTAATAATTTCTAAAATTACAGCTGAGATATTTTACATTCTTTCCTGAATCCTGAGTCTTCAAAATCAAGTGTAGCTACATTTCATGTGCTCGGTAGCCACATGTGGCCACTGGCTATTATATTAGACAGCATAGACCTATAGTCACACAAATGACTAGTAGGTTGGGTGAGATTCTAGAGTTAATCATTAATAGCATTTGGACATTCTTGTGAAGTACCTTTCATATTTTTCATCTGTTTTTCTGCTCTAGGGAGTCTTTTTCTTATTGGGCATTCTACTGGTGCTATGTTATACATATTAAAACATTTTCTTCATTCTTCCTAAATTTTTGCTTGTTAATGACTTTTGATGAACAGTCTTCTTCAATGTCACATTAGTCCAATTATCAATTTGTTTTTTTTATGGTCAGTGTTTCTTTTTTTTTTCCTCTTTAAGATTTCTGAGTTTTGAAACTATAAAGGTGTTCTCAAAGCCCAGTTGCTTTGCTTTCCACATGTGGTAAATCAAGTATCTCTATGTATGGATCTGTTTATAAAACCTATTTTGCATTGGTCAGTTTGCCTATTTTTGTACCAGTATTGTTTTGTATGAATCATTGTAACTTTACAATAGTAGAAGCAATTTTTTCATTTGATCCTACTTTTCAAGATTTCAGTTTGTACTCTCCATTTGATGCAATGTGCAGTTTTGAAGCTGTCGATTTTGTTGCCTTTTAATGCTTCTGCCATTTTTTAGTTTCACCTCTTCCACATCAGTAAAATGTTTCCCTTTGAAGACTTTTATCATCAGGGGAAACAAAAAAAAGGGAGGGTGGGGCATGGGAGTCATGCTGTTTTCGGTAAAAAACTGCTGAACACTCAGCATGGTGTGGCAGGTGTACTTGCAAATCACCCATCATGAAATGAGCAAAGGTGTTGAAAGAGTCAAGTGTTGAAAAAAAAATTCACTGAAGCCAAAAGCAACCTCTCAAAACAACTCTGGCTGGTACACTGATACATGTGGGTTCCTAGAACACTCACCTAGCAGGGGAAGCCTGTACTACAAGGAGCCCACCCTCTAAAAGATAATGCCGGTTTTGGGGGGCTCCCAACTCTATATGTGTGTATATATGTATAAATGCACTTATTTATTTTCAACTAGGTCAAGATTGCTAAAAGTTAAATTAGTTTTCTCTATATTTATTACTTTCTGTGCTTTCATTTTATCAGTGCCTGAGAGCTGTGGATTTGTTCATTTCTCCTTTATTTCTCTCAGTTTGTTTTATAAATATGGTGAATAAAACAAAAATTGAGAATTGCTGTATGTGTATTATGGATTGCTTCTTTTGTCATTATGAAATATGCTTCCTGGTCTCCAGAATTTTTTTGTAGTAGCATAGAATTGTTTTTTGTGTGTTTTTTTGTTTGTTTTTCTTTTTCTTTTTTCTTTTTGCTTTTTAATACAAATTGTCTTTTTCCATTGATTGGAACATTTAGTACACTTATATTTAATGTATGTAATGATTCATTTTGGTTTTAATAAACCGCCTTTCTACTTATTTAAGTGCTTTACATACATCTGACTTAGTCTATAGTCCTTTTTATCATCTTATTAGTTTTTCCTCCATCTACCCATTTAGAAGTTATGTAAATTTTACTATTTTTACTTAGTGAACTTCCTTGATATGAACATAAGCACTTTTGAATTATCAAAATCAAATATTGCCACCATTAAAAATCTCTTCTGCAAAGCAAGTGCCTAAGAATACTTTTTTATTTACCTGTTCTAACATAAAAGCAATTGTGAATTTAATTTTATACATATTTTACATTTAAATAAGCCATTATTTTTATTGCTATATACAGGCAATTTCCTAGTGTATTTACTCACACATTTAGCTTTACATATTTTTCTGCATATTCAAGGTTACCAGTTACTTTTTCAATGTGTTTAGTTCATTTTCTACTGGTTTCTATTGTTCTGTGTGAGAATTTATGTGATTGACTCATTGCTGCTCCTTTAATGTGTATTTTTTCTGTTTAGTTTTAAGATTTCTTTGTTATTTAATAATTTAATGACATGTTCATCAGTATATACTTATTTCTATTTATTTTCCTTGGATATACAGGGCTGTTCTAAATCTATGGCTCTACGGCTGTAATAAGTTTTGAAAAGTTCTAAGCCATTAAACATATCATAAAATTTTCTTTCATGCCTCCCCTCTCTTTACTGTCATTCTGGGACTCCAGTTGTAATATATAAGTTAGACCTTATCACTATATCTCATATGTTTCTAATCCTTTCTTTTTATGTATTATCTTTTTCTCTCTGTGTTTCACTCTAGATATTTTCATCTGACCTGTCCTTTAGTATAAACTAACTAGTAGGCCTTCTAGATTTCCAAAAATATCTGAGAATTTGAAAGCTTTATGTGAACATGCTACTGCCCAATTTTTCCTTTTAAATATTTTGGTCAGAGTCACAGTAGCCCCAGTTAATATGATACTCCCCCCTCAACTCCCAAAGTGAATCAGCTGCAATGTTAAACACTTACCCAATTTGATTTTGATGGGTCCTGGTGATTGGGCTGTTCACACAGAGTAAAGTCTGCACACGGCCAAATAAAGACCAGCCCTGAGAATGGGGCTATTCAGGGAGCTGTCAGGCCGCTGAAATAGTGACCATCTGGACATTGGGCATTTGCAGGGCCCAAACCAGTTTTGCTGCTCCAGTGTTTGCTTTTTGCTGATTGTCACGGCTACTGTAGTTGCAAAGCTGTTGGTTTTAAATGTTACCGAAGAACAAAGAAGAGAGGGATGGGCAAGTTAAAATACCACAAAGCTTGCTGATCTTAAGGAATTTCAGCCACTTTCCTCAAACAGACATTTTTATTTTATTACAAAACTTTGGATAATTTTCAGAGTTCAGAAAAACCCAATTTTGACAGTGTTTGTCAGTGCACTTAATGAATATTTTTTTTAGGCATTTGCTCTGCCATTTCAGAAGTGCTTTACTATTATTCAGTTTTTTTACTTAATATTTTTTCCAGTTCTTTGCCTGAATTCCCAATATTATTCTTTAACTATGTGGAAATAGTTTATAGCTACTTAAAATTTTTGAAGCTTAGATCTGGTGTTTATTATCTAGAGTGCCTATGATCTGTTTTATTTATTTATATTATCTTCTTATATACTTTGTTGGTTGTTTGCTTTTGTGTTTGTACCAATGTTGCAATGTTGTAGTTGTGGAATTTTTTTTTACAAATGTCATGAGTCCCTGGATAAGATTACCTTTCTTCAAAGAAGAGTAATATTTCATTCTGCCATGTGTCTGTTTTTGCAATTTCAAAGTTACATTATTCTCATTTCAGAAATTGAAATGACTCAAAGGTAGATTGTATTCTGCTTTTGTTGTTCCAGTCAAAGCAAGGGTTTTCAGCAGGATGCCTTACACGGGCCCTGGATTCAGCCCTTACCATCAGGTTCTCAGGAGCACCCCAACACTTAGCCTCTCAGCTCACCCCTTCTCAAATTCACAGGGTAACTGGGCTCCCTTCTTTGCACTTTCGCCCACCCCAAATCTTAGCCTAGTAAATCTTCAATATTTTATTCTCTCTTTGATTCCTTCAAATATAAGATTTTTATATGCTTCCCAGATTTTCTAATGATTCTTTTTGTCTTGAGAATATCTTCCAGTGTACTCTCTAATTTCCTAGCTTATACATAGTTAACGTGACTCTTGACTCACTCTGTGAGACTAAGAGACACTAGGGAAGAACACATTCCCTTCTCTTTTTTTCCCTAAACATCCTTTAGGGTCCCTTCATAAAAGATATTTTACAAACACTGAAGGTTTTTGCGTAAGAAATGACTGCACTCGGGAGGTAAAGGTCTATGGTGAGTTTTACCATCTGGTACACATGTTTTAACCAGGAAAGCATCTTATAGACAACAATTTTGACAGACGCTCATCTTTAATGGGCAAGCCAGCTTATCCTCAAAGGTACTGAATAGGGAAAACAGTCATGTATTCAATGGGTTGAATTTTCCTTCTTTTAATTTCCCATTTCCCCATAACTGCTTGCAATTTGCATTCATCTCTTGGCTAATTGCTTCATTAATGCTTTGGAAATTTTGGGTGTTTGTTATACTCAGCAGTTGTTAGGTCGCCCAAGGCAGAGTAAATACTAACTTTAAATAATCTCAATAAACTTATCACTGAAATGCTACCATTTATAGTTCTTTGTGCATTTATTCTTTGTAGATTTTCTACTCTCTGACACTCTGTGATATACTTATTCATATTTAGGGTATTATGGAAATGATGTCTCAGTTTAGAAGCTTTTAGTTATGTCATTTTAATTATTTTTTTAGTGTATGATATATGAGAGACCTTTTGGTATCACTCACTATATATTGCGGATTAAAAGGTCCTTATGCAAATTTTCAATGTTAGCGTATCTAAGAACATACACAGGGTGCACATATTTAAGATAAATTAAGAAATAGATCTGACTTTCTATTGGCATTCAAACTTAATCTCACAAAGTATAATTGATGCTGATCTTGTGAAATTGTAATACCATCATGTGATAAATATGTTTCAGGTATAATATAACTTAATTAAAATTCTCTTTCTAAACATTTGACACCATTCTCAGTTCAGTTTTGAAAAACATTAAAATCTCCGTGTAGCTATTTCAGATATGTTCACAAGTATTCTGGTGAAAATAGAACCTCACTTTGGGACAAAGGTGGAAAAATGAAAAATGTTATAGAATATTTATTACCTGAATTGATAGAATTAGACTATGTGTTAAAGAAAATATTAATGGCCTGATTGATCTTGCAAGATTTATTTGAATTTATAGGTTCAGGTGACCTTAAAAATAGAATTTTAAGGTATATTCCCTCATTTTATTGTATTTTATTCAAACACAATACCATACATATTTTTGCCACATGCATCTTTCAATGGATTAAAGAAAAAAATTTGTCTTAATATAGATTTTTGAAGTATTATATTTGATATATTTTGTTTTCCCTAAAGAAAAAAATAAAACCCTGAAATGCATTAGGATACATCCAGATTTAATAAATTCATTTAGCTTTATATCAAGAAACAATTTGACCTTCAGAGTAATCCTCTGAGCTAAGGGAAAAATATATGATTATTGAGATTGTATAGATGAAGAGATTGAAGCACAGAGAGATTAAGTGAATTTTTTAAGGTCTGGAATGAGTAGTCAGCTATTCTGAATACTAGTGCCATTTAATATCGGTTATAAAGGGATGGTCAAAAAATCATTATAAAATCATAGAATGAGTAATCCTTATACTTGTAATAATGCATGAGATCATAGAGTTTTATGATATGTGCAGGCAATTTTTTCTAGCAATGAAAGAATTTTTAGAAAGCACAGGATGAAAAGGATACAATCCAAGATAGATAAATACGCATTTGAATAAATGTAAGAAAGAGTTTTATAAATTAAAATAGCAATAAAACAGACTTTGAAAATAAAGGCAAAATAATTATGTTCTAATTAACATATGGCACTATAAAGTTTCACATAGTTAATTGACTGTCTCACTTATTCATTCTTCCATGACACAAATATTTATTGGATGCCTACTGTATACCAGACCCTATTCTAAGAGCTGGGAATACTAGAGTGAGGGTCTTTTAGAAAGTTGCCTTTCAACTTGTATAATTTTATGAATACTATATAATAATGACAATTATGGGAACTGGTCATTTAAATTCTATGTACTTTCCTATTAGGACTTTTTAAACAGAACATACATTTGTTTAAATTATAAACAGTGACATGGTAATGATTACAGCTGCTATAGTTTAATGTAAAACACATTGATGATGTTGAATAAAATGAAAGAAAAACCCTTTCCACAACAAAAAATGAACTGGCAAATAATCTAAGGGATGATAAGAGAAATTGAAATAAAGGTACTTTGTCAGTTCTAATTATCCTAATTTGAAAAAGCAAATAGGCCCACCAGATGTTACTACATGAGTTAATTCCATCTTCAACATTAAAAGTAATTAACTTACATGCTTACACTTGTGCAGTTTCTTAGACTGGAATTAAATGCACACGTTATGACTTTACATAACACTGTCTTGAAACAAAACCCTCTATCAGAGTGATGTAAATTCTTTGTAAATGGGAAAATTCCGGCTATCTACTCAGGCACTGTCCTTCAAGGGGACAGCCAGACCAGGGTTAACAGCTCCCAGAATTTGTGGCAGGGAGGAGGGCCTTGTCATCCTGCCTTCTTAAGTGGCTGCTTGGCCCCTGCTCATTGAAAATTCCCTTGACACATTTTCTTTGTCTCCACAACTTCTCCAGAGCCCCATAAAGGGAAAGTAAACAGAGGCAGTGATGCTGTGGCTGTATCTTCCATCTGCTGGTACCTTATTGACTGTAATAACGGCAGCTAACATTTATTATGCCAGGCAATTATCTTAGTGCTTTACATATACCCAGCCATTTAACCCTTACTATAAGCCTTTGCATGGCTTTTTCAGAATCTGTATTTTAGAGATGAGCATATTCGGGCCCAGAGTGGTCAAAGGGCCATAATCACCCAGTAGCCTGAGATTTGAACCCAGACAGTCCAGACCAGAAGCTGCGCTTAAAACAAGTCATGACTGCAGAACAAAAATATTTTATGATTTATCTTTTCTTGTATTCATATTTATCCCTTTGACCTAATCTTCCTTAGCCTTGTTTTCTTTGTCTGTAAAAGGAGAAAGCAAATATCTGTCCTTCCATCACAGAGTTGTCATTGGTAGCAAATTGTATATATGAAAAAATATTTAAAAACTGTAAAATTATATGTAAGTGTGAAGGATTATTATGATTATCACTTGTCTTTATTGACAACCCCCTTCTACATCGAACTCTTCTTTCTGGCTTTGTGGTATTTTAGCTCTTATTCAGCTTTTCTGTTTCTTTTCTTTTGCTTTTGCTGGCACCATTTTCTTTTAACCTCCACCAAACAAAGGGGAGGGTAGTAGATCCAGGGTCTTATCCTTCACTTGGAGAATTCAGATGTTGCATAGTATGATTTCTTCATTTTATAGATAAGGAAACAAACTTTGAGTAGGTATCAGATGCCATAGGTTAATTTTGGCAGAAATTACATAGGCAGAGAGTGCATGTATTTTTTCAAGGATTCTAATACCCAGTCTAAAGTTCTTCCACTGAATCTGTTGGATTAATTCAGTGGGAGACCTTTTTGCATCTTCTTACTTTTATATCAAAGGAAATCAGGTTTTAGAGTTAATAATGGTTAGGACATACAAATTTCAAGAGTTAAAGGTTTAAAGATTACTTCTGTATAAGATTGCAAGTAGTAACATCCATTAAAAATAGAAATGGGAAAAGATTAAACAAATTGATTCCAGAATAAAAGATATGCAGTGTCAGCGCAGAGTAACGTCTGTTTTTACATCTTTTGGAGAGGAAAAACAAGTAATTAGTTTGGGAGTGATTCAATAGATGTCATTTAATTTTAAATTATTCTGTTTACCAAAATAATGCATTTAGATGGCATAAGTACAATAAAGAAGGTAGGTATAAAACAGATGTCTGGCAATAGACATTTGCACTATTAAAAACTGTACGGACCTGCCTGCTGGGTAGATTTATGCACAACTGAGTGTTAGGTCATTCTCAAGAAGAATGAGCCTGATCAAAATGCTTAGATTTAGTCACGGCTTTCATTTTTAATCAACGGAGGATATCACTTGGTCAAACTAGATGGAATGGTGTGGTTTGGATTAGTGAGGGAAGAGGTGGGTGATGAAGGGAATCGACTGGGTTAAATCAGTCCACTCAGAAAATTGATGCAAGTGTTTATCTTT
Source organism: Mormoops blainvillei (assembly GCA_004026545.1). Lineage (NCBI taxonomy): Eukaryota > Metazoa > Chordata > Mammalia > Chiroptera > Mormoopidae > Mormoops > Mormoops blainvillei. The sequence goes on from PVJD01000490.1 coordinate 194,056, forward strand.
TTGTTTGTTTTTAATTTCTATTTTTTTCTTATTTATGTTGCTTTCAAATTGGATTGTGCACATACATCTATCTATCCACATCTGCTTTATGTATTTACACACAGACATACAGGTGTCCTTGGAGTTAAGCAATAATATATATTGTATTTAATTTAGAAAACTTTTCATTAAACTTAACTAACCCTTTGTGCAGGTTTTTGTTTTGTTTTGTTTGTTTTAATGAGGAAGAGAATGGTTAGAATGTTAGTCTGAGATGGTAGCAACTGATTCTAACCAAAGCATAAAGGAATTTTTATTTGAGTTGGCATAGTATTTAACATAAAAACAAAGTGCTAGATTTGAACTTCATTAGCTACCTGAGTATCTTTGGGCACTCTTAGTGATACATAACCTCATAACCTATAAAAACAAATAATACATAAACTATACTTATTCTGTAACTAAGCACTGGTGTTTCTTTCCTGGGACACTACGAGCACCCCTTAAGTATTCATCTATTCATTTAAAGTATTTCCTTCATACCTATGCACAATACATGGAGAAAGTGTTAGATGAGTATAGCCTTATCTCTCACAGAGTTTATGATTCTTTTATGGATAAAGATTTATGATTTACAAATCAAGGTGATTTGGGTTATGGGATTGGAACTTTTAGTGTGCTTCATGAACTTATGTAGAACCAGCAAATCTAGTCTGGTGGAGGGGACTAGAGGATATATAGGAGTACATAGCAGAGATACCTGGCTGCAATTTACAAAACATGGAGAGTGGGCAGAAACAGATTATGAATTGCCTAATGAACTATGCTTAGAGTTTTGAAATTCATCCCATTAATAATGGTAAACCATGAAATGGTTTTAATGGGGAGAGAATTGAGTGAGCCAGTTTGTATTTTAGAACAATCAGTGTTTAAAATGATTTACTAGTTAGGATTCTTTTTAGGCAGGATTTAGTATCTCTAACTCTTGATATGGCTCCATGTCAATAAAGGCTTATCAGATATGGCAATAGGAAAAAGGAGAAAGTTGGTCTTGTTCATTTTTGTTTGACAGTTATCTATTGTGTTGTGTGCCTATTAGACATATTGCAACTTGCAAAGGTTATTTTGGGGTCCTGGACCAGCCACCCACAATGGCATGTTAATTACTTTTATTAAAGTTACATGGCAAGTAGCCCATGCAAGAGGGACACCTTGACCCTCCCTTGACTCCTTGAGTATAGGAAATAAATCTGCCCTGTGAAAGGTGGCCTCCTTGTTCCAAGGGTCTGAGAGAGAGACATCCTTATTGTCAGAATTAAGGAGCTCATGGCTGACAGTCCAACCCTTGTTAGTTGTGTGCTAACTTACTACCAAAGCCCGAACTTTGTTTAGCTTCTTCACTGATGAGTGCTGGAACCTACATTTCTTTGTCCTGTTAATTCTTCACAGTTGTATAGTTGATTTTGTAAAGATATAAAAAGCTGGCTGACTAGTCATCATTTCTCTGAGCATTATTTATGATCTGTGTACACATATTAAATTGGCTTTTCTCTGTTAATCTTGTGTTAGGTCAATTTTGCTATTAGTCCAGCCATAAGAATTCAAGAAGGGTAAAAAGGGAGAAATTCTCCCTTTTCCCTGACATACAATAAGACTTCTTGAGTCCACACCACAGCTGGTCCAGTTCTGGGAGTGATAAAGTTCGGAGGAAGATCAGTAACCCGCCCCCCATTTTTTGACTTAAGGATTGTGCATTCCTTTATTTACTGTTCTCCTGTGGTTCCTTTTCAACCAATGCTGAATCTCCTTACAAAAAAATACCTTGAATTTACTCTGTTGGTCTCCCTCTCTCTTTTCTACCTCCCTCCCCCAGGCCACAATCTAATGGCAACATTGGGTTGCTCCTAGAAAATTCTCTTTCATATAGAATTTCTTCTGAATCCCTGTGTGCAAGTCCCAGTTGCCCTGGATCATCAGTCTTTTTTTTTTTTTTTTGGTATATGTTAATGATTATGCTATTACAGTTGTCTAATTTTTTTCTCCCCTTTATCCCCTCTGCCCTGTACCCCATCCCATCATCCCCACATCAACATTTTCCCACCACCACTTTCCCCAGCCACACCCCTCCCCACCTCCCACCCTCCATCCTTCCCCAGTTTGGCTTTGTCCATGTGTCCTTTATGCATGTTCCTTGAGGACCCTGCCCCTCCTTATCCCCTGTTATCCCCCTCCCTCCTCCCCTCTGGTTACTTTCAGTTTGTTTTTTATTTCAGCATTGCTGGTTATATTTTGCTTGCTTGTTTTAATAGCATCTGAAGACAAGTGTATTTTTTTCTAAACATTACTGCTTGTATTTCATTGCATTACTTTGATATATTATCATATGAAAACTAGGGTGTGCTGCTAAATGTTTAACAATTGGCATTTAAGGGGGGAAAATGCCTGATTTGCAGCCACTGTCCCTGGTGTAAATAATTCCATCATTGCAGGTCTCACACTACCATCCCTGCATGTAGTGTTGGGGGATAGATATGCACAGTTGGCTCTTGCAAGTTGGTATGCTCCAGCTCCGGCACACTCCTGAAACATTTCCCTGCCATTACATGGAGCAATTAAGAAGGACAAGAAAAAAAACATGTAGAGGGCAGAAAACTCTGACACCCCATCATCCCGCAGATGAATGAAATGAAATAGCAAATGGACTTGAGCAAATTCTCTCTTTTAATTTTACATTGTTAGCCTTGTTCATTGAGTCCTAGGTTGAGAAACAGAGAGTAAAATAGTAATTGGCTCTTTGTCTATTAACATCCTCTTAGTTTTGAAATCTAGCCTGCAAATGGCCATCAGAGAAATATTTCAAAAATGCTAATGCACGATAAGAGTATTTTCCCTTTGGCCCTTCCAGTTTCTTGGCTGAAACCTTCCCCACCCCCTACTGCTTGTAATAAAAAGCAGGAGAAAACAAACAGAAATTTAATAACACATATACCTCCTATATGTATGGGGGATGCCCTGAAAAACACAATAACTCCCTGAAAACGCCCCAAGGCACCACCTGAAATATTGTCCCCTGCAAAAGACAAAGCAAGATGTTGAGGAGTAGAGGAACCAGTTAGGGAAGGGAAACGGTTTTGCAGATTCAAGTCAGTTGCCTTGTACACAGAGATTTAGAGTCATGCTCCTCTTCCTGGCATTACAGGGAGACACCCTTACAAACGGAAATGTTCTTTATAAATATAAATTTCTCTTACAAAAGGGTAACTTCCACTGTTTTGAGAGCTTCTTTCATCAGCTGTTTAAAAAAAAATGATCAGCCTAAAATATATTTGTGGTGACAATTTCTGTTCCCCTTCACTAATATGATCTGTTCTGCCCTCTATCAGCCCCTTAAATTAGCCTGATTTATCTGTGTATTAAGTCTCTTCTACTTGTTCTTGATCTGCTTATATTTTATTTTATTAGAAATATATAAAAGTAAATGTAAAAGTTCCATAATTATGTAACAGAAATGCCTACTGTAAATATTTTGATGAGTTTTCTTTAAATCTGTCATGTCTGATTCTCTCTGTGTGTATACATATGGATGTATGTAAAATGTATTTGCTAAGCATCTCACACTTAAATATAAATCACAGGCATTTTCTATATGACAAAAATTTCTAGTAATCCCTAGTGGTAGTAGTTACATTATGTTTTGTGGTAAATGCAATTAGAATCATTTAATTATTTGCTTATTTTGGAAACAAGAAATTTATAATTATTTACTATTAGAAACAATGATTTGAGAACACTTACTTATTTTTATATACATTCCTAATTTTTTTCTCCTGGTAGTAGCACTCCCAAAATGAAATGAATTGTTGAAAAGGTATAATCTGACAAGAACTTGGACATGTAGTGCAAAATGTTTACAAGAAAGATTAGAGAAACGTAGACCCCCTGACTAAGATGGCCTCAACATTTCACTCAGGTCGATTAAACTTTAGACAGGCTTCTTCCTGACTCTAGGCCCCTGACTTCCCTTTTCTTAGAACAGTCACTCTGAAAAACTTGTATTTGTCCATTCTTTCTCTGCCTTTTGAGGTATAAATCTTTTTAAAGAACTCTTGTCAGTTTATAACCCAGAAAAGTCTTTCTCATAGACCTGAGAGCCATCCCTCTGAAATGTCATCATCAAGGAAGATAGAGTCCCTCTCTCCTGTGGTGATGTTAAGGAAGACACATTTCCTTTGGGTAAAGCCTATTAGCAAATTCAGGTGGCCTGAGGTTCTCCCCACACCCCCAGCTCTTAAAGCTTTTCTCCAGTCCTTTGTTTCAGTGAAGCTGAGCTCAGACTGGGCTCTGGCCTCTTTCCCCTATTGTAATAGCCTACAATGCCATCTTCCTTGGCCAGTGTAATTTTTGACTCCTATTATAGGCCTCTACCCCTCAAATTCCTGTGTTAAAATCTTAACCCCAAATACCTCAGAATGTGCCTGTATAAATGAAATCATGTGGGTGGACAGGCCCTAATCCAATATGACTGGTGTCCTATGAGAAGAGATTAGGACGTAAGCACACAGAGGAAAGACCAGTGAATGCATAGGGAAAAGATGGTCATTATAAGCCAAGGAGAGAGGCCTTAGAAGAAACCAGCCATGCTAATCTCAGACTTCTAGTCTCCAGAGCTATGAGAAAATAATGTTCTGTAGTTTAAGCCACACAGGCTGTGGTATTTTGTTTTGGTAGCAATGGTAACCTAATACAATAACCCACTAGTACAGTATGAGAGGGCCAGTGTTATTGCAAGGTCACCAGTCATCAGTATTAAACTATTAAAAGTATTTGTTAATTTAGTAAATGAAAAGTTGTTTTTGATTGTTTTGCTTTCTGTTTACATTGATTAATAGTAAGGTTTTATTTTCTGCATTTATTTGTCCATTGTATTTATCCTTTTATAAACTGACCAATGCCTGACCTATTTTTCTTTTTGATCTTAGTGTTATTGATTATAAAAACGTATTTGAGTGGCTCTTCCTTCATATTTAAATACAGCAGGTCCTCAATTAATGTGATATAGTTCAATGTTATTTCGTTATAATGTTGACAAGATGGTGTAGGAACTTAACACTCATTGATATCAATTAGCCAATGGTAAAATTGTTTTCATTGTACATCGTTTTGCTTAAGGTTGGCAGAACCTATAATGAATGAAAAAGGGGGTACGTGGCAGATCTGACAAGCTTGGCGACCTAAGGTAACTTCACAGCATCATCTGATCATAAATTCCTAACCGGGCAGATCATGGGGAGTCATGTTCTACCCTATAGCAAAGGTCAGGCTTTATTTTGAGGAATCCCTGTCTATTGTTATGTATCTAGGATAACATACCTTCGAAATGTTAGAGTAATTTTCTCTTCTAGATTCCTTGGAAGAATAACCCTATGCAACAGAACACAAGATCACAAAACTCACTATTATTTTGTTGTTGGCATTCCTTCTCTATTTACTGTAAATATTAATGATCTTGTACCCACCAATGTAAAAGACGTATGCCTCGCTCCATTTTGCTTTTTATTTAATTCTAGAAATTTCCCTGTTTTGCTTTCTCTCATTTCCTTAATCTACCATCAGTGAATTTCATGTAACCCTCCTTGTGTTCTTTCCTTTGAGTCTAACTGCATAAAAAGAACTACAAAACTGCTCTTCTTCGGAGCATTTTCTCAATCCTTTGATATCTTGTTCCCAAGCATGTTCTCAGATTTGGTTTAAATGAACTCATAAAATACTTTTTATAGGTTTGGATTTTCTTTTGTTGACACTATAGACATTAATTGAGACTTGCTATACTCAGTGATTTCTGTGTCATCTAGTTTGCTATTTTTAAGGAAATTTTTTAAAAACAGGTATAATTTTTTTAAAGATTTTATTTATTTAGTTTTAGAGTAAGGGTAAGCAGGGAGAAAGGGAGGGATAGAATCATGAAAGTGGCTACTTCTCATGTACCACCTATTGGGGACCTAACCAACAACCCAGGCATGTGTCCTGACAGGGAATGGAACCAGCAACCCTTTGGTTCACAGGCTGACACTCAATCCACTGAGCAACACCAGCCACCCTTTCCTTTTTAAGGAAATTTTTGTGATTTATTTACTTTTATGCTTAGAAATCTGTCCTTTATTCAAGTAACAGATACATAACTCTTCCTTGAAAACTTTTTTCTTGTGTCTTTGTTTTAGTATTTTTTTCTTCCTTTTAATATTTCTCTGACTTTAAAAAATTATTCAGCACTTCAAATTCCATCTGGAATTTATTCTAGGGTACTGTGGGAATTGAACACCTAAACTAACTCTTTTCCTAACAACCCTTCATTTCCCTATTAGTATTTACTGAAGAACAGAATTTTTTTATTGACTAGGTTGTTTATTTATCACATGTTAAATGTTATATTTTTAAAACTTCTCTTTTTATGTCTTGCTTTCTATTTATATTTATATGCTTGCATGCTACTGCACTGTTATAATTATGCGGCTTTTTATTTAAATGTGTCAATGCAAATTCTTTGTCATGACATTTTATAAAATTATCTTGGCTATATTAATTTTTCTAGTTGAATTTTTCCATAATTTCATTAAATTTATTTCCAATCCCTAACCCCCCTGAAGTGTTATTTTGGAAAGGATAAAAGTTTTTACAAATATGTTGTGTTTTTTGGAACACGTCCATACATCGTTTTTTTGTTGTTGTTTTTTTCCTCTTCTACATGCATTTCCATAAAGAGGTACAGTTTCTTACCTATTTAAAACCTGCTTCAAGCCAGCTATTGTCTTTTCCCCCATTTGGTTACCTGTTGTTAATGATTTGCTTAATGGTTACCTTATGCATTAAGTAATGCATTCCTTTGAATTGAAAACAGGCAGTCATTTAGCAGACATTAATTATATAAATTATTTTTGAATCGGTTCTCTTCTACTTTTATTTTTTAAGTAAATGGTTTTGAAAGGTACTGAATTTCTGATAATAGCTATTTATTTTTGCTTCATCACTTGTGTGTTTTAACACATGCAAAATGAACTTATAATTGATACTGTGAAATATTATTCTCACCTGCAGTAGAGAAATGTAATATTTTATTATTAAGTGTAAGATTAATCGGAATAATAGTTCTTTTTTAAAGTTTTTATTTAAAATAGGAATGGGTATTGAGTTTTATCAAAAGCATTTGAGCTAGGTCATACTCTTCTTTCTTTTCTCATTCACATAATTGTACCTATACCATGATACTGACTCCTAATGCTAAAACATTAATGTATTAATAGAATAATCTGAGGTCACTGTGATAAATAACTATTTTACTGTACATTTGAATTCCATTCATTTGCTAGTATTTTGTTTAGATTATGAAATTCAGATTCACAGGTCAGTAGCTTGATCTGTGGTTTTATTGTTTTATGTGGTTTTACTACTTTATTAACAGGTTTTTCAGTTTGACATTTTTGAAGTAATCATGTTGAAACCTATATTACAAGTTAAAAATGAGGTTCTTAAAAATCTTGGTTTCACCAAATATAAAACATTTTTAAAACTTTTAAAGATATATTGAGAAAAAATGAGCTTAAAAAAACAATCATTATCAAGAAAAGGAGATATCTTTAAATAAAAATAATAAAAACCCCATGCTGCATATGCAATTTTTGTATCAAAATCATACTGGGTAGTCATATTGATAACATTTGCTAGATAAAATGAATCCTAATTTACCATGTTTCTTACATAGTAAATACTAAATAAATATGGGTGAATAAACTTTCCTTGAATAGTTCATTTAGCATTGAAATTACAATTTTTTTCCTATACAATCAGTTCAGCTACAACATGAAATGTGTCTATAAATCACCTATGCAAAATTATGCAATAAAAAAAACTACTGGAATTATGGGGGAAATGAAGACAAGAGCATAACTCCCAAAAACTTGATCAGTGACACATTAAAAACAAAACAAAACAAAACTTGGAACTTAATAAAAAAAATGAGAGCATTCTTAAATGGTTTATATTATTAAACCATATAAATAAATAAATAAATAAATAAGGCTTTTAAAATTTTCAAAAAGACCTAAAATTTGCTCATGTGGTAGGAGTTGAAAGGGTTAAAGCTATGAGTTGTTTTGAAGTGGTGGACAGTAGATTAACTGAAACAGAAGGAAAGTTGTAGTACCATCAGGGGTGGGTGTGGCTCATCATAGACACTATGGACTGAGGTTGCTGGTAGGGTGTGTGAGTGTATTATGTATTCTCACATAACTGTATTAAGCTAGTTACAGTTTTCTGCTGTCACCAAGAGTCTTGCAGATGACATCATATTTAAGCAGACACAGAATTATTACTATGCTAAATTTTTTTCTTAATGTTCCTACACAGTTGGAACAAATCCACTATTTAAAGCCAAGTGTTATAGCAGAATTGATTTTATGTGGGGAATTCAAATACCTAGTCTGAGAATCTTTTCAGAGCTAATCTATAACTTTTTTTTTTCCTTTTTAAAACCTGTTCAGGTTATCTACTTCTGGGTTATGTTTGGTCATCCATTAATTTTTATCTGCATTCAGAGTATACTTCTGCTTCCATGGTCTTTGCCTTGGCCCAATACCCAGCTCAAATCTTTGTATATGAGCCAACTGGGAAAAATATGAGAAAACCAATAGTTCCCAAAGGAAATTTTTATAACACCTTTACATCATTTCTCTGCTGCATCTGAAGCTATCACTCCTTTGGAGCATTTTTTTTTTTTGTAAAAATAGTGCTGTCTAGAGTTTGTATAAGTATAGTTTTCTATGAAGCATGGCCATGACTGTCTATAAAATGATGATTATTCTTTTACTGTCCTTAGAAGTGTGTTGTGTAATACGATAAAAGTTTTGAGAAGAGTTTCCAGAGTAGCAAATAGTTTGGCATGGTTATTTTACCAGATGTCTCAGAATGACATGCAAATATGGGGAATTACTTTATAGCCTAAAGAAAATATGATTTGCATGGTGAACAAACAGAGACACCATTTATTTAAAATCATGTTAAAATTTGAATCATACTTACAAGAAACTCACCAAGCTGGAGGTAATGCCAAAAACAAAAGACCTGGAAAAAAAAAAGACTTGGGTGTTTCCTGTGTATTGCTTATCCCTATTTTATGTTGGACTATGGCAAATGGTTGCTTACCCCTCATGGTAATCATAAGAATTATTATTAATACTCTCATTAATTACTAATAATACTAAGGAGTAATTTAAAAACTAATATTATATAATAAAGTACAGTTTACAAAGTATTTTCACTCATATTACCTGTGCATTTGTTTCAATAACAAAATTTAAAAAGCGAGCTTATTGGTGAGAAAGCCCTTCCATATAACCAATCCATATTATTGGACCAAAGTCTCTTCTTTATCTAGAGTAGAAACTGTATCAGTTTTTCTTAACTGTAGTAGTTGACTAGGATTACACAAGGTGTTTCTTTAGAATATCAGATTCCACTTTATTTGTCACAAAATTTGAGGTTGCAGAGAGATTTTAGAAAGGGAGAGAGTTACAACTTAATAATATAATCTAGTTGAATCCCTACTTAAAAACCCATAACACTTGGGTGTGATGTCTGCAAGATGATGAAATAGGAGGTCCCCACCTCCATGTCTGCATAGCAACAACAGTTTGACAGCTATCCACGGAAAAGAGCGTCTTTGCGGAGCTTTGGGACCCAGGTAGGAGCTTGTGAAATAGCATGAGGGCCCAAGATTTAAGAAGGCAAGGCCACATCCAGGCAGCAGGCTTGCTAATCAACCTGGGCACACCCTGTCCCCTTGTAGACACAACTATAGCCCTATTCAGACTTGGTCCTTCTATCATGTTTCCATTTTATTTGCCTCAAGATACCTTTTAATCCCCTTTCTATTTCTTCTTTGGCCCATGGGTGTTCAGGAGTGTATTGTTTAGTATCTGTATTTGTGAATTTTCCCATTTTCTTTCTGTTATTGACTTCTAGTTTCATACCCTGGTGGTTGGAAAAGATACTCTGTATGATTTTAGTTGTTTTTTTTTTTTTTTTTAATTTACTAAGACTTGTTTTGTGACCTGACACATCATCTATCCTAGAGAATGTTTTGTGTGCATTTGAGAAGAACATGTATTCAGGTGCTGTTGGATGGAATGTTATATATGTATTTGTTAGGTCCACTTGATCTAAAGTATTATTTGAGTCCAATGCTTCCTTACTGATATTTTGTCAAGATTATCTATCCATTATTGACAGAGAGGTATATATCTGCCCTACTATTATTGTATTCTTATGTATTTCTCTTTTTCAATTTGTTAGTATTTGCTTAATGAACTTACAAGCTCCAAAGTGGATGCATATATATTTATAATTGTTATATCCTTCTGTTGGACTGATCCCTATATTATTGTATAGGACTTTCTTTACCTTTTTTTACAGTTTTTGTCTTAAAGTCTACTTTGTTTAATGTAAGAGTAATAACCTCTTCTGTCTTCTGGTTTCCATTTGCACGGAGCATCTATTCCTTTACTTTCAGCCTGTATGTTTCCTTAAAGCTAAAGTGTCCCTTGTAAGCAGCATATTGTTGGGACTTGTGTTGTTGTTGTTGTAGTTGTCGTTGTTGTTGTTGTTGTTTTCCCACTCTGTGTCTTTTCACTGGAATATTTAATCCATTTACATTTAAAGTCATTATAGACAGATAAGAACTTTAATGCCTTTGTATAGAGTGATTTCTGACTGTTTTATAGTTCCCATATTCTTTTTGTCCTTTCTTGCTGTCTTCCATTGTGAACGAATAATTTTGCATAGTGGTATGCTTTGATTCTTTTCTCTTTGTATTTTGTGTATCTGTTGAGACTAGATACATAACACATCAGGTCCATAAATAGTGCTGTTTCATTCAATATCATTTCATTATAACATTAATGACATGCTGTAGGAACTTAAGTCTTGTTTATATCGATTAACCTATGGTAAAATTGATTTCATTATGTCATTTTGGTTAAAGTCACAGAACCAATCAAGGATGGTTTGCTTAAAGTTGCAGAACCTATCAATAATGTTTATATCATATAGACATACCAGCCTGTTTTAAGCTGATAACAACTTAATGGAAGTTCTTGGGCAGTTAAATCTGGTATGTGGGTCAGAAGGTGGGCAGATCTGGTGCGTGGGTCCGCAGTGGCTGACCTAGAGCTTGGGTCACTGGGAGTCAGTCTGAAGGCTAGGTTTTTAGGGTCCACCCTGGTGCTGGCATGGTCCAAGAGGCTGGGTCTGCAGGAGCCCTTTTGGAACCAGAGGCCACAGGGGCTGGCTCAATTCTGGGGAAGACCGGAAGCCTCAGTCTGTGGGAGTTGACCTGGAAGGCTGAGTCCAGAGGCCACGGGGGCTGGCCCAATACTGGGGCAGGCCAGGAGCCTGGGTCCTCAGGTTCTCAGGGGCCAAGCTGGAGGCTAGTACTGCGGAGGCCAGCTTTGTACCGGGTTGGGCTGGGAACCTGGGCCTGCAAGAGCTCACCTGGGGCCACAGGGGTGGGTTTGGTGCTAGAATTGGCCAGCAACCTGTTGTGTGTCTGTAGTAAGGGTCTGCGGGGGACCACCCTGGCACTGAGGTGGGCCCGGAGACTGGGGCTGATGATCATCAAGTGCGGGTCAGTGCTGGGGTTTATGGTGAATTTGGGCACTTAATTCATTCCCACTCCCCCACAGAAAGTAGCTTTCTTCACACGCCTTCCCAGGCTTAAAGAAGTATGACAGTGGTAATATGAAGCCTTCTTTTCCATATTCTTCAGTGAATCTTTTATTAGTCCTGTTTTTCACCCGGGTGTTGTAAAACCCTTTCCTGGAATCCTTGATTTTGTGAAGGCCTTTTTTGTTTGTTTGTTTGTTTTTTGTTATGGATAGTTACTCAAATTGATGTTTCTGGTAGGGGATAAGTGCTAGATATTCCTAAACTGCCATCTTTGATGTCACATAAGTGCAGTTCTAAGAAGGAAATTTATAGCAATAAATGCCTACATTAAGAAAAAAGGGCCTCAAACAAACAACATAAATTTACATTTTAAGGAACTAGAAAAAGAACAAACTAAGCTCAAAGTTAGTAGAAGGAAGGAAATAACCAAGATATGAACAGAAATAAATGAAATCGACAATAGAAAAACAATAGAAAAAAATAAACAATAGAAAACACCCAGCCAAAAAGGGTTTTTTTTCTTTGTTTTTTTGTGGGAGAGGTTAAAATGATAAAAATAGCCCTGGCTGGTGTGGCTTAGTGGATTGAGCATCAGCCTGTGAACTAAAGGGTCGCTGGTTCAATTCCCAGTCAGGGCACATGTCTGGGATGTGGACGAGGTCCCCAGTAGGGGGCATGTGAGAGGCAACCACGCATTGATGTTTCCCCCTCTTTCCCCCTCCCTTCCCCTCTGCCTAAAAGTAAATAAATAACCTTTAAAACTTTTAAAAATAAAAATAAAATGATAAAAATAATTGACAAACCCATCTGTAGACTTGCCAAGAAAAAAAAAAAAGAGGACACAAATAAAACTAAACGAAATGTTAACAACTGGTAACATACAAATACAAAGGATCATAAGAGGCTACTGTGAATGATTATATGCCAACAAATTGGATAACCTAGACTAAATCATGAATTCCAAGAAACATACAACGTACACAGATTGAGTCATGAAGAAATAGACCTGAACAGACCAATAAAGAGTAAGGAGGCTGAATCAGTAATCAAAAACCTCCCAACAAACAGAAGTCTAATACCAGATTTAGCTTCCGTGATGAATTCTACTAAACACTTAGAGAAAGACTGGCCTTATTTCCTTCTCTAAATTAATACCAAACCTTTTCAGACTCTCCCCACCAAAATTAAATAGGAGAGAATACTTACACACTTATTTTATGAGTCTAGCATTGCCCTCATTGCGCAAGAAAAAAACAAGTTACAAGTCAATATCCCTGATAAACATAGATGCAAAAATATTTACAAAAAAAAAGTAGCAAACGGAATTCAATAGCACAATAAAAGGATAATACATTTTGAGCAAGTGAGAATTATTCCAGAGATGCAAGGATGTCTCCTCATATGCAGATCAATAAAGTGATATACCACAATAACAGAATGATAGAATCCTATCACCTCAAAAGATCCAGAAAAAAAACTTTTTGATAATATTCAACATTCTTTCAACATTAAACCTCTCAACAAATTAGGTATAGGAGAAATGTACCTCAGTGTAATAAAATCCACAATGGCAGCCAGCAACTAATATCATTTTACACTTAATGTAAAAGCAGAAAACTTTTCTTCTAAAATCAGGAACAAAGCAAGGGTACCCACTCTTACCACATCTATTCAGTGAAATACTGGGAGTCCTAGACAGAGCATTTAGGCAAGAAAAAGTTTTACAAAGACATCCAAATATGAAAGGAAGAAGTAATATTTTTTTTTGCAGATGACATGATCTTATATGCAGAAAATCATGATTCAAAAACTGTTAGAGCTAACAAATGAATTCAGCAAAGTTGCAGACTACAAATTGAACATACAAAAATCAGTTGCATTTCAATACATTAACAGTGAACAACCTGAAAACAACAATGACAGAAAAGAAAATAATCCCATTTATAATAACATAAATAAGAATAAAATACATATGGATAAACTTAACCAAGGAGGTAAAATATCTCTATATTGAAAATTATAATACAATGATGAAAAATTGAAGACAAATGGGTGGAAATATATGTGTATTAACTGAGACAAAGTTGAAAGGAGTTGTTTTGCTTATTTTTATGTATACCATATTCCATTATCCATATTTTTGTGGATGTAGCTACCAGTGATTCATTTCTACTTGCTTGTGTGCTTGTATATGTTTTGATTAAAAAGTCAGGACTCTTTTTTTTTTTAGTATTTTGACTGTCAGTTTTAACCTCTTAACCTTCACTGTTTCATATGTAAAATGAGGACTAAAATGTCTTCTCTGTATACTATAAAAGGCTATGATTGTGAAATGAGATAATGCAATTAAATTATTTTAGAAGCTGAAAGATACCATACACATGTCAATATTATTGCATGTCTATGGATAGTCAAAAGGACTTAAAAGCATACCATATTTTTTTTTCAAGTCTGTATCCAGGACCTTGAGAATATCATGCCAAGCAAAATAAGTCAGACATAAAAAGTTGAGAACTATATAATTTAACTCATACATGGGATATAAAACAGAAAGCAACAAATGAACAAACAAGGAAAACAAACAAAAACTCCTAACAAAGCAGTATAGTGGTCGCTAGAAGGAAGGGTGGTGGGGGAGTGGTAAACGACAAAGAGCGTCAAATGTATGGTAATGGAAGAATATTTGCAATATACAGATTATATATCATAAAAATGTACAAATGAAATTTATAAAATCTTATTAACCAATGTCACCCCAATAAATTTAATGAAATTAAATAAATAAAACCTGTATCCAAGTGTGCTTTATGAAATGATGAGTCTGTCTTCATTTAAAATCTGCTGCGGAACTTCTAGTTTGAGTAAACAAAACAAAAACAGTTTCCTGTCACATGATTTTCTGCATAGTAGCCATACTAAGTGGATAAAATCGAAATATCATATCATGGTTTACAGTCTCTACGCCCATCTGTTCACACTCATTTTCTGTCAGTTTACTATTAACCATCGCAAGTAAGCTACCATGGCTTTCTAGTTGTTCACAACAAGGCCATTTGCCATCTCAGAAAGGGCCTTTCTTTAGGATTTTCTTATCTTAGAATGTTTTCCTGCCAGATTGTCACATGACTTGCTCTTCACCTCATTTATATCCCTACCAAGGCATTACCTTTTTGGAGAAGTCTTCCTTTGCTATCCAATCAGACTTTTTCTCTTCTAACCACTGACTTTCCTCTACCCTCTTACCTTTCTTTATCTTACTCATAGGAGTTATCATTATCTGGCATCAAATGCATTTCTTAGATTACATGTATTGTTTTTGTTTTAGATATTTTTGTGTCCTTCCTGAGTGGAAATCAGTTATTACATAGAGAATTTAATAGCCATTTAAAAAACTGCATTCTAGCATCCTGAACAGTGAATAGCACAACGAATGCACAATATGTGTTGGGAAAAGCAATAAAGAAAGGGAAAAAAGGAAAAAGACGTGAAGGAAGAAGAGAGGACGAGACAAAAGGATGAATGAATTCTGGCTATACAACTTGGTCATTATTTGCTCTTGTTTTGTAATGGGCTAAAATAATGCTTCAATCTTTGGATTTGATTTTCAGAACATAAAGCTTGAAAATGCACTATAACTTCTAAGATTGACTTTGTATATACCTATTTACTCAAGTATCTAAATGGATATAGACCTATGTATCTACACTTGTCTCTAATTATCTATCTTTTTCTGTTATTTGTGCCTTCCTGTATATGATTGATATCTGTAATTTCACTATATTAAAGCTAGTTGGGCATATAGCATCTGTATATTTTCATTCTACATCAACAAAGAACAAAAAGTTGTCAACACTGCAACAAAAACTGTACTGCAGTGGACAGTGGATATTAATAATGATTGATTTGTTTTGTTGGCATTCTGCTTGTCTACTTAGCCTTAAGTAAGACTAACAGGCATCATTATTACATTAAATAGTTGCCTATAAAAGTTGATTGTGATATTGATGATAATGTGCACATTAGTGAAACAGTTAATGGAGTTCCATTTCTATTAAATTTACTGGATACATTCTGTTGCAAATACATTTTCATAGTAAATTAATAACTTGACAACTGATAGATAGAGCATAAACATTGCTATTTAAGCTTGAAATACTTAGCCTGGAGACCACATTCGTAATTAGCACCATCTAATGTTCCTATAACTCTTTTCTTCTTGCGAGATATAGATTTCATTCATGAGGATTAATCACTAGACTTACCTACAGTGGCCTAATGTAACAGATATAAAGTCATTATAATACTTCATCATTCACCAAGGTTAGAGCTGGTTTGAAGTTGAAAGTAGTTTCTATTCTGTAATAAGTCATTGGTCTTCATTATAGGTAGATTTGGACTCTCCTTATCCCTCACTGCATAAAGGGAACCACTTCCAAGCATTTACTCTGCTTTTCACATGGGGAATATTAACATGGCATACATCTTGTTTTGAGTGCCATGACTTTTCCCCTGTTAATAGTCCTTTGAATCACTTTATTAGAGATGAAGAGTCTTATTTTCTAGACATCTTACCAATATCTAAGATGCTTGTTAATCAACTTGAAAACTTTAAAAAAGTGAAGTTAATCTCAAATTTTTGTCAGCTTTATACTGTTAAAAGGTAATTCAGAAAGCTTTTCTCTATATAAATGTTTTTATTGAGTGAGAAACGAACTGTTTGACAACAGGCATACTTCAAATCCAAAACCAGTATGAAGCTCAGAGCCATGATGTTACAAGATGGCTTAGAAAGTGAAAATGAGTAAATTGTTTATCCTTTACAAGGATTGGTTATTTCTAAGGGGGTTCCCAGGCACGGGGGATTAGTTAAAAGTGATTATCTTGTACATTTTAAGAAGATGAATTAAGTCCTTTTTATGATTATATCAGAGGCACTTGTAAGAAATAGTCTGTTTCATTTATGTTCATGAAATAAAATAGATTTAGTTTTGCTTATGTGGCTTAAATGGTTTTGTATACTTGAGGGATTTTCAAGCCTGGTCTTCATTTTTTAATTTAATTTAATTTTAATACTGCTATTTGCTATGTACTTTTTGTTTCCTCACTGATTTGAAGGATCCTGAGTAAAACAATTTTGGTAAATAAAATGACATAGCTTTTCCTAATTATATTGGTTCAAAGATCAAAGCAATATTCACTATTATGAAAACTTTTTGTGATAGATATAAAATTTTAAACATAAATTACATGTTTCTTTAAAGGATCTTTTATTGAATGTTATGACATTGATGATTCTCTAGTGATTTCTTTTCCAAGAAAACTGTTTCTTATGTATATCTCCTAACACTAGTAAGAAAATTTTTATTTGTAAACTTTTTAATTTACTGAAAAGCACCATGTATTTTTCATTTGGGTTAATTTTATGTCAGAGTAGACAATCTGACCCACATCGGAAGATATTTTAAAAGTTTTTTTTTCAGATCTTATATTGGAGCCTAGATTTAGTGTTCTTTTCCATCGAAATATTACTGACATAAATCCATAGAATTACTGTATAATATTGAAGTATGGAAAACTAACAAATGTAACTTTTTACCTGAAATTCCATTATAATTTATGAGAATATGTCATTTTAATATTTTTTATATTCTTCCTTAAATATTATAGTGTGCTCTCGCTGTTTTGCCTTTGTGTTTTATCCCAGGATAACATTGCCAGTTGAGAACAAAGGCAGTGAAGTCCATCTACATGACAGAAAAATTACGTCCAAAGATTTTATCAGCCTCTCAAAGAATATCATGACTACACAAAAATGTAAAAACTGCTACTCTAGATGGTATATACAGAATTTTGTGTATGATTTGGGAGTTTACTTAGTTAACCAGAGCTCATTTATATTTAGGTATATTTTTATTTTGTCATGTGAAATTTTTTAGCATTCAGTCATCCATATGAAAACTTAAGATTATAACATCATTTTTCTTGCAGACTGGAAAGAAGATTGCATTTAACCTTCAGTTTAGAATCCTACTTTCACTCTAAACAGCTGTTGATTATTAACAGCTCGTCACTCCTCCAAAAATATCAGGGTCACTACTGGTCTGTGAGAGAGTTCACGTAATTTCCAAGGTCATCTGTTTGGCTCTTTATCTTGAATGCCCCAAAATAGGTAGTAAAATATGAGTTGTAAACAAAATGGCGATAATAATGTTTTAATTTAAAACAGTTAGTTATGAAGTTGTAAAAAGCAGGTTCCCGCTAACACTAGACCTCTATTCTGGAGGAAAATTAAGTTTAATTAACTTGTGTATGTTTTCATTCAGTTAAACTGTGCTACAAAAAAAAAAAAACAAAAAAAGAAAGGTTGATTCTTCTATCCTTAGGCCTCCATGGAAGAGAAACTCTCACTGCTAACCCGTAAGAATGTACTTTGTGCCCAGTACTCTTGCTGAAAGGCTTTGTTTCCATGGTTAACCCCATGATATCCATGTCATACTCCTGTCATTCTTCTTTATATTATAAAATGCTTTTCTTCTATAGTAGAAATTCAGATTCATTCTCTAATCCTGCATTTCTACCTAGTTCTCAATCTGTCTTCATACTTTTTGTACCTGAGTTTCTTGAAGAAGTAATTTATTATCTTTGTTTTTCACCTCAATTCACTCCTCAGACTAGCTGAGTAAGAGAGCCTTAAAGATCTTCTCTCTCATCTTGACTCAGCTTTAGAGAGGCTTCTTCCTGACTCTAGGCCCCTAACTTCCCTTAGAGTATCTATTTCAGAAAAATTGCAGTGGCTTATTCTTTCTCTCCCCTTTGAGATGTAAATCTTTTCAAAGTCCTGCTTGCCAGTTTTATACCCAAGACTGTCTTTCTCAAAGACCCCATGTCCGCCCTTTGAAATATAAGCATCAGGGGAGATAGGGCCCCTTCTCTGCCACTGCCTGTATAAAGGAGCAAGGTGCCCAACCTTGGTAGCACATTGCTCCAAGTTGTAAAACCCCTTTCCATTGTGAAGATAGGAGAAAGCTGACTTTTTCTTTGGCGAAAGCCAAGTAGCAGACTCAGATGGCCTAAGATATTCACCGCCCCACTCCCCACACCCCATCTCTTAAAACTCTTCAGCTTTTTGTTTCAGTGGAGTTGGTCTCAGACTGGGACTAGACTTCCTCCTGTATTATAAGGGCCTTGAATAAAGTCTTACCTGTTTAACTTTGCCAGGTGGAATTTTTCTTGACACAGTACAATTAATTTTCTTCTCCAAATACTCCCCCTTTTCTTCTCCCACTAAGATCA
Source organism: Mormoops blainvillei (assembly GCA_004026545.1). Classification (NCBI taxonomy): domain Eukaryota; kingdom Metazoa; phylum Chordata; class Mammalia; order Chiroptera; family Mormoopidae; genus Mormoops; species Mormoops blainvillei. Next base: position 213,043 of record PVJD01000490.1, read on the forward strand.
CAAGTTTTCTCTTAATGAATAAGCACTTTTTAAAAACTTTTTTATTATTTGACATCTCTAAACCTATTCAGTACTGATAACCATGACTTCCTTCTTAAAATTAGATAAAAGCTGTATCACCTTTCCTAACATTGTTTCTAATTTGGTAGCTGTCTCCTGGTTTCATCACTGTTGGTAATCCCCATGTATTCCTCTTGGGTTTCTCTGATGTCTCTCTTTGGCTAATTTCAAATATGTTTCAACTTCCAAATACATGCTTTTGGATCTGAAATGTTATTCTTCAGGCCATAGTCCACTAGACCATATTTTCAACTGCTTTCATTGTATTTATACCTCATGCCTCATAAGCATCTCAGAATTTTAATTTACCTTGGAACCCCACCTTGCAACTTTTTCAATACGTGTTCTTTTTGTGGTTGAGTGCACAGCTCTCCACACAGCTAGCCAAGCCAATGACCTAAACATTGACCTCCTACAGCACATTTATTAATTGATTTTTTTAAGTACAGAGGAGGCACCTAAAACATTTTATTGAGTAATATGTGCATAATATTTTACAAAACCTTGTTGGTTTTTATCTGACTTTATATCTTCTCTCTGAATGATGACCAGAGGATAAGAGGTAGACAGATGATACAGCTTGAAAAACTGGCCTGGGGAGAGGGAGGCTGATAACAGTGATTATTGGTTGCTTTTTGAGCTATTAAAAGCCTAGTTCAAAATATGACAATGATTAGTTAATAACATTTCAGCTTATTAATAGGTGAAATATACTCAATACAAACATTTTTTGTAAATAGTCGATTAATAAGCATTTTAGGCTTTGTGTACGAAGAGGCAAAACTGAGATTATTTTATTGGTCCCTGTGTCATCCTTTAAAGGTGATCATATACAAATGTAAAAAATTGTTTTAATATTACCCATCATGTAAAAATCAGGCAGGACCCATTTAGCCCACAGGCCATAATTTTCAAACTCATGCTCTGTAATGTACTATAAAAAAGAGTATCAAATTCATGGTGCAATAAACCTGACTAAAATTTTAGAAAGCAATTAATTCCCAAATCATATGTGATATAACCCCAATTATGCTGTGTTCAGATTTTTTTATTGGGACATAGTAATTTTAATATATGTACATGGCTTAATTTTTATTCCTCTCAGTGTTATAGTTTCTTGGTAGATGTAATTATTAAAGAACTAAGTATATTATTTAATTGCATTTTTTTCCATTTCCTGTACTATTCTTAACCTATCCCTGTCTATTTTATACCTACCATTTATGCTTCTTATTCCCTTTGCCTTTTAACCCTCCATGTGATATCTATTTCTGTGATTCTGTTCCTGTTCTAGTGGTTTACTTAGTTTGCTTTTGTTTTTATTTTTTTAGGTTCAGTTGTTGATAGTTCTGAGTTTGTTGTCATTTTACTGTTCATAGTTTTCATCTTCTTCTTTTTCTTAGATAAGCCCCTTTAACTTTTTATATAATAAGGGCTTGGTGATGATGAACTCCTTTAACTTTACCTTATCTGAGAAGCATCTTATCTGCCCTTCCATTATAAAAGATAGCTTTGGTGGATAGAGTAATCTTGGATGTAAGTCCTTGCATTTCATGACTTTGAATACTTCTTTCCAGCCCCTTCTTGCCTGTAAGGTTCCTTTTGAGAAATCAGCTGATAGTCTTACGGGAACTCCTTTGTAGGTAACTATCTCCTTTTCTCTTGCTGCTTTTAAGATTCTCTCCTTATCTTTAGTCTTGGGTAATGTATCAGTGATGTGCCTTGGTGTGTGCTTCCAACTTCTTAGGGACTCTCTGAGCTTCCTGGACTTCCTGGAAGTCTATTTCCTTTGCCAAATTGGGGAAGTTCTCCATTATTTTTTCAAATAAGTTTTCAATGTCTTGCTCTTTCTCTTCTCCTTCTTGCACCCCTATGATTTGGATGTTGGAACATTTAAAGTTGTCCCAGAGATTCCGAAACCTCTCCTCCTCATTTTGAATTCTTGTTTCTTCATTCTGTTCTGGTTGAATGTTTATTTCTTCTTTCTGCTCCAAATTGTTGATTTGGGTCCTGGTTTCCTTCCCTTCACTGTTGGTTCCATGTATATTTTTCTTTATTTCACTTCGCATAGCCTTCACTTTTTCCTCTATTTTGCAACCATACCCCACCAACTCTGTGAGCATCCAGATTACCAGTGTTTTGAACTGTACATCTGATAGGTTGGCTCTCTCTTCACTGCTTTGTTCTGTTTTTGGAGCTTTGATCTGTTCTTTAATTTGGCCATATTTTTTTTGTCTCTGGTATGCCTATTATGTTGTAAAGGGCCCAGCCTTAGGTATATGCCAGGGCAGGGCAACCCACATGCTGCTTTGTGGTGCTGTCTGTGGGAGAGGGGTCTGAGAGGGAGCAATCCTGCTTAGTCAGCTCTCAGGGGCTTTCAGTCATTTCCCCCATTACCCACAAGTAAATTGGACCCTTTTGGTGCTGATTCCTGGGTGTGTGGATTTGTGTATGTTCTAGGACCCTCTGGGTCCCTCAGACCATCTCCTGTGAGGCTGGGAGTTTCTCCCATTGCCACAACCCACAGGGGTTTTTAAGCCAGTGGTTGAAGCTTTTTTACCCCCCTCACTGGATCCCTGGGTTGCGTGGTCCATGTCGCTCCCCTGTTGTTCCTCCCAGTTTATCTGCACGCAGTGTGGGACCACCAGCTGCCACCTCACCCACCCAGTCCTCCAGCTGCCACCTTGCCGTGCCCCTTCCACCCCAGCTTCCGGTCTCCTTCTCCGCCCCTCCTACCAGTCTGGGTGAATGTTTCTTCTTTAACTCCTTGGTTGTTGGACTTGTACGCAGTTTGATTTTCTGGCACTCCTGATTGTTCTTTGTTTTTAAATGTGTTGTTGTCCTTCTTTTGATTGTGCGAGGAGGCATATCTACCTATGCCTCCATCTTGGCCAGAAGTCTCTATTTAATTGCACTTGCATATGAGCAACTGATCATTAGATGGAGAGTAGATGAATTATATTCACTTTTTGTCATGAAATTGTTAATGTTAATCTAATTGGTAGATACTAGAAAAAAAGGTCGCATTTGGATTTATCACAATATCACCTCATTTATAGCATAAATGTCATTCAGAAGAAGTTTTTACAAGTCATCTGTGTTAGTTTCTCTGTAGTTGTATGGAACTCAGACATGCTTACTTTTTTTTTTTCAGTTAATAGGACTTTATTGTAAGGATACCTTGGGGAGCAAGGGAGTCAGGAAAAGCTGGGACTCTGATTATCCTCACTGAGGGTAAATCAGCAGCCCTTGCAGTCTATCAACAACTGTGGTGACTCTGTGGAAAGTTGAGTTCTGCCCTGATTTGGTCCTGGTCCTTCATGATTTTTTCTTCTCTGCCTTTTCTTTCTGTTTTCTGATGAGTGTTATGATTTCCACTCAACAGATACAGGACGTTAAATGTTCTTATATTATCCAAAGAACAAAAGAGTCTAAATATCATTACTGATGCTCATAAATTTAAGATGACAAGCATTAAACAGAGGTAAGAAATTAAGACAACAGAACAATAGAGAGAGAAGATGGCATACAGAAGAAAGCAACCACAGCTGAGCTCATGCTAACGAAGCCTTTGCAAGATGCCAGCTCACAGTTGCCAAGTCACTTGATTTTTGTCAGTTGAAATTAAAAACCTGAGAATTTATTGTTACAAAACATTATGGGTTGAAAGGCTTCTTCTCCGCCAACCCAAATTCATATACTGAATTTCGATACCCAGTACCTCAGAATGTGACCTTAATTTATTGGGAAGTGGGGTCTTTACAGAGGTGATCAAATTCAAATGAGGTGGGCCCTAATGCAATAAGACCAGTGTCCTTATAAAAAGGGAAGTTTGGCAGAGAGACAGACATAGAGAAGGTAATTTGAGAAGATGTAGGGCAAAGTGGCCGCCTTAAGCCGAGGGGACAGGCCTGTGACAAATCCTTCCCTCACAACCCGCAGGAAGAATCAGCTCTTCATTTGGGACTTCGAGCCTTTTTTGTGACACAATAAATTTCTGTTTAAACCACCAAGTTTGCGATACATTGTTATGTCAATCAGACCGAACTAATACACAAGTTTCCCTGATTGTAAAATATTGGCCACCTATTGAATTAAAGTTGAAAGCAAAACGTACCTCTTCCCTTTTTCTGACTCAGAATTACAACTTATTTTTTTTTTAGAACAATTTGCCATCAAAGGCAATGGACCAAGTGCACTTGCAGTTCCAAGTATGTAAAATGATAAATGAACATTAGTCAATGTATGTATGTATTTGGGATTTGCTGCAATTATTTTATATTCATGCTAGATAATAACCCCTACTAATTATTGCTAATTCTTCTTTATACCTCAAATTCAGTTTATTCAAGGAACATAATTCAGTTGGTTGAAAAATTAATATAGAATCAAATATTTTTACTTATCAAAGCTTTTTATTTATTTTTATTATTTATTATTTTTTTAACCAGCACTTATAGTCAGGGGAGTGGGTCATGACCAATCACTGTGTGAATCATTCACCATTGTTGTGGGTATAGCAGGTAATCAGTCTTTCACAGAGAAGTCTACACAGTGGTTCAATTCACTGATATAATGTATGTAAGATTTGGGTCAAAAAAGGCTTGTCCACAAATTTATCATCCCTACTCATTCAGTTTTTGAAGAGAGACCAGTAAAACTCAAAAAATATATAGAGAACAGAATGCTTCAAAACCGATTTATCATTCAATCATAATATCACTCTCACCTTTATTTGACTTCAATTTAAATTCCAAATTGTTTAATAACATAGTCTCGTTGGTCTGTTAGTAAAATGTAAATTGAAATAAACACCCATGCTGCTAGCAATTTTATATATTTCCTATTCACAATGAGACTATTGTTAAAATTATAGTTTTCTCTTTGCTATTATAACTAAACCAGCTCTTCAATCATGTACACTATAACAATAAAATTTAGGGAGAAAGTGTGTGTATGTTTCGTAAGGTAATGCATTTTCTCATTGCAAAAATTATTTTAAGAGACATGCCCAAGTCAATTAGATAAAACATAACTTCATATGAAAGGATGCTCAGCATCACTAACCATCAGAGAGATCCAAATTAAAATCACAATGAGATACCACTTCACACCAGTCAGAATGGCCGACATAAACAAATCAATAAACAAGTGCTGCAGAGGATGTGGAGAAAAGAGAACCCTAGTGCGCTGTTTGTGGGAACGCAGACTGGTGCAACCACTGTGGAAAACAGTTTGGAATTTCCTGAGAAAACTAAAAATGGAGCTGCCTTTTGACCCAGCAATTCCACTGCTGAGATTAGACCCTAAAATCCTGAAACATTGATTCAAAAGAACCTAGGCACTCCAATGTTCATAGCAGCCCAATTTACAATAGACAAGAATTGGAAGCACCCTAAGTGCCCACCAGTAAATGAGTAGATCAAAAAACTGTGGTACATTTACACAATGGAGTACTGCACAGCAGAAAGGAAGAAGGAGCTACTACCCTTCACAACAGCCTAGATGAAACTGGAGAGCATTATGCCAAGTGAAATAAGCCAGGTGGTGAAAGACAGATACCATATGATCTCACCTATAAGTGGAACCTAATCAACAAAATAAACAAACTAGCAAAACATATTGAATATTGAAATAAATAACAAATATTGAAATAAAATATTGAATATTGAAATAAAAAACAAACTGATAGTAACCAGAGGGGAGGAGGGGGGGGGTTGACAGGGGAAAGGGAGGGGAAGGGTCATCAAGGAACATGCATAAAGGACCCATTGACAAAGCCAAATGGGGGAAGGATGGAGGGTGGGAGGTGGGGGTGGGTGGAACTTGGGAAAGTGGAGGCGGGAAAATGTTGACCAAAAAAAAGGGGAGGCTGGGTGTAGTGTGGGAAATTAAGAATCCAAAGAACTGGTGTGTGCAGCCCATGGATGTGGACTAAGATGTGTGGGGATGATGGCATGGGGTGCAGGGTGGAGGGGATAAATGGGACAACTGTAATAGCATACTCAATAAAATATACAAAAAAAAAAGATAAATGCATCCTGACATTGTATAAAAGCATAGTGTCAGGCGTGTAGAGGCTACTGATATTTTTTCCCCTTAAGCTGAGGTCTACCAACTGTATGTCAGAGAGCCTGTTTCAACTCTGACCCCAAACAGTGTCACTTCTATTCTTCAGTTGTTCTCACCTATGAAATCAACATTATAATGACATCTCATGCAGGATGAGGTGGATGAACAATTAAAGCGATGTTTTGGCATTAATAGTTTAAAGATATGTGATTCTCAGTAGAAAGAAATGCTTATTTTTCCATCTAAGTTCCTGTTTTTCTTTGAATTTGAACAAAAGTATAGCAGGTTGATATTAAAAGATAGTTGTAACCACAAATAAAACCAGAATGGCTACTTAAAAAAAAAAAAAGACTTCAAATGTGTCTCATTTTCCTGATCTGTGAAATTCACAAATTTAACTATATAAATTGTAAGGGTTATTCTATCTCTTTGGACTAAGAAAAAGAAAAAAAGCAGAAGAGATACAGTTTCCCCCCCAGCTGTCTAAATATGTTTTACTTCATGGTAAGAAAAAGAACATTATAGAAAACAAGAAAGCGGGATTAATGTGAATATCATGCTCTTTGATGTAGATTCTTTTTTCTTTGTAGACTTTGCTAATATCACGAATTGTCTAGAGCATATTTAAGGAAGGTACAGCCTGCTTTTTCCCCTGTTTGAAACTAATGAGCATTTATTGAGGATTTTTTTTTAATGAGCTACATTGCCCAAAGACTTCAGTATACACCTTAGGAAGATCCTACTGTCAGGACAGGGACATGTCACTTGCAAAACAAAGTCTTCTTACTGTAACTACTATTTCTGTCTGTTAATAAGAAGGGAACATCCTGAAACACATATAACCAAACTCTACAAAGGCATTAAGGGGTCCTGTGAGGGTATGCAGGAATAACATAGAATTTATTCTGCTTTGATGATGCCATAACAGAAGAAACCCATGAGGAAAATGTGGTTCTGGGGTTGTAAACATATACCTCATTGTTATGATTAGCTAAACTAGAAAAACTGATGTTTAAAGAATGATGTCCCTTAATTTCTGTAGAGAGTTTCTGCAAATGTCTGCCACATCCGTGGCAGGGAGCCATGGAGGGTTTATGCCCTAGTGACAGAGCCATAGCTTCCACGCAATTCTACCTGCTGATTTCTCTAAATAATATGTAACCCCAAATTCTAAACTGTGTATTTGCCATTAACTTTATGGGATAAACATATGTCAGAGCAAGGAGAAAGAATAGGGTTTAGACAGCATGATTTATTTTTGAGTTATACAACTCAGTTGTGATTGATATATGTGCAGCAGCTGGCTTTTAATGTAAAATACAGTTTAAACCTTAGAGATCTATTAACGAAAAACCATGATTGACATTAAATACAGATATTCCATCCAGGGAAGTGAACTCATTTATAGAATACAACAGATCACTTCTGAATGCATGTTGCAAACATCTGGATAAGGCATTAAGGTGTTTTGCCTAATCTTTGTAGGCTTCTGTGATGCACATTGCCTCAGTAAGTTTTTATTCTTCAAGTGATAAATTAGTTGAAGATAAATGTGAACCCTGCTATATAATTGCTTCCTTCCATTTACCCAATGCCCTTAACCACTGGATTTTAGAAAATTTAAGCCATTCTTACAATAGGGTAGGTTAAAACCCAGTAGCATCCTGAGTGATGACAGCATTAAGCAGCAGTTATAACCCTCAAGGGTAGTGAGGGCTAGCCACGGAGTATTCATTTTTCCAGAGTAGCATAGACTACTTAACACTTGCCAGATGACAACAGAGAAGTGATGGATGAGTTTTATTGCAATTTATAAAGTATATTGACACTGCAAACTCACTTTATCATGTTAATATTTATAAACATATTTCTTTCATGTGTGTTAGTTACTGAAAGGATTTCAACTATACTGATTTTTTTAATACTTAGAAACAATAAAAATAGCATAAAATTCTAGAAAAAGTAATTTGTTGCTCAGTTTGTTGTTTTTTTTTTTAATGTGACTGCCAAACATCTATCTTGTTTATGAGATCTTTGCTTCCATGACTCATACAGTAAGGAATGGTGGGAGAGGGCGTTTTCTGGGATTAATATTTATATCTTAAAGGACGAAATCACTAATATGTTTCCACAGAGGACTCTCCTCAGAAGCTATTAAAAAGCCGACTTGCTTACCCCCTCTGTGCATATTCTGCTTTGGTAGATCTTGCTGAAGTGGAACCAAAAAGCTGACCAGCCAACATTCTGTTTCTCAGAGTGATTCTGATGAAAATGTTCTGAGTGGGGAGAAATGTGGAGAATAGTAGAAACAGCAATAGTTAACCTAATCAACTAATTTAACCATTATTCTTTGAGCCATTAATCTAATAGGTATTAATTAAATGCCTGTGATTAGTAGCTCAGCATAGGTTTGTGTAATACAGGGTGAAGCAAAAGTAGGTTTATAGTTTCTATGAAAAATAATACAATATTTAATAAATAGTGATATAAGAATAACCTCTGTGTTTAGCATACTCACAGCTATATTAAAAGTTAGTTGTTGCCACAAATAAAACCAGAATGGCTCCTTAAAACAAAAAATGACTTCAAATGTGTCTCATTTTCCTGATCTGTGATATTCACAAATTTAACTATATAAATTGTAAGGGTTATTCTATCTCTTTGGACTAAGAAAAAGAAGAAAAGCAGAAGAGATACAGTTTTCCCCCCAGCTGTCTAAATATGTTTTACTTCATGGTAAGAAAAAGAATATTATAGAAAACAAGAAAGAAGGATTAATGTGAATATCATGCTCTTTTGCTTCTTACCTTGTATTTGTGTTGGAAGACATCAAAGGGTACAACTTCCTTATTCTTAGTTTTTGTTTTGTTTCATTTTTAGGACATTAACATTGGTATACTATTTTAATTAAATTACAGACCTTATTGGAATTTCACCAGTTTTTCCACTAATAACCTGTTACACGTTTTAAAAATTATTTTAGAAGAAGGATAAAGTAGAATTGTGTGGGACAGTGGCTTGCTTTTTCATTAATTTTTTTCTCCATCTTGGACTCTTATTTGAATGATCCTTTTATATTTATATCCCTTTCTTTTCCCAGAAGTTTAAAATAGTTTCTTTTTTTCTTTTTACATTTTGACCCCCTTAGCTATATCTCCCAACTCTAGTGCCCACCTATGGAAACCAACAATTTTCTCTATGTGTGTGTGCATATATGTACTGTATTCTAGCTATAAGAGCAGTCACATGGTATTTGTCTTTATATGTTTATTTCATTTAGCATAACACCCTCAATGTCCATCCATATTGTCAAAAATGGCAAGATTTCATTCTTTTATATAACTGAATAATGCGCATATGTATGCCATAGTTTCTTTACCTGCTCATCCATTGATGGCTATTGTAAATAATGCTTCAATAAACATAGGGTTACATATACCTTCTTAAATCAGTGTTTTGGATTTCTTTTGATAAATACCCAGAAGAGGAATTGCTGGGTCATTTGATAAATCTATATTTAATTTTTGAGGAACCTTCATACTTTCCCCAATTACATTCCCAGCAACAGGCACAAGGATTTCCTTCTCTTCATATCTTTGCCAACACTTTTTATTTCTTGTCTTTTTGATAATAGCCATTCTAAAAGGTGTGAGATGGTATCTCATGGTGGTTTTGATTTGCATTTCCCTGTTGATTAGTGATGTGATCATCTTTTCATATACCCATTGGCCGCATATATGTCTTCTTTGGAAAAATGTCTACTTTTTTTCCTACTTTTAATTGGATTTTTTTTACTGTTGAATTATGTGAATTCCGTATATGTTTTGGATATTAGTCCCCTTTCAGACACATGGTCTACAAATATTTTCTCCCATTTATTAGATTGTATTTTTATTTTGTTGATTATTTCTTTTGCTATGTAAAAGATTTTTAGCTCCACATAACCCCACTTGTTTATTTATCCTTTTGCTGCTTTAGTTTTTGATGTTAGATTTAAACAATCATTGCCAATGCCTTTGTCAAGGAGCTTACCACCTGTGTTTTTTCCTATGAGTTTTGTGATTTCAAGTCTAACCCATTATGAGTTAATTTTTGTGGATGGTATAAGACAGTGATCCAGTTTTGATCTTGATAGTGTAGCTGTCTTGTTTTTCCAGCATCATTTATTGGAGAGATTGTGTTTTCCCATTGCATATTCTTGGCTCCTTTGTTGTAAATCAGTTGACCATACATGCATGAGTTTGTTGCTGTCCCTCTATTCTGTTGATTCAGTGTCTGTGTTTATGCCAGTACCATACTGTTTTAGTTACTATGGCTTTGTAATATAGTTTGAAATCAGGGACCATAATGTCTCCAGTCTTTGTTCTTCTTTCTCAAGGTTGCATTGCTTATTCAGGGTCTTTTGTGGTTTCATACATATTTTAGGATTGCTTTTTCTATTTTTGTGAAAAATGTCTTTGAAATTTTGATAGAAGTTGCATTGCATCTGTAAATTGTTTTAGGTAGTATGGACATTTTAACAATATTGAGTCTTCTATTACATGAGCACAGAGCATCTTTCCATTTGTTTATAACTTCTATTTTTTTCATTAATGTCTTACAGTTTTTAATATACCAGTCTTTCATCTCATTGGCTACTTTTATTCATAGGTATTTTATACTTGTTGATGCAATTGTAAATAGGATTGTTTTTATCTCTTTCTGATAGTTTATTAGTATATTAAAATGCAACAGATTTTTGTATATTGGTTTTTTAACTTTCAACTTTACAAAATTTGTTAATTAGTTCCGGTTTTTGATAGAATCTTTAAGGTTTTCTATACATACTATCATGTTATCTGCCAATAGTGACAGTTTTACTTCACTAATTTAGATGCTTTTAATTTCTTATCCTATTGCCGTGGCTAGAACTTTGAAAACTATGTTGAATAAAAGTGGTGATAGTGTACATCCCTGATCTTAGAGGAATAACTTTCAGATTTCTACCACTGAGTATAAGTTAGCTGTGGCTTTGTCATATATGGCTTTTGTTATTTTTCAGCTACATTCCCTTTGTACCCATTTTGTTGAGAGTTTTTTATCAAAAATTGATATTGAGCTTTATCTAATAAATGTTTTTTCTGCATGTATTGAGATTACCATATCTTTTTTATCGTTCATTTTGTTAGTGTGGTATATCACAATGAATGAATTGCAGATGTTGAACTACCCTTGCATCCCTGGAATAAATCCCACTTGATAATGGTGTATGATCCTTCTACTGCATTGTTGCTAATATTTTATTGAGGATTATTGCATTTATGCATATTAGGAATATTGGTTTGTAGTGTTCTTTCCCTCTGACATCCTTGTTTGGTTTTGATATCAGGGTAATGATGGCCTCATTCAATGAGTTTGAAGAATTTCCTCTTCTATATTTTGAAAGAGTTTGAGAAGGATTGGCATTATTATTTTTTTAATGTTTGATGGTTTCACTAGTGAAGCTGTCTGGCCCTGGACTTTTTTTAAAAGAGTTTTTGATTACTGATTTAATCTCCTCATCATTTATTGTTCTGTTCAGATTTTCTATTTCATCATGATTCATTTGAGGTAGGTTGTATGTTTCTAAGAATATCTCCATTTCTTCTAGGTTGTCTAATTTGTTGACATGTAATAGTCATAGTAATCTCTAATTATCCTTTGTATATCTGTGACATCAGTTGTAACATCCCCTCTTTTATATCTGATTATACTTATTTGGGTCCTCTGTTTTTTCTTGGTGAGTCTAGCTAAACATTTGCTGACTTTGTTTATCTTTTCAAAGAACCAATCTGAGTTTCATTGAAATCTATTGTGTTTTTAGTCTTGATTTCGTTTAGTTTTGCTCTAATCTTTATTTCCTTCCTCTTACAAACTTTGACCTTCATCTCTATTTTTAGTTTTTTGAGGTGTAAAGTTAGGTTGTTTATTTTAAGACCTTTCTTGTTGCTTCAGTTAGGCATTAACCACTATGAAGTTCCCTAGTAGAACTGCTTTTACTAAATCCCACAAATTTTGGTATATTATATTTTCATGTTTGTTTGACTCAAGGTATTTTTTGATTTATTTATTTTTCTTTAATCCATTGGTTGTTCAGTAGCATGTTGTTTAATCTTCATATGTTTGTGAATTTTCCAATTTCTTTATGTAATCAATTTGTTGTTTCATAGCATTTTGATCAGAAAAGAGGTTTGATATGATTTCAGTCCTAAATTTATGAAGACTTTGGTTTATTCTTTGATTAAAGATTGGAGCTGAGGTGCACTTATCTAAAAGAACACTAGTTATCCCCAAATCCAAAAATGCCAATTTGTTGAATAAATTTCTGCTATTATTGTATTTTTAGATTTGTCAGTTATAAAATACAAATTACCTTTCTGCATATAAAGATATATATTAAGATGTATGTCAAACCAAGCAAGTAGTAGGGTCAGTAAACCTTGAACATACCTTGCTTGTCTTTGGCCTGAGACATTTCTCTTTAATCTTTTTATAGAAAAGGAAAATACATAAGAAACATCAGGGATTTACTTATAAGTGGCCCTTCTTCAGTGTTTTGCATTTTTAAATAATTCTCAATATTCATATATTTAATTAAAAGATATTAAGGGTAGGACCTCCTCTATGGATAAACTAAAATATTTAATATAATTTTCTTAATATAAGTAGAATAATATCCTGAAGAGCAGAAGAGACAAACTTGTATTACATTTGCAGGCAAGCAAACAATTTAAAAATACACAAAACCAAAAAAAATAACCTTATTAAATTTTATACATTTTCAGGTTTATTAAAGAAAAAGAGACAAATTATATCAATCTTTCAATAAATTTTTATTTAGTAATTCTTATTAAAATGTTTTCAAACACTTATTTATCATTTAATCAAGCATAGTTTCCTCTTAACCTCTGATATTCAAAAAACTATTTTGCCACACCTGTTAAGTTACCATTTCTGTTAGGGACTCATTCTCTTCTTTTCTTTTACTTTATTTTTATTGTTTACACTTTTTCGAATGTCTCCATTTTCCACTCTTTTGCCCCCCTCCTTCCAGTCCCTGCCCCCACCTTCCCTCAGGCTATCACCGCACTGGCCGTGTCTATAGGTCATGGGTCATACACATATGTTCTTTAGCTAATCCCTTCACCTTCTTTCACCCAGTCCTCCCTCTCCTCTGACAGCTGTCAGTCTGTTCCATGCTTCCGTGCTGCTGTTTCTATTTTGTTCATGAGTTTACTTAGTTCATTAGATTCCACATGTAAGTGAAATCACATGGTGATTTCTCTCACTGACTTATTTGAGTAGGTATAATAATTTCCAGGCTCATCCATGCTTTCGCAAGAGGTAGGAGTTTCTTCTTTTTTTACTGCTGTATAGTATTCCATTGTGTAAATGTACCACAGCTTTTTTTATCCTCTCTTCCACTGATGGGCACTTGGGCTGTTTCCAGATCTTGGCTACTGTAAATAATGCTGCCATAAACAAAGGGGTGCATAAGTTCTTTGAATTGGTGTTTTGGGACTCTTATGATATATTCCTGAAGTGGGATCATTTGGTCAAAAGGCAGTTCCATTTTTGAGGAAACTCTATACCGTTTTCCATAGCAGCTGTACCAGCTACCATTCACACCAACAGTGCACTAGGGTTCCCTTTTGTCTACATCCTTACCAACATTTGTTTCTTGATTTATTGATGACAGCCATTCTGACAGGTGATATCTCATTGTAGTTTTAATCTGCATTCCTCTGATGATTAATGATGCTGAGCATCTTTTCATATGTCTATTGGCCATCTATATGTCCTCCTTGGAGAAGTGTCTATTCAGGTCCTTTGCCCATTTTTTAATTGGATTCTTTGTCTTCCTGCTGTTGAGTTGTGTAAGGTCTTTATATATTTGGGAAATTAACCCCTGAAATCACTCTTTTTGTTCTAATTAAGAATTTTTTTTATTTCAGGTTAGCTAATAATTTTTTTCTGACAAATTTAGTACATTATTTCTTGTCAGAGCACTAGAAAAAAAAATATATATGCAGAGACATGGAATTATCCAAATTTAAGTTTAGCGAGAATATAAAACAACTGGTGTGAGCTAATTGAAAGTATGCTGAGTAATTACCAATGCAAATGAGTTTGACCATTTTCTTTTTACACTGGGAAATTTAGACAATATAGTTGAGTAAATATTGATACTGTATTTGTGCATTCATTAAAGTGCAAAAGCTTCTCATTTTCATTCCAAGGGTGTGGATTAGAAAAAGGAAAGGATTAGATGGAAGTACCCTGCAGCATAAATGTATTATGGGTCGGATAAATTCTCTTTAAGTAGAGTCAGATTTGCAAAGGAATTTCCATATACTAATGGTTGCTCTTTAGATAATTTGACCATTCGGGATGAGAGAACCAATTCCTCATTGAACATGATTAGAAATAACATCCTCTAGTAATTTTTTAATAAACAGAATTATTACGTGGCATAATTTACAGAAAATAATTTGTCAATCGATTATTTGTCTTTTAGATATATAGCTGTAATAAGGACCCATCCTTATTTTAACAGCCTTTGTGAGTTTTCCTCTAGGTCTTAAAAATAATAATAGTTCTTCAAATCTGAACTTGAGTATTAAAGTTACTCTCAAAGTGTCACTGTCCACCAGCACCAAATTTTACAATTGGTTGTTAATATTGTGTCAGCATAGATGCATTTATTTTAAGACACACCTGGAATGAAATATATATTCTCTTGTTTTTAGAGAAAAATGTTAGTATTGCCTAAAAGATGGTTAGACAAATAGTACTTTTTTCAGAAAATGCATCAGACTACATGAAAAGAAGGTGTAATGAAGAAAATTATATGCTTAGGATAATGTATTCTGAAGCCAATGCTACCTTCAGAATGGGTGAGACTGGTGAGGTGGCAGTCTCTTTCTCTGTGAATAGTCCCAAAAGAGGAGATATTTTAATATTTTTGCACTGAACAAGATGGCATAAGGCTTGTTAAAATAAATATTTGTACATTATATAATATGTAAAAATATATACATATGTACATATATATTTTTTGAGTTAAAGTAAGGATGTGAAATATATAAAGAAGGTAATAGTGTGACTAATATTTGTGTGCTTGCTTTCTGTCACTCAGAGGCTTGGGCCCTGGCACCAGACATGCGTCTCCAGGCTGTATTTTACCTCTGCTGGGATGCATGTTCAGTTCCATATCTCTAGCCTTGTTAAAAGAGACAGGCCACTGAAGTGATTCTCAGTTAGAAGTAGCAACATGCATAAATCTTATTTGCTGCACCGTGATCTGAAAGGCCCCAAGCTCCAGATGAGAACACAACCAGCTGACCCTGTGATTTTTGTCGCGTTCCATTCTGAACAGAGAGCCCACCTATGCAGTGCTGAACTTCTGATCTAAAGAGCTGTGAGGTAACAAATGGGTATTGTGCTAAGCACCTCATTTTGTAGTGATTTGTAACACAGAAATAGTAAGTTACTACAGTGGTAGGACAAGTTTCCCTGACACGGTTTTGTTGTTGTTTTTTTTTAAGACATTTCTCAGGCATTTTTTTTTTTTGACATATGCTCTTCTGTATTCATTGAAAAATTATTTTCTTGTTTTCAAAACAAAAGCAATAAAAAGGTAATGGTTAACATTAAAATGGCAATATATATTAATTTTCAATCACATGACATTATTATAGTATCCTTTAAAGAAAATGAAATTTATCTTCACTTAAGCCTTTTTATTCTCCTGACATGATTTTCCAGCATTAATGTATAATTTTAAGTAGTTCATTTTTATTAAGCTTTTTTTCAGTATACAGAAATTTTTATGTTATAGTTTTCAGATATTTTATAATTTTTAAAATCGTACTATAAAGAACGAGATATTTTGTTTCAATAATATTATTCCCAAAGAAGATATAGTTTCTTTTTCAATATATATTTTCTAATATTTAATTTTCTCAGCTAATCGTATTAGCTAAACACTTCAAAATAATTAATGGCATTGAAACTTTATTTTACCACAGCATTGGCATGGTCAACATTGTACTTTAAGAAGATTAGTTTGTCTTGACATATAGAATAAATTGAATGCAGAGGGATTTAAAGGCAGTAGGAAGGCTGGTTAGGATATTATTTCAAAAAACTCTAACATAGAGTAAAAATGGAGCAAAGAGGCACCACAGAGGTAAAATTGACTGAAGTCGCGGATGATAGGAGATGAATTCAAGCTGAGGTTTTACATGTAGATGCCTGCATCACTGGTGACTGGATTAACAGACACTGGCAAGAGCATGGAAGGTAGGAAATAGCTGAGAAGGCAATTAATTTGGATACAACTCTATTGAGCTTATAATGCTGGAGGAATATCTAGGTGGAGGCAATTTGACTGCTACAAAAAAAAGTCTCATAGTATGGTCAAGGAAGAAGTAATCTGAGAGTTTAGTTTTCTATTAAATTATACTCCTGACTTTGCCATGTAGTAGCTGTTTTATCTTGGATGAACAAGTGAACTCTCGGAGTTTGTTTCTTCAGGTGATGAAGCAAGGGAGCCAATTATATTAACCAAACATTTATTGAGACTGAACCACGCAGAAGATACTGTCCTAGGAATTACAGGAATGAAGCTAAAGTGCTCTGAAAGACATCAAGAGGAGCTTGAATTTTGCTGTGTACAGATGAATGGCTGAGTTTAGAGGATAGACACGTGGAGAAGACCAGGTCTTATTTTGGAATGGTGATCCAGCACACTGAAATCGTTGATATGGAAATATAGGTGGGAATAGGTTAACAGGTTAAAAGGGGAGATTGGTCCAAGTTTATGGGAAACTTCATGCTCAAACCAAGAGTTTGGCTCTTGATGAGGTCATTGAGGAGGCATAGATTGGCTTTGACTAAGGAAAGGGCCTCAGCCCTCACTGTGGTAGCTCAAATCTTCATCTTGTCTCATGTAGGTGACTTTAGTGTCTCCCCATCTATACCTCCAGTGTCTTCACACTCTATTTTATTCTCAGTACAGTGAAAAGGAGGAGTTTTACCTTTCCTAATGTGAAAAATTCAATGTATGTCCCCCCACATCTCAAAAATTTAACTGGATTTCCATTGCTTAACAGGATAAAGTCTAAACTCCTTAGCGTAGTATACAAGGTTATTTATGACTTCCCCTGTCTTCTTCCCCAGACTACTGCTTCCACTTTCTAATTTGTATTTCAGTTGTTAAAAACCTGCTTATTATGCTACCTCAGCCATTCCTAACCTTATTCTTTCTGCCTAGAACAATTCCCCTTACCATTATGTTGCTTACTCAGAAAATATATCAAGATTCAAACAAATTTGATAATCATCTCCTTTATGAGAACTTCTCTCACTCCTTTTTTTTTTTTTTTTGCTCCTTATGACCTTACAGTCCTCTCTTCTTTGCAGGGATACATCCCAAGAGCCCCAGTGGATGCCTGAAATCAAGGGTAATACTGAACCCTATGTATACTTTTTTTCCCTATGCATGCATGCATACATTCATACATACATGCATGCCTATGAAAAAGTTTAATTTATAAATTAAGGACACTGGGAGATTAACAATACTAAAAATAAAACAGAACAATTAATATACTATAATAAGTCATGTGCATGTGGTCTCTCTCTCAAAACATCTTATTGTACTGTGCTCACCATCCTTCTTGTGATGATGTGAAATGACACAGTGCCTACCTGATGAAATGAAGCGCAGTGAATCAGGTCGGCACTGTGATGTAGCATTAGGCTACTTTAAGGATTTCTTGAACACAAGCACTAAGATACCACAACAGTCAATCAGATAACCTAGATGGCTACTAAGTGACTGGCAGGTAGTGTATATGGAGTGGATACACTGGACAAAGGGATGATTCTTGTCCTGGGGGGATGGACTGGAACGCTTTGAGATCTCTTCATGCTACTCAGAGCAGCATACAATTTAAAGCTTAAGAATTCCTTATTTCTGGAATTTTCCAGTTATTTATATTTTCAAACCTTGGATGACCATGGATAACTGAAACCTCAGAAAGCAAATCATAGATAAGGGGGGACTACTGTATTCATCTACTGTTGTTTTGTATGCACCCTTCACTTATTAGAGTTAAACTATTACTGATTCATATCTCTTTTCCCCATTAAGTGGACATTCTTAAAGACAGGGCTTATGACACATATTTTAATATTTTCATTAAATATTCGGTTTGAGATTTTTCACCTTTGCATTTACTTTACCAGCAATTCTAGGTTCAGATGGGTCCTCATTAAATCACTAAATAAGTGTCATTTTAGACATGTCCATGTCAATTGTCTGAATTGCCTTTTCTCCAGATCCTAAGCGTACTTTTAAATTAAAGAAAACATACTCACTTGCAAGTTTAGGGAACTAAGAGCTTATCTAAAACAAACAACAAAAATATGTTCATTCTTTCGGAGGCTATAGGGTATTTTCATATCTTTTAGTGAAAAAGTATTTTACTCTATGTCTATGGAAATTTTTAGAAAAATATATTCAACCTTTTATTTCTCTAATCAAATGCTCACTTGTAGACTTGCATCACAATTTGTTTCAATGTCAATTTAGGACCTTCCTCTATGAGCACATTTATAGAACTAGGACATCTGCCACTATTGGACACTCCGGCCCATGTAACAAGCCAGCTACAGCATACATTATTTATTTGAACAGCTGGTTGATTTGTAAGTTTCAAAAACAAGGTTTTTCTCTAAAGGCATCATTGTATAACTTTTGTGCATGTGTGTGTGTGTGTTTGATTTACTGGATATACAGGTTTCTATGAACAGGACCTGGGTAACTAAAATAATAACAATGGGAAATGCGAAACAATGGCATCCACCCTATTCATACTCCGGGTATGGGAAAGGCATAGCATTCTTTTATGTTCTGGAAGGTGCTTATTAAATATGCCAGTTAAAGGTGAAACAAATCTGAATATTTTTATTTGCACAAGTACATATTAGTTGGTCAATTAGTAAAGTTGATAAATATAGAATATGCATGACCAAGTCACAGACAAAATTTTAACAGGTTAGCTTTGAAGGAGATTGAGTATTTTCTATTTGGAGCCTACAGATCTTATTAAAAGCTGAGTTATTTAAATTCTAGATCTTTTACATATTATAATTCCAAGAATTAAAAAAAAATAAAGCCAAAAATATTTTAAAAATATTATTCTTTCTAAAATGATCATATTGTTTTTCTTTGTTATTGTCATGAGGTACAACACTGACAAAGTTAAAAACAAAATGATGTTAAAGTGGATTATATACATATTTAAAGCAGATTATGTACACTTTTTCAGGGTATTTACTGAGACATACGGGATGAAAAATGACTTCTGAGAGTTTCATTAAAAATTCACACTAACTAAATACCACACAAAGAGTGCTAGAAAAGGCTTCACTAGTTGTAATATAAATGCCTACTTATTTGTGACACATTCACTTATATGGTTAATTAGCTGAAGCTTAGATCCTGAAATAGTCATTTTGATGGTTGTTTTGTGTGGGTCACATACCACACTATGGATTATTTTATTAGAATAAGGAATGTATTATATGAGTTCTGATATTTTTAAAACCATGGATTTCTGATGATATGCAAAAGTGAGAAATTTTATTTATTAACATTAATACAGTTTGCACAATAACATATAATAGTGTGTAGTCAAATTGCCAGGAGTGACCTATTTTATCAATTTTCCTTTCTTGCCATTTTTAATCTGTTTGATGATCTTAGTTTCCTGTTTTTACAGGTTCGAAATATCAAAATCTCTTAGTTGTAAACCTTTTCTTACACTCCAAAGACTTACTAATTCTGTATGTTCCATGTCTTCTTTATTTCTGTTCTGACTTTTCTTTCCACACTCTACTGCTGCTGTTCCATTTATCAATAATGTTTCTCTTATTGAGGAATAAAAGCCTTCAAGCTAGCTTCTACACACCTACCTCCAGGCACACTAAAATATATTCTCTTCCTCATATACACTCTGCTTTTCCACCTTAAGTTGTATTTGTATATTTTTAGTCCCTAAATGTACAATATCTGACATTCTTTGCTGTTAAAACCCTGGCCAGATAGATACTAATCACATGTCCTTATGAATGGTACCTGATTCTCCAGACGGATACTTTCTACCTTTTTAAGTTCCAAGAGCATTTTAGAGATCTCTGAATATTTATAATATATATTTTACATGCCTATCTTTACCTCTAAATTTCTGAAGTTGTGCTCTCCCACATAGTAGCAACTAGCCACATGAGATATAACTAGTCTGAATTGAGATGTGCTGTAAGTGTAAAATGCACACCAGATTTTGGTAACAGTATGAACAAAAAAAATGTAAAAAGCTTAATCAGCTTTTTAGGGACCCATGGCAGCTGCAAGCATGCTACAAATTGTAGTACGTATGTTAACGATATTTGTAGAAATCTTTACTATGTCAATATTGAATCAGTTCTGAAGTCAGGTAGTTTCCAGCGAAATAGCCTAATTGAAAGGAGACCTGGATCATCCTAGAGGGTAGAGAAGCTTTACTTTTTCCCCTTTCAATTCTACGTACACAACAAGCCAACTGTATCATCCTTCCAAGCTTGAGCCCATTCTTAGTGTTTCGTACCCCTTAGAATGGCCTTGAAGTGGAGCCATAATCAAGAGCACTAACTAGTTTAGTCGTGCCTGTGAGGCCTGAATGAGCTGAAAAAAGTTCCTTAAATAACTGAGGGACTATCTTGGGCCCTGAGATTTAAGTAAATAAATGCTATTTGATAATGATCCATTCTGGTTGCTTTGTGTTGCATGAAGTCATGACTTTCGGTTTATGATGCAAGGACTGTGGACATTCAGACACAGACACGCTCTCCAATTGGACTTGTGTTTTTCTGGGATAAAATGACCTTGTAGCACAGTTGATGGACCCCCCGCCCCCACCCTGCCCAAAGCTGGGAGCATAGCAGTGTCCACTTGAATGGCAAATTGTGATAAAGTAGCAGGAACAAAATTGCATAGCATAATCACTGCAATTTTTTATTGAATTGAGCCCTTTGCTCTTTCTCTTGACAGAACAGTTTATTGAATGTGCATGTGGAAAACAAAGAAAGGCAATAAAGAAAAATACCTCTTTTTTTTTTTTTGCCTGTGAATAAAATAGAGAGAAAATGTGTCTGCTTCCAGAATGCATTTCTTAAGTGGAAGAACATTTTCAGGTACAAACAAACTCTTTGGAAATATCATAAAACTGTGCTGCTCAAGGGCAATTCAGTGACTGATGAGGTTTCTATTTGGCAGCCGGTCAGCTTGAACAATGGAAGTTTCTTGTGTCCTTTACTCCAGAAAATGGGGAAATTCTACCAACTAATAAATTTTTTTCACTAAAAGGTGGAAAGATAATTTTAACAGTTGGTTAATTTATTTTGCACGTTCAATAATAAAAGGTCTGTCGACTGCAGGTTAACGTTTTATAATGAACATGATTTAATTGAAAACCAATTGTTCGGACTTTGTGGAAACTGACACTGGGAATTTCTGGGATTCAATCACAATTTAAGCATTGATATTCCATTTAAGGTATTTAGAATAAGGTTTCCTGGCTTTTGTTAGCATTCTTGAGCTTAATAATCTTGAAAATAAAATCCTGAAATTTTTCTTATTTCACAGTCCCTGCACTTTAAAACAAGAGCACTGTGTGCCTATCACAAAATGTTTTGGGGAAATTTATTAATAAAACTCTCATTTTTTATATTAAAATTTATTATTATTTGATTTTTGTTACTACCCATTCTAACAGCTGATTGACTTTGATATAATTGGTATTTTCACTGATAGTATAATCACTGTTTATTCTATTCATGAAGCCTAAGCTTCTGTCATTTGTTTAAATATTCTTGAAAAAAGTACACAGCTGAAATAAATATCAAAGGTCTTGGGATTTTACCATTTTACAATTTTATTTCATCTTAATATGATTTTTTCTTATTTTTAGTTTACATTATTACGGATGTCTCCATTTTTCCCCTCTTTGCCCACCTTCCTCCTGCCCTCACACCCCTTCCCCTGGCCATCACTGGCCAGCAGACCACACCGTTGTCTGTGTCTATGGGTTGGCATATATATTAGAAACATATTTTACAATTATATAGAGTCTTTTAATACTAAATACCTTGATCATGATATTAACTGGTTTTCTAAAAGTTACTTAGCATGAGCATTATTTTAGAAATCACTTTATTCTTGAATCCCTTCTAAATCAACATATTTTAGAGAAAAATCTTTTATTTGGCAGAATAGCTTGAAAAGGTTAGCAGATATTTATTCTTAGCTATTCTCTAGGAATTTCCTACTTTCCATTTGAACTTCTGTTATTACTGATAAATATTAAATGCAAATTAATATGGTCTTTCCTGAAAGAGAATTGGACTGACAGCAGCAGGGGTTACTAAGTAACTAAAGTTTAGCTGCTCTTGAATACCCACTAACTGTCTTCAGCATTTCTCTTCTATTGGCACTCCAATATATATTTGACGATTGGATAAAAATAGTGTATTGAGCATTGATATAAATTAAGAATTTGAAAGGAAAGGGCAACACAAAGGGCAGAAGATAGGAATTTCGTTTCTCTTCTGCCCCCTTCCCCACCCCAGCAGCCTTTGACTTTATGTATTTACATATATGGTGCTCACAATTTTAACTTTCAGTCTCTGAGATTGAGATCTTATTTAGGGCTAGGAAAGCCGTGGTAAATTGCAACCTTTGCAATCACCTCTTTTATGTTTTGTGTCTTTCATTCAGTTAAGTTAGCAACCTACGTGTAGAAAAGGATGATATTCAAAAAAAGAATTGTCGTAAAGATAATGTATAGTTAATTACTAAGCCATCGATGGGGCTCACATATAAAAAAGTTAAAATACTAGGATATTTTATCCGATTTTCTAGTGCATGTTTATTAGGTACCTTATTTTATATTTTCTAGCTCCAAAGTTTGTTAAGGTACACACTATGCAAATAAAATGGAAAGCACTTTTCCATGTGAAGTAGACAAACAACGAAAATTTTCAAATGGGCTTTTAAACAAAAGAAGTAAAATTAATTTTATAATTTCAATTAGTATTTCCCTCAGTAGCCATCATTTTGTATCTGATTTTCTACAATCTGTTTAATGTATTAAAACTCCTTCCTGGCTTATAAATTCTAACTTGAAAAATAAGGGCTGATTAATAATTTTCTTATAATTCCTTACATCTTTTCTTGTAAATCAATGTGAATGAACAGAAAACTATGATGTATTGCCCATTCTGTGCCTTTTGTATCAAAGGTACCAGTTCCTGATGGCCGCGATTGTGTAGGATTCTTATTCTGGTAGATTTTGCTCTCGGATTTTGTCCTTAGGTTAGCTCCCTTATATCCCTGAAGCATGTTTCCTTTCCCGGTAGCTCAGCTCCACTCTCAGACTGGAAGGGCACAGTCGCTTCAAAGGCTGCTCTTGCTACTGTTTTGGCACTGATGGGCTCCTGCCGGTTTGGCATAAATGTTGCATGTGCACAGCGAGAATAGTTTTCTTGGCATTTGGGAGAACTGTTATCATGGACATAATGAATTCAGGAGCCAGAGTGTTTTTGCACTCTGTATTCTATTTTTCCTTCATTGTCTATTGTTATGGTGCCTCAAATAAGCATGATTTATTTTCACAGTTTTATTTAGAGAGCAGTGTACTTTCAGGTATGCATCTGAACAGATTTTGTTTTCCTATGTGGTATGTTTTTGCCCAGTTTATAGTTGTCACTTTTTGACTATTTTTGTTCCTGTTTAGATTTCTTCTTTAGAAGACATATGTGCTGTTGAAAAGCTTGGGCTTTGGGAAAAAGACATACCTGAGCTTTATACTGAGCTCCATTCCTTGCTCTGTGATATTGGAAAAGTTATTCCATACCTTAAGTCCTATTTTCACCTTACCTGAATGAGGCCAATACTAGATTCTTTATAAAATTATTTTGATGATTAAATCAATGCATCTGATATATACAGCACAAGGAAGACATTGAATTAATTTTAGTGTCCCTTCTGTTCAAGGATCTCATTACATTTTTCAAACTAATAATGATAAGGAGAAAATAAGGCTTATTTATGTTGGTCCTTGGAAGCTTTAGTAAATGAATCCTGCATGGGCCTGTCATTCTAAAGGGATTGTCTTAAGTTCTGCTGCAAAAGCTAAATACCCTGTCTTCTGACAAAGGACATTTGAAGTTATAAAATTTTAGAGTTTGCCTAAAGTAGGCTTGGCTTTGACTAAGACAAGGCTGGTATTAGACAGTCTTACAGTGGGCACTTTCCTCCACAGCATACTTTAAAAGGGGCCAAAAAATTTTCTCTTCCTTGGAAAAGATAACCTTCCCAAGAAATATATCTCATTCTCATCCATTTCCCTAACCTTTGGGAACACGTGATCAGCAAAGATTCACCAGTGCATACTAAACTATCAGGTGTGAAATGAGCAGGCATGAACCATTTACATAGTGTCCAAATGTCTTCCCCCTAAAATTTTATTTTGTAACAAAATAGGGAAAATAGTAACTATAGAGGGTAGAGTCCTGGAAAACAGCACTTTACCAAAGTTATCAAGGTTACACGTTTAATATTAATACACATGGACCTCCTGGACTCCATGATGTGAGGCACTGAGAAGGACACATCATGTCTGGGGACTTCTTCCCAACCGTGCAAAATCTGAGTGTAGTCATGAGGAAACATCACTCTAAATTGAAGGACATGGGAAACCATAGCTGAATAATACACTTGAAAAGTGTCAGAAAAGTCAAGGGAGACCTGAGGAAATCACAGGTGGGAGGAACCTGAGATCTAAATGCGACGTGAATTGATCCTGAATTGGATCCTGGACCATAAAAAAGACATTAGATGAAAAATGTATGATACCTGAGTAAGTTCAGTACATTAGTTAAAAATATTATACTGAAGTTAATTTCTTAGCTTTGAAAAATAAATATTCTATGGTTAAGTAAAATATTAACATAAGGAGAAGCTGAGTGGAGGATCTTCTTGGTATATTATCTGTACTGCTTTTGAAACTTATGTGAATCTAAAGTTATCACAAAATAATTTCTAAAACTTTGAACATTTTCAGCTTAAGAAGATGAAGCAGAATATATTGATTATGATCAACAAATTCAGTTTTCTTCAGTCATGTCCCAGTTTACTGTTCAGTCCCTTTTTTCATAGTGACTTTCTAATCTGCTTATCTGCTATTTCCTAGAAATAGCTGTACTTCACAGTTACTGGTACAAATGTTCACTGGAATCCTGAAGTTTGCAGAGAAATATTTGAGTAACATTATCCCCAAGGACTACATCGTTTTTTTAAAAAAGTTTAATAAATGAAAAAAGTGTGTCATGTAATTTTAATGTTATTCAAAAGCATTTTAGTTTCTAGGAACATTGCAAAGATAAAAAACAGTATCTGCCTGAAAGGTGAGATTGTGAGCATCAATTGGAAATTTTTTTAATTTTTGGTAGTAAGAAATATTTACATTTTATGTTTGGGTGACACCTTTAAGTGAGGAAATATTGAATGGACACTAAAGAGAAAATTAAGGAAACATTAGGATCTGACTTTTATTATAGTAAGATAAAAAGGGAGCAGATTGCTTTCCCCACATAGTATAAAAAGTTGTATTTGTAACATCTAACAGAAATATTCTTTTATTTTAAACAAGTTCGTAAAATTATCAGAGCTCTTCTGAAGACTCAGTTACAGCTCAGCAAGTAGGTTACATCTCTGACAATTAGGTGATAACAATGCAGTGATGTTTGGTGCTTTAGCTAATTCTTTCACATGCATCTTACCTGTCATAACTGCTCTCTGAATAGCTTAAAAGTATGGAAAAATATGAAATCCCCTGAGAAAAATCTGAAACCAAAAATATATTACCAAGGCTGCTATCATTTGGGGAAAAAGAGTTAAAAAATGACGTTATCATATTGGAGTGAAGCGGGTGTGAGGAAGATGCTACCTGTCTGGTAGAAAAGGAATCTTCTGACCTCCAAGTAGTATCAAAGGAGTACAGTGAGTCATGGGCAAGGAACCGAATGGGTTTTACTTTGAACTATTCCTTTAGAATAGAGACCAAAAAAGTTTAATTTGGATAGAATCTCACTTTTTATGGCTTATACAGATTTGTTTGTTTACTTTTTCCTCAGCATTGTGTCTGTCATTTTGCATTCTTGCCTGAATGTTCTAGTAGAATGTGTAAAACAACTGTGCACTAACTTAAGCCACAAAAATTGCATCAGATTTTGTGTGTATTGAATTAACCTAAGAAGTTTCTTTTTTTTTTTTGTTCTATTGCTGCCCAGCTGAGGTAAAAATTTACAAGGAATTTTTAATTCTTTTTTATCTTAACTATTCTAATGGGCATGTAGTGAAATCTCGTTTGCAGTATAATTTGCATTTCTCTGCAAAATTTCATGTGGCTATTTGTCATTTGTGTCTCTTCATTTGTGAAAGTCAGATTCAATAGCC
The DNA here is from genome assembly GCA_004026545.1 of Mormoops blainvillei. Classification (NCBI taxonomy): domain Eukaryota; kingdom Metazoa; phylum Chordata; class Mammalia; order Chiroptera; family Mormoopidae; genus Mormoops; species Mormoops blainvillei. The sequence continues at coordinate 239,759 of PVJD01000490.1, forward strand.
TATTTTTAATTGGGGTTTATTTTTTACTATTGAATTCTAAGAGTTTATTATTCTGGCTACATGCTCTTTGACAGAAAATGTATTGAGAATATCTTCTATTATGTGTGATTTGCCATTTTATTTTCTTAATAGTGTCTTTCAATGAGCAAAGTTGTAAAATTTGATATCCAATTTATCCTCCTTTGTGTTTTTAATTTGTACTTCTTATTACCTATCTTAGAAATTTTTGTCTACCCCACAGTGGCAAAGATATTCCTGTTTTCCTTGGCAAGTTGTATTATTTTGACTTATAAATTTAGTTCTGTAATTTAATGAGTTAATTTTGTATGTGGTAAAATTTAAGGTAATCATTTTATTTCCTTTTAGGATAACCAGTTTTTCTGGTGCCATTTGTTGAAAAGACGATCATTTACCCCCACAGAATAGCTTTTGAAAAGCAAATGACCGTGTGTACATGGGTCCATTTTTGAACTTTTCATTTGATACCACTGAACTCTGTAGCCTTTTGCCAATCCCCGGCAATATAGATTACTAAAGATATATGAGCATTTTTGAAGTCAAGAAGTATAAGACCTCTTTGACTTTTTTCAAAAAGAAATGGTCTGTCACTTCTAGATCCTTTGTATTCCCATATATATATTAGAATCTGCCTGTCAGTTTCTTAAAATAAAAAAAGCCAACTGTATTCTTGGATGGTATTTTGTTGAAGCTACAGATAGATATTTTTGAAGAGAATTTACAGCTTAACAATTTTGAGTCTTCCTGTGTATGAAAGTGGTTCGTGTGTGTGTATACACACATACATATATATAGAGTATGTGTATATATTCTATAGTATAGAATCATATTACATATAGTAGACAGTATATATAGTATTATATATTATAGTATACAGAATATAATCTCTATTTAGAATGTCATAAATTCTTAGAACATGCGTTTGAAAAAACATTTGAGTAAATTTAGGAAAACTCTTATAAAATAAATTGTTAAGCTGTGTCCATCTTTGGCATTCATAATTGAAAAGAGTCACATTAAAGTTCATTATGCTAGTGAGAAAACGTTTTCAAAGAAGGAGTGTGTACAGTTGATTCATTATAGGTGTTAGACCTGAGAAGAACTAGGCAACAAGGAAGACCTGATCTTCAGAGCCTGACCATAAACTACATTTTGCCCTTTCATCCCAGTAATTTCCCTATTTCTATCTTTTTGCTACACATTGCTTTACTAAAAATCTTCCTGAGGTTCTTTTATTTTTCTCTTTCTATACCTTTCTTTTTCTTTATGGCATGTAGGAAAAACCTAGCTCTTTTCAATTTACTTAAATAGGGCTTCCAGATCCATGTGTTTAATCTTCCCTGACTTCTCTATTCTAAAGTTAATCTGTATAGTTCCATAATCACATTTCTGTGTTATTATAGGATGGTAGAATATGACTTACTTGGTTTGGAACTATAGGCTCAGTATTATTAGCTTGGTTATGCCATTATACCTTTTCACTTAAGAAAGTGTATTATATGCTGTCATGTACAGACATTTTATTTGAAAGATTGACACAAAATAAGAGTCAAATAGGCATTTTTATTCTTGTCATAGTTTTTTGTTCCTCCCCATGGCAGATTGGTCCTATGTCAACAGCAGTCAATTAGAAGTGACTGTCTTGAGTGCTGTAAGAGGAAAGACTGAGCAGCCACATCTTTACGTAGTGGCTAAACGTGGCAAAATCAAACAGCAGTGTCCATCAGGGTCTTGGGTGGCAGCTGACACTGTCAAATCGGCCTTCTATATTTTCCCCTAATGTTGGTCTATTCTTTTGCTAGTCCTCAATTATAAAACGTGGTTCAAAAATAATTCTAATGCAATTATCTCATTCTAGCCTTAGCATTTCTAATATTCTAATAGTATATAATAATGTTATCATCACTAGTTATGATTTCATATGAGCCTTTATTAGCCATTGAATTTCTATTTAAAGCCAAGCTTATACAAAAATATATCTATATCTAGATAGATAGATAGATAGATAGATAGATAGATAGATAAAGATAGATATATCTGTATTAGGTAGAAAAAAATCAGCCTTTCATTGTAGTTAGTTTATAAGGCCCAGGGTCAAAGTGCTTCAATGAACTTGAATGGCATCCCACATTTGGAAAAAAGTTTAGAATCTAATTATGAAATCCTTGAACATTGTACTTAGCTGCAATTATTTTATATTAAAATTTTCATGTTATATGGAAATCATCGTTAGGATCTTGTTTTTCCCCTTAGCCTCTGACACCCACATGGTTTCAGGCCTACTGACTACTTTGGCTTGGCTTTGCTGTTTTCATTCATGGATGCCTCAAGTAGTTTAAAACTTGACTACAGATTCTAAATGAATTGTTAAAAGAGTACAAGCTTCTAGTTATAAAATAAGTCATGGGAATGTAATGTATATCATAGGAAATTAGTCCATGATACCATAAAAACTTTGTAGGGTGACAGATGGTAACTAGACTTAATTGTGGTGATGACTTTATAATGTATATAAAAATCGAATCACTATGATATATACCTGAAACTGACATAATGTATACCAATTATACTTCAGTTCAAAAAAAAAAGAGAAAATTATCCTTGAGCAAAGTTAGTATAGATTACTAGATTTTAGGTGTAAAGTCATTGTTATATCACTTAAAAACTAAAAATAATATTACAATGTAGCTCTTTAGTGGCCACAGTTTATTTTATAGTTAACACTTGCCTAATTAAAAAATATGTTACCTATCTGAATAATTTTTCTGACAAGTGAATTATGTGATAAAGACATCTGTGAATGACTATTAATTGCTTTGGCATATTTCATTTTTGGTGATTACTAGTTTCAAATCTTACATGTTATTTTATTTCTGTTGTTAATAAGACTTAAAATTTAACTGTATTTAAACATCCCTAAGGAGATTCATTACTTCATCTTATTATTGTTATTCAAGATAGTTTTAGATTACATATTTGATGATTTTATCACTCTAAGTAACACATTGGTATAGTTTTCTATTCAAATAGGGCAAAAAGATATACTGTATAAAGTCCTTCTCTCACTTCCTTATAAAATTCAGCAGACTGTGGTATAGGAACTACCTTTTATTTATGAAACAATTTTATTAGGAACAATGTACTTTTCAATTATAAAGTGCTTTTAGGTGATAGGATGATAGCTTCATTAAATTTTCAGTTTTCTGGATTTCTCACCAATATCAATAAAATTTTCTGTCAAATATTTTGATTCAACTTGAATCTCATTTGGAGAAAGCTGGGCAAGTGGCCTTCATGTCCTTATTCCTTTTAAAAACAATAGTTAGTGTGATTTTACTCATGCTGCTACGATTTTTTTTTTTTTACTTAAGTCTGATCTTTCAGCCACATTTTCTCATTCAGTTTATTGAGCTAGGATGTATTTATCCATTTCTCTTTAGATAACCTGCTTCCTACTTTTATTGAATTTTTAGATAACATGGATTCTGTTTATTAAATGATTATTAATATGTTAGTCTATCTTTATATTCATTACCTCAAATTTAATACTTTCAATTCCATGAATGTTTTCATTCTCTGAATTTTCTCAAGGTTAACTCTGTATTATGAAGTGTAATTGAACATCAAATCAACAATATTCTTAGAGATATTTATGATAATGTATTTCTTTTATGTATTCAACAAACTTTTATTGAATTCCTTCAGTATTCCAGCCACTGTTTTGCTCATTAGGAATATAAAGATGGACGTAGTTGGCCTCTGTCTCTTCTCTTTACACAAGGTATGTCTGGAAAAAGTGCAGCCATTGTTAATACAATAAGAATGGTATGCTCAACATTGATGTTACCTGGCAACCAAGGAGAGTGGACTAAAATGCATATGTGTGAACAATGATGACATCACTGTACTAGTCAGTGGGGGTAGTAGATGCCCATTGAGTGAGCATATGTACTGTGTGGCTGTCACATTCAAAATGACTGAGTGAGTAAAGCAAAAAATCTGCATCAAATTTTGCCTTATGCTTGACCATTCCTCCACAGAAACTGTTAGGATGATTTAGAAGGCCACAGCTATGGGCAACTAGTGATTGGCAGCTTCATCATGATAGCACGCCTGCTCATGCATCAGGTCTCATGCAAAGTTTTTAGGTAAAACATTAAATCACTTAGGTGACTCAGCCCCCCTATAGCTCAGGTTTGGTGACTTCTGGCTTTTCCCAAAACTAAAATTACATTTGAAAGGGAAGTGATTTCAAACCATCAATAAGATTCAGGAAAATACATTGTGGCAGCTGATGGCGATTGAGAGAACTGTGTGAGGTCCCAAGGTGCTCACTTTGAAGGGGACTGAGGCATCGTTGTCCTATGTACAATGTTTCTTGTATCTTGTATCTTCTTCAATAAATGGCTCTATGTTTCATATTACATGGCTGGATACCTTCTGGGCAGACCTTGTACTATTTTCTTCAGTCATATTCCCAGGAGAAACAGATTCTTTGACAAGATTTTCACACAGGGAATTTATTAAGGAGTGCACTCAGCAGTAGCATTTATGAGGAACTGAGGGAAATAGAATTTGGCAGAGCTAGAAGTTGGGCTGCAGTGCTTTGCAGTCGATTTTTTTTAAGCGTACAGTTCAGTTTAAAGTACATCCACATTGTTTTGTGCTCCGCACTTCTTTCTTTCTTTCCTTCTTTTCCTTCTTTCCTTCCTTCCTTCCTCTCTCTCTCCCCTTCCTTCTGCCTTCCCCCGTTCTCTCTCTCTCTCTCTCCATACATGTGTGTGTGTTATATGTGCATGTGTGTGTGTGTGTAATATATATATATTTATACATATATACACATATATTATACATATATATAGTTGCTGGCATCTTATAATTAAAACTAGTCAGAAATAATATTGTCTGAATTATTCAAATCAAAGCAGCGTCTTACTAGCAAACAATAAAGTTTTGCTTAACTTCTCACTGAAATAGTCCTGAAGAACAGACAGCTGATAACAAAGATTCAACAGAAAACCTAATGTAAGATTAAGTTAAAAGTTTATTGTTACTATCATGAATAAATGGAAGTGGATTAAGTGAAGTATACTCAGACTTGGAATATGATATATCTTTATTTTTTTTTATGAAACAAAATACATGAAGAAAAGCAAGGATATGATTTCTTATTCTTTCCTCTCAAAATCTATACCTTGTTTCAGAAACTTAGAGGGAAAATAGGACAGAGAACTTGTCACTTATCCTCCCATAGTCCTTAAGACATCTTTGCTGCTTTGTGAGGTAAATAACATCTTTGATGTTTTTCTTCCCATTTCCTCAGCTACCATCATTCATTCTATATCTAGGGGGAGACTGCCATTCTCAGGAAAAAATAACTCTTGAAAAATAACTTAAAAAGAAATAGACAGCTTATAGCTAATATTAAAGGAGCAGGCCTATATAGAGCCCTTTCTGAGCCCCCCCCCCCCCCCCCCCGAGCCACAGAGAAATGATGCCATTTTGGAGACTCCATCAGCCTGGTTCACAGAGGTTGCCCCACCCTGGTGACTACCTAAGGCTCCATCCCATCCAACTTACAAGTGCACTTTTCTACAGTAGGCCACTCTACTAAGACAGGGAATCAAAGCAGTTCTACTGAATACATAGAAACAAACACAGGGAGGCTGCCAAAATGAGGAGAAAAGAAATGTGGCCCAAAGAGAGAACAGAAAAAAAACTCCATAAAAAGAACTAAATAAAATGGAGATAAGTAATCTATCAGATGCAGAGTTCAAAACGTTGGTTATTAGAATGCTCAAGGACTCATTGGGTACTTCAACAACATTAAAAAGACCCAGGCAGAAATGAAGGTTACACTAAGTGAAATAAAGAAAAATTTATAGGGAACCAACAGTGGAGGGATGAAGCTGAGAATCACATCAATGATTTGGAATATAAGGAAGAAAAAACATTCAATCAGAACAGCAGGAAGAAAAAAGATTCCAAAAAACAAGAATAGGCTAAGGAACTGCTGGGACACCTTCTAACATACCAACATTTGAATCATAAGGGTGCCAGAAGGAGAAGAGAAAGAGCAAGAGATTGAAAACTTATTTGAAAAAAATAATGAAAGAAAACTTACCTAATTTGGTGAAGGAAGTAGACATGCAAGTCCAGGAAGCAGAGAGAGTTCCAAACAAGATGGACACAGAGAGGACCATACCAAGACACAGCATAATTAAAATGCTGAAGGTTAAAGATAAAGAGATCATCCTTAAAGCAAGAGAAAGGCAGAAAGTTACCTACAAAGGAGTTCGCATAAGACTGTCAACTGATTTCTCAAAATAACCTTTGCAGGCTGGATGGGTTGGGCAAAAAGTATTCAAAGTGCTGAAAAGAAAGGACCTACAACCTAGATAACTCTATCCAGCAAAGCTACCACTTAGAATGGAAGGACAGATAATGTGCTTCCTAGACAAGGTAAAGCTGAAGGAGTTCATCCTTGTCAAACCAGTATTATAAAAATTGTTAAAGGCACTTAATTAAAAAAAAGATCACAATTATATTAAAATGGCAATAAATTCACAACTATCAACAATTGAATCTAAAAAACAAACTATGCAAACAAGCAGAAGAGAAACAATCATAGATATAGAGATCATTTGGAGGGTTATCAGTTGGGAGGGGAAGGTGCAGGGATTAAGAAGTACAAATTGGTAGATACCGAACAGACAGGGGGATGTTAAAAATGGTATAGGAAATGGAGTAGCCAAAGAAATTGTGTGCATGACCCATGGACATGAACTAGAGGGTACTGGGTGGAGGGGCAAAAGGGGAAAAATTGGAACAACTCTAATTGCATAATCAATAAAATATATTGAAAAACAAAAATGCATTTAGAATTACAAAATAAAAAAATTTGAGGTATAAGAAAAAAGTATATTGAAAATGGGTAAATTACTAAAACAAGAACTATAGTCCTAAAATTTCATGCAGTTATCAAAAGCTACTTTTGTGAGAGATATGATGCATTAATCATAGTAAAATAATTTGGCTTCAGAACCCCAAGATATATTAAATAGGCTTGGAAAGAATAAAACTATCCAATTCTCATTCTTAATAGTTAAAAACATACTATTTAATCCTTGACATTAGGTAAATATTTTAAAGAATGAATTTTAAGGAATCTCATTTTGAGGAGTATAAAAACTTAGCAATGATATAATTTAAAAGAGAATATACCCTCTACAACAATGGATAAAAAATTAAAAAGTCATGTGTAGGAGAAATAAAACAACCGGAAGTACAATGTAAATAGATACATAAGTAAAAAATAGTTGCAATAAATATATGTAAATGACTTAAATTTTCATATAAAATTACACCTGGATAATAATAATAATCATCTCTATGTCTATTCAACTCACAACTTTCATACTTAAGATATAACAAAATATGCTAAATATTCAAGAAAGGAAGAAATTATACAACGAATGAAAACAAACATTAAATGCAGATGTGCTTTGCAGAAAGGAGGGGCCCTGGTAAAAGCTTTGAGCTAGGAACCTAAGGGTCATTTTCTAGGAATAAAAATGAGTAAGAAATACTGTCCATCACTAAGGCTAAAGCTCAACTATGTACAGACTTAATTCCTGATTGGATTAAGATGATTTGCAATGTCTTGTTTCCTAGGTCTCTGGCAGAAACAAATTTAAATCCCTAAGTAGAAATATGTTATTATCCAGATCTCCAATAGTTTCACCTTTTTGGTTGATGTTTAGATTTTTATGTTAGTGTGAAAAATTCTCATATTTACTTGTATGTATTCTCCACCTTATATTCTGTTTACATATATATATATATATATATGCACAAATGTATACATATGTGCAGGGTCTGGCACAAATAATGCCCCTTTTTTTATTACAAAATCTTTTATTACAAAATCATATGCATGTAATTCTGTAACATAACAATATCACACCCAAGCACACGATATGACATTTTAGGCAAAATGTTCAAATTAAAACTGTAAATTATCACACCCATATTAATGCCCTACCAACCACACTCAAGCCAGTGTTATTTCTGCTGGACTCTGTGTGTGTGTGTGTGTGTGTGTATGTGTGTGTGTGTGTGTGTGTGTGTGTGTTGGTGAAAAGTGAAATTAAGTGTCAGAATAAAGGGTGGTGAACTCCAGTTTTATCAGACCAATAGAAATCACCAAATACTTTTTGCTAAATTTCTTTATTTTTCTTTTAGTCAAAATGAGGATGTCCAAAATTAGTTTTGGTAACCCTTAATTTAAAACAGAATGATTTTTATTTATTGTGGATATTATATTTTCACTTGTATTTATTATATTTTATTCCATTTATTATTATTTGTTATTTCATTTATTATTTCATTTTAAAACACCAAAATCAGTAAGTCCCATTATTTTATTTATATATAAATAAATATATATAAATAATTATTTATTTTATATATATACACATACACCCACAGTGTGGAGGCACAAGTAACTTTCTAGTTGTTTGTATGGAAAATAATACAATAATAAATAATAATACAAGAATAAACTCTGTTTCATGTACTCACAACTGTAAACCTACTTTTGCTCTATTCTATATTTGTTAATAGTAATCATTAACAGATAGAAGTTATTTTTATTACATTCATTAAACAATTCAATTAAAGTCAGTTATTAATTTTATTCACCATTATCATCCATGGTTAAGCTCGAGACAAGGATGGGTAGATGCAGATTAAGAAAAAGGCTAAGACAGTCTCTCTCCCAATCAAAGAGCAGATTCCTTCCTGTGTAGCAAATCTAATTTTTAGATTGACAGTAGGGTGATTCTTTTTCAGAATAACCATCAAAGCCAATATGGTAATTTAAATTATCTGTGTTGAACAATCTGCCCCGTAGTTTATCTGACATCCAGAGTCCAGGAAATAAATTTCTTAATAAAAAGATATTAATTTCAAGGTGATTCTGTTAGATCCTGCTGAGAAGCACATCTATTCTTTTGAACCTTCATATTGCTTGACTGAATATGACTTTTTTTTTTATTTTCCAGATTTCAATAGCTTACTGTGAACTTTAGAAACCATAATTAACTTGCTATATTTGTGCTACCTCTTTCATTATTTATTTTACTTATATAAAGTGAAAATCTATTAATTTTATCATTTCAACTCATTTTTAAAGCTTTCACCCATCAAATATCCAGTGATGCTAAAATCCAGTAGTTCCAAGAAATAAGAGAAAAGTGTAAAGTATAACTCAAAACTCTCATTCCTATATCATACTGTCAGTTTACATCTAAAGGTTCATTACCCACTAGGGCCTGCTTGTTGAAGGAACTGTGTACTTTATGTTTGCTATGTGGTCATTAAAATTTTCTCTGTAAGTACTTAGGGATCTGTAGGGAATTCTATTTGTCACTCTGGTTACCTTTAACTCTTTCCTTGCCTATGAGAAAATGCTACAGAATGTAAACAGCTGTTTAAATTGACATTGGGGGCCTATTCCCAAAGATTTCTTCCATGAACCAAGGAAGCCATTATAGTTGCCATTCACTCCAGGGATTTGTGCCCTGAAGAACAAGTGAATGTCAAAAGTGAAATTAAGCGTCAGAATAAAGTGTAGTGAACTCTAGTTTTACCAGATCAGTAGAAATCACCAAATGCTTTTTGGCAAGTTTCTTTATTTTTCTTTTTTTCAAAATGGAGATGTCCAAAATTAGTTTTGGTAAAACTTAATTTAAAACTGAATGGATTTTATTTACTGTGGATATTATATTTTCACTTATATTTATTATATTGTTATTCCATTTATTGTTATTTATTATTTCATTTGTTACTATTTCATTTCAAAACACTGAAGTCAATAAGTCCCATTATAATATTAATTGCTTAGTCATTACATATTGGTAATCATTACTATAATCTCATAGAGGAGATTTTAAAGGTAAACTTAGTAAAAAAAGAGAAAGTAATATTGTGATATTGAATTAATTCAAGTTTTTCAATTTAAAATTGTTTGGCGATAACTAATAAATCTAAAAACTAGATTTTTATATAAATCTAAAAATAATTTCAATGCTGCCAACATCCAATTTCTTTTTACCGCATTACCTAGTTTTATGGTATTTTTCTTTTTTTTCTGTAGACCTCTTTATCATGCCTTTTTAAGAACACTACTATTATATAAAAATTATATAAAATATTTAAGCTAGGTTTATAACAGTCAACATGACTAATATGACAGTTGATTTATTAAAAGATGTAACAATGGCAGACTAGTGGTTGGAGCAGTGAATAATTGAAGACTGTTAATGTTTTTAGATTTAACCTCTGGGTACTTGGTCATATCTGTGTCCAGACCTCAATATTTGCAAGATTTCTAGGCCAGATGGTACAACAAAGAATTTTAGGGGGAAAAGAAAACCAACCACAAAGACATAAGCTTTTATTTGTCTTATTCTTACTTGGTAGTTCAACTAGAATAATATAAATACCATACTATCAAGTACTGATTAGATTGACCTGATATCCACAGATTGCCAACTTAGGTTTTTATCCCAATATAATGGTTAGGATAGGTTGAAAGATGCAGAAAAAACTTAAGTGTTCACCATTATCTCAGTTTTTAAAAATTAAATTGTTATTTGTAGGCATATAAATTAAGATAGTGTTTATATGAGTTTCTTTACATGGGATTTTTAAATTATAAAAATTTAGATATAAATGAGAGCTAAGTCAGTCAAATCCAGCTCTTTTGAAATTTCACTTGTTTCCCTGTCTCATATAAGAGTGCTGAATGGACAATCAGAAGACCACAGTTTTGCTCCCAACACTGATTTAGAATCAACCCTTCCATTATCAAGCATATTGTTAAATTATTCAGCACAGAGATAATGTCTTCCTAAAATTTTGTTAACCTGATAGATACACTGCGATGTAAAGATTAGAAAGACAAGACTTTATATAACATATTAATTTTAATATTTTTATTGCAGTATACTACAGTTACCTTGTTTAAATAGAGCTAGTGTGGTTTGTTTAAATACAAAATTTACTTTAAGTAGTTAATAATATTTAAAACGTAATGATAAAGTGATTTGGAGAAGGCAGGATTAAAACTTTTCTTTGCTATCCATTGTAGTGAGATTTTATTTTAAATTTCTTTGGTAAATATAATTGTGGTTTTATCTAACATTTATATTTAAAGAAAAGATAAATACAGAAGCAAAATGGTGAATTTAACTTTGAAGTCCTGAAGATGAAGTAATATAAAAATAGAAGCTGACACTACTGGCATAGATTTCAGTGCTAATTAAGTTGAGGTCTACTGGTCCCCATATGGTTTGCTTGGCTGCCATGGTCACTGTTTTGTTATCTCCAGGGCTTTAATGGAAGCATGGAAGTAAGGGGGGACCCAGGCACCCAGGGTCTAATTTGAATTGGGCTGTTAGCCTAAGCAAAAATTAAGTACTTTACTTACCCATTTTATTTCCCCTTGTCATATTATTTTTAATCTTTTTTAGAGAAACATCAGATGTTTTTTCAAGCAAATATCTTTGCCTATGGATAAAAATACCTTGACTCAATAAAGATTGATACAAATGTATTACATATAATGCTGTGCAAGGTAATGCGGAAACCACTAGTGTGGTTCCTGCTCTCAAGAAGGTTCTAATAACGTAGAATGTATTAGATATGTGAACAAATAATTATTATAAATGTAATAGTTGTTTTTCTTTTTAAATTTGTTTTATTGTTGTTCAGGTACAGTTGCCTCCATTTTCCCGCCTCCACTTTCCCCTGCCCCACCCTCCCTTACCTCCCACCCTCAATCCTTCCTCCCTTTGGCTTTGTCCATGTGTCTTTTATACATGTTCCTTGATGCCCCTTCATAGTTGTTTTCAAAGCAGGTATAATTTTGTTTGCCTAGCAAAATCAATAATAAATGGAGTGATTTTAGTAAATATTTAATTCCACATTCATCCATTGTCTCCCGAGTAATAGTCATTGGCAATACATTGTCAATATTTTGCATAAGTGAAAATGAATTTGCAAATATTTGGAAAACAAAAATAAGGAATCTCCTAATTATTATTTAAGGGTTGAATAGGAATGTTGCCATTCTTATTTTTTAATACTGTTGCCTTATATCCACCATACCAAAGGTAACTGTTTTAGAAATGTAACATAATATGAGACTCAGACAAAAAATAACATTGGCAATCACTAATATTTATATTATAAAGTATAAAATCTATGATGTATTTGCTTTAAATAACTTATTTTTGAAAAGATGCTACATTCCTATGGAATGTTTTTCTTTGTAGAATCAAACTAATTGTTTCAGTGATGTAATATTTTTGGCACTATCAAAGGAGGTGTATGCTGTTTTAATTTTTTAAATTAATTTTTAGGCCTCCTATATTCCTAATATTTTGTACAATTAATCTGAAAATAAATAAGAAGTATAAATAAGCCTTGTATTAGTGATTTATTTCAATATATTTTATCTTGTATAACTTATACATTTTTTGCTTTATGAATGTTGTCATCATATTGGTAAGTATGTACAGATATTTATAATTGTTATATTATTTTTCCCTAGGAAATCAAAACAATAAATTTATAAATCTGTTTTTTTATAGTATGCTCTAATGCCTACTAACACTAATGATGAAATATCCTCTCCCTCCCTACTCCACTTCCTTTTGTATATGTCCATTCATAGTCAGTTATACTTTTTCTTAGAATTTATCTATTATTTAATATGTTTATACTACTGTTCATGATTTGTAAGCTTTAAAATACATATATATTGATATTATTTGACTAAATATAGGAGATAGAACTAATATATTAGCTCCATTTTTATACTCTTGCCCTTTTTAATTTTATGAGTTTTATATCATTTTTATCAACATAATATACAGGGGTGGGCACAAAGTAGTTTTACAGTTGTTTACATGGAAAATAATACAATAATCAGTAAATAATAATACAAGAATAAATTGTTTCACATGTAACTTGTAAACCTCCCTTTGTCCATCCCTTTACATATTTGTTTCAGATGTATTATGGAAACATAATATTGTTAAATAGATTTTATACTCACCACTAGTTCTATTACTTTAGTTTTCCCAGTCAGCTTTCAGTTGACTCACATTGTTTGGAAAAAGTTTATGAGAATATTATTCCCAAAGCTTTTACATATTTAAAACTTGCACATTGCCTGAGTGCAAATTCTTGGGTCATATTAAGTTTCACCTAGAAACTGGGAAATTGTTTCACTGTATTTGAACATTGAAGATTGGTATGAAAGTGTCTGACACTATTTCAGAATTTTCCCTTATATGTTTTTTGGTCTTTTATCTGACTGCACAAATGATAATTTCTTTGATTTTCATTACTGATAACTTTAGTAGCATACGTTTGCATGTAGCCATTCTGTTCATATTTTACCCTTAGTATTAAATTTTTCTATCATAGTATAAATTCAAATCTCCTTGTATTCTAAAACTTTAGTTATTTGCACATCTGTAAATATTAATTATGTCCATTGTTTATTTTATCCCTTAGGAATTTCCATTTTGCATATTTTTAATTTGCTTTGTCAGGCTCATCTGATTTCCCCTTAATATCTGTGTGTTTTAATTTTAATGACACATCTTCACCGAACTCTTTCAGCCCACATGTTATCTCTTCCCCAAATTCCTATTCTTTTTCTTGGAACTTTTGATTCATGAAAGTAATACTTTTCTTTAATTTTTTGAATTCATAGAGAAGTTTTTGGACAGAATTTTCATGTATTCCTTGGTGTTCTAGGCGAGTGGTGTACTCTCAAAATTCATGTCTACCCAGAACCTCAGAATGTGAGCTTATTTGGAAGCAGGGTCTTACATAGTTAGTTAAGATGAGATCGTAAGGAATTAGGGTGGCCCCTAAAGCCATTGGTCAGTGTCCTTATAAGAAGGCCCTGTGAAGACACTGAGAGACACAACAGGAAAATCCATGTGACAATGATGCACCTGCAAGCCAAGGGATGCAAAAGATTATTTGCAACCACCATGAGTTAGGAGGAGGCAAGGAAGTACTTTTGTCTAGAGTCTTTAGAGAGAACATGTCCCTACCGACACCTTGATTTTGCATTTCTAGATTCAAGATTTGTGAGAGAATAAACTTCTGCTGTATTAAGCCAATCACTTTCTGATAATTTGTTATAGCAGCCCAAGGAAACTTACATACTTGGTAACCTTTTTGTAATGAGCTTTCTTCATCTGCCACTGTTTTTTTTTTCTTGCAATATTTTTGTACACTTGTTCCAGATCTGTAATGGATCTAGCCTTTAAAGAGGAAACTATTTTCTTTGTCTTTTTTTTTAAATTATGGAGGATCAGGAAGATTTTTCCATGTAAACAGAATTTTTTGCTAATTACCTAGGGGTTTGTGTTTATATTCATTTATCTGTATCTTGAGCCAGTGGAGCTATGCGGCTGTAGTTTTGCATACAGTAAAAGATTTCCTTATTCCCTGAGACCATATGACCAGAATAATATTTCAAATATAGTTTGCTTTTGTGCTCCCTTCCTCAGCTTATGTATTCTATTCCTGCCACTGCAAATATGAGATTCTGATTTTCCCCTGTGATTTGATTTGTGCACTTTTATCTATTTTCTTGTTTACATTTGTTAAAGCTAGTATCTGTGTTTTTGTTTATTTTTCTTTCATTGGTTATCAGATGATTTTCAAAAAGACAAAGGGTGATGCCAGTATCACACCACCAAATTCTCCAGGAAGGTCTTTAATTATGTAAGTGGCAATTCAATTTTGATGGTAATCCACATTGAATTTGGTTCAAATTATCCTTATGGGAGAGAGTTTAGTATAAGTGAGTTGAGTGTATGGGATCTAGAGCTCAGGTGCCCTAATGTGAACCCCAGCTGTACCTCTTTGTGTAATTCTGGGGCAGTTACTTAACTTTGCCTCAGTTTGATCATCTATAGAATTATAGTAATAGACGCCTGTCTCTTAAGATTGCTGAGAGCACAAAAGGAATTATCTTCATAAAGTGCTCAAGACCATATTCTAGCAGGTGGTAGATGGTGTTCACCATTATTATTCTTCAGTATACGCCAATTCTATACTTCTAAAAAGGGAGAGATTTAAATGTATAGACTTGCATACACACTTTTGAGATTTAATTTTTCTTAAAGATAAAAATGATTGGTGTAGCCTAAGTGTCTTAAAAAGAAGTCGTTTCACGTATTAATTTTTTTTCATTTCTCAGCAGTAATGAATGGGCGTTAGTGTCAAAGTTGGATCCATTTTCAAAAATGAAAACTTAACATTTTATCTATGAGATATGTTAATTTAAAATTACTTTACTTTATCTCTAATTTTCATGCAACAGAAGTCTAATCCACAAAGTTTTCTTCATTATAAAAATATTGTAATGTTAGATTCATATTTCAGTGATGAATTATCCACTAAAATTGTAGTCATGGGTAAATATATATATATTTATAATATATAAAATATATATATATAAAATTTAGCTCTTCATCTAGTAAAATTTTAATTTTAGCCAGATTTCTTTCAAGTTATTAAAATATCACACCCTTAAAGTTTTTAGTACTTGTTAACATAATTTCCTGTTATATTTTATTGTTATTGTTCACAGATTTGTTTGCCTGGAATAGGCCTAAGAATTCATGTTTCTTTGGAAACAATCCACATTATTTACAAGCAATTGTTATACTTTAATTTTGTCTCAGTCTTCACTTCATAAAACATGTTTTGTCTCAGTTTTTACTCAGTAAAATTTCAATTCAATTAAGTTTACTTGTATGTCATCTTTTATTCATTCTTAAAGTTCTCTGTGTCCTCATAACTAATTTAATCTTTCCATTAAAGAGATACCCTAAAATGAAAGTAAAGGGAGAAATAAAATTTTGTAAGTCAAATAGTCCCCGTGTGTCATATGTGTGTGTGTGTGTGTGTGTGTGTGTGTGTGTGTAATCCATGTAAAGTCTAACATAGTAAATACTCAGTTATCTGTGTGCTTTTAGAGGAGGATACACTCCAAAACCTTGAGACAGGGAACTGTTATATCTCATGCTATTCACAAAAGTATAATTACTATATTTATTTCAGTATCACTGAGCTATTCTAGTAATATGTAATTATTTGAAAAAAAAACTTGGAAAACTTTTCCTATTTTGGAAACATGCTGAAAGAATAGTCAATAGTGTAACTTAATTTTTTACTAAAACCAAAGTGTGCTTTTATGTTTGGATACCTTACAAGGTATTTTGAAAAATCCAATGTCCTCCTGGTGAAATTGGCTCATCTTATTATGTGAAACCATCTATTCTGATTCTTTTGGTGTTCTTTAGCATACATTTTAAAATTTTTAAGCCTCAAATCTTCTTGGTACTAGATGGAAAAAGGAAACTAACTACATCTACATGCCTTTGAAGGAAAAGTAAACTACTTGAAATTAGGGTTTCCAACATGAAAAAACAAGGAGTAGTACTAGAATTTTTATCTGTTAGCCTCTGTAGCTGATTTCAGAGTGAATGTGAAACCAGGGCAGGTCATATTTTCAAAATCAGAATCCTAGAGACATGGACTCTATTACAAACAAGGAACTTTTCTGCTCCTTAGTCATTTTCCTTCCAAAGAAATGATGGGATAATATTAATCTTAACTTTTTTCATCTAATGAATATATTTTTAACTTGATAAAGATTAATTTTGATGATTTTTAAGCAGCCAAAGAATATGTGTTATGATTGAGCAATACCATGTATATGACTCTAACCTTGAAGAGATGTGAACACTCTGTTAGTTCGGTTGATCTCTCATCAATCAGTGTGATTTGGGGAGAACATGAGCTATTTTAGCAAATCTCTTCAACTTATATAAAATTCCTAAGCCATGCATATCCATAGTTAAATGGTTATATATTATTAAGATTTCTTTCTTTTGTTTAATTAATTAGATACCATATATTTAGGAGAATGCCTTGGGACTTTGCATTTAATTGATAAGAGAATCTGTTATTTTAAATGTTTCCTTGAAAAGACACATTTTAAGATGTCCAAAATGTGGGGATCTTAGGTGAAAAGTTTGCATTATTGTTTTTTGGTTCAAAAATATTAATGTATTTTAAGCCATGTTCAAAAAGAAAATAAAGTATATAACATTTTTTTGCCTTAGCTGCAGGAAAATCTGGTGACAAATTCAGTACCTAGTTTTAATATTCTTTTAACTATATATCTTGTGGCCCTTTTACTCAGGCAGCCTGTAACCTAATTTATACATATTTCAGTTTATTTTTCATTGTTTTTGAGCTTCTAATCTCCTTAAATTGTTCATAAAACTAGAATGAACATATATAAGTAATAAAGGATACTCCTGGTAATCCCATGCATTTATAATACATTTAAAATTTTCTTTTATAAGTATTCTCAACACTTCCCTCATATTTATCACTCTCAAACTTACGCTAATGCAGTATTTGTTTTTACATGTTAATGTAACTAATAAAGCTTTTGTATTGACATATTTGAATTAAATTTTAGTCTCAAAATGAAACTTACACATAAAGCTACTTAAAGAACCATGGTTAATTTTTGAATAAATGAGGATATAGGCCAAGAAGCTGCTTTCAAAGACACCCCAAATACTGTAGCTGAAATAAGAGAGAAGCTTATCTCTTTTTGGCAATCCTAGGTAGTCAAGTTCTACTCCACTGAATTACCCTGCGACCAAAGCTTGAATTCTGGCTTTGACATTCTCACCATAGATGGGCTTCCTACACAGAATATAATGTAGCTGGTCCAGTTGTCAGTGTCTGCACTATCTAACAAGGGGGTACCAGCACTGTGTCACTTTTTGAAAGCATTTTGTATTTATATAGACACATTGGTGAACCATGCTGGTAATGCAGTTTCAGCCTTCATCATATCTCTTGGCTTTGCCTATATGCCCATCTCCAGGTCATTTATCTAGTCTCCTCATTTGCCACCTCCTCACTCAAATGACCTTCTAGCTACAAAGAGCCAATTATGGTTCCTGGATGTACCATATAATGTTTGCATCATTTATACAACATTTTTCCATGCTGTTTCCTGTACCTCTAACTCCTCTGCTTCCTTAGCCTCATGAGCACCTTTTCAGTCTTGAATATACAAATATATTGTTCCCAATAAATTATAAACCCAATTATATTGTGAGCTCCTTATAGGCAGCTACCTTGGCTCGCAATAGTCATTATACCATTTCCTAGATGTGAGGCCATGGGCAAGCTGTGTAAGCTTCCCAGGCTTCATTCTTCTCATATAAAATTGTGATATAATTTGTGCTTTCTTCACAGGGGCTAGATAAAAAGTGAATAAGATGACCTTTGCAAAGTTCTTTCATAAAGAGCTCCTTTGTCAGAAATAGAATAAGCACTCAACCAATGTTATTAATAGTTATTACTGTCTTTTGTTCACCCAAAATATCTAGGTCCCTCATAAGATTGGAGAACACTGGTTATATGGTTTTATTTGAAAATCGGCAACTTACATATGTGTCCTTAGTTCACAAAAGGCATACAACTTAGTATGTAACTGGGGTCATAGTCAAGAGAATTAGGAAACGATGTAATTGTGATGGTTTTGAAATGAAGAATAAACCAGGACCAGGACAATTAAACTTAACAGCTTTTATTCATTTAGAGTATTTTCCTCTTAGTCGGGTAAAGACAACATTCCAGTTCCATGTTATACTTGATTTCTTATTTCTATAATAAATTTCAACATAAATCTCATTTTCTGTGTTTTGTATTCCCCACCAACATGTCAAACAGTTTGACTTAATAATTCATTGTTTCCTGTACTTGTACACTTTTGCAAATATGTAAATACAAAGATGTCTACTAAATATTGCGATAAATAACATTGTATAGGAACCGTTTATTTAAGAGTATTTTAGCTCATCATTTAAGGCTATATTACTAGAAGTGAGAGTGCTAAGTCAAAGAACACAAGCATTCTTAAGGCTCTTGGTATTTATTTTGTGAAACAGAATTTAAGAAGTCAAATCTATCAATATTTTTCATTAATACTTTCCTTTTGAATTTTGCTTAGAAATACCTGTTCTACAAGAAGATATTTATAGATATTTATCTATATTTTGTGCCAGCATGCTTATGGAATCTTTCAGTGTTTAACCCTTTAATCTGTTTGGGATTATAGTGAGAGAAAATAACAAACAATTACCCCAGTATAATTACTTTCATTCTCTCTCCAATTCAAAATGGAAGCTTTCTCTCTCTCTCTCTCTCTCTCTCTCTCTCTCTCACACACACACACACACACACACACATACACACACACAATTGGGAAGTATTTTTATATATGTATCTTAGAGTCTTTGCCATTTTTTACAGAAATTTATCACTTTCACAATCTTTTGGTCATAATGATGTAATATTTAAAAAAAATTATCCTCAATAGAAAACATTTTTTTCATTGCTCTTTTTTAATTTAAATATTTTATTGTTTATGCTATTACAGTTTCCAAATTTTTCCCCCGTTGCCACCTTCCACCTAGCCTGCCCCTGACTCCCTCAGGCAATCCCCACACTGTCGTCCATGTCCATGGGTCTTTCATGTATGTTCTTTGACTAAACCCTTCACCTCTTTCAACCAGTTCCCATCTTCACCCTCCCCTGTAACAGGTATGAGTCTGTTCCACGTTTCTATGCCTCTGGTTCTGTTTTGCTCATTAGTTTATTTTGCTCCTTAGATTCCACTTCTAAGTGAGATCGTATGGTGTTTGTCTTCACCAACTAGCTTAATTCACTTAGCACTATAGTCTCCTGTTCCATCCGTGCTGTCACAAAAGGTAAGGATTCCTTCTTCTTCACAGCTGCATATATTCCATGGTGTAAATGTACCACAGCTTTTTTGTCTCCTCATCCACTGATGGGCAATTAGGCTGTTTCCAAATCTTGGTTACTATAAATAGCACTGCTATGAACATAGGGGTGCATAATTTCTTTTGAATTGCTGTTTTGGGACCCTGAGGGTATATTCCCAGTGGTGGAATTGCTGGGTCAAAGGACAGTTCCATTTTTAATTTTTTGAGGAAATTCCATACTGCTTTCCACAGTGGCTGCACCAGTCTGCATTCCCACTAACAGTGCACTAGGGTTCCCTTTTCTCCACATCCTCACCAGCACTTCTTGTTTGTTGATTTATTAATCATGATGGCCGTTCTGACAGGTGTGAGGTGATATGTCAATGTGGTTTTAGTTTGCATCTCTCTGATGGCTAGTGATGTTGAGCATGTGTCTGTGGGCCCTCTGTATGTCCTCCTTGGAGAAGTGTCTATTCAGGTCCTTGCCCATTTTTTAATAGGATTGTTTGTCTTCCTGGTGTTGAGTCATTGGAGTTCTTTATTTGGGGGATTCTACCTTTGTCCAGTGGGTTGTTGGCAAATATGTTCTCCCATACAGTGGGTGCCCTTTTCATTTTGATGATTTTTTTAGCTGTGCAGAAGCTTTTTAATTTGAGGTAGTCATGTTTGTTTATTTTTTCCTTTGTTTCCCTTGCTCTGGGAGATATGTATACTGGCAAAAATATTGCTGGGAGAGATATATAAAATTTTACTGCCTATATTTTCCTCTAGGATTTTTATGGTATTATAACTTTTATTTAAGTCTTTGATCAATTTTGACTTTATTCTGGTGTATAGAGTAAGGTGGTCTAGTTTCCTTTTTTACATGTACCAGTGCAGTTCTTCCAATGCCATTTATTGAAGAGGCTGTCTTTACACAACTGTATGCTCTCGTCTCCACTCTCAAATGTTAATTGACTATAAACATCTGAGTTTATTCCTGGGTTCTCTATTCTGTTTCATGATCTGTGTCTGTTCTTATGCCAGTACACACTGTTTTAATGACAGTGGCCTTATAGTATAGTTTGATATTCGGTATTGTGATCTCTCCAACG
Source organism: Mormoops blainvillei (assembly GCA_004026545.1). NCBI lineage: Eukaryota > Metazoa > Chordata > Mammalia > Chiroptera > Mormoopidae > Mormoops > Mormoops blainvillei. Next base: position 260,793 of record PVJD01000490.1, read on the forward strand.
TTGTTCTTCTTTCTCAGCATTGCTGAGGTGATTTGGGATCTTTTTTGGTTCCATATAAATTTTCAGAATATTTATTGTAGATCTGTGAAATAATGTCATTGGTATTTTAATAGCAAATATGTTGAATTCATAGATTGCTTTAGGTAGTATGGACATTTTAATGCTACTAATTCTTCCAATCCACGAATGTGGTGTTTGCTTCCACTTATTTATATCTTCCTCAGTTTCCTTCTTCAGTGTCCTATAGCTTTCTGAGTACAGGCATTTTACTTACTTGGTTAAATTTATTCCTAGGTATATATGTATGTATTTAATTATTTATTTTGAAATAGTTAAATGGGATTGTTTTCTTAGTTTCTCTTTTTGATAGTTCATTATTGATGAATAAAAATGTCATCAATTTCTGAATATTGACTTTGTATCCCACTATTTTGCTGAATTCATTTATTAGGTCAAGTAGTTTTCGGTGGAGCCTATAGAGTTTTCCATGCACAATATCATGTCATGTGCAAATAATGACAGTTTTACTTCCTCCTTTCCCCTGTTAATTCCTTTTATTCTTTCTTCTTGTCTGATTGCTGAGGCTAGGACTTCCAATACTATATTGAATAAGAGTGGTGAAAGCAGACACCCCTGTCTTGTTCCTGAATAAGAAAAACACTTGATTTTTGCCCACTGAGTATGATGTTGGCAGTAGGTTTTTCATATAAGGCATTTGTTATGTTTAGGTTTTCTCCCTCTCTTCCCACTTTGCTAAACGTTTTTATCATAAATGGGTGCTGGATTTTATCAAATGCTTTTTTTGCATCTATTGATATATGTGATTTTTATCTTTGATTTTGTTTATGTAATGTATCACATTTATTGATTTACAAATATTGTACCAACTTTGCATCCCTGGGATAAATTGCACTTGATCACAGTGTGTGATCTTTTTAATGAACTGCTGGATCCGGTTTGGTAATATTTTGTTGAAGATTTTAGCATCTATGTTCATCAGGGATGTTTGCCTATAATTTTCTTTCTCTCTTGTGTCTTTACTGAATTTTGAATTAGTATGACACTGGCATCATAAAAAGAGTTTGGGAGTCTTCCCTCCTCTTGATTTTTTTTGTTGGGGTTGGGGGGATACTTGTAGTTTGAGAAGGATAAGTGTTAGTTCTTCTTTGAGTGATTGGTAAAATTATCCTGTAAAACCATCTGGTCCAGGACTTTTGCTTACTGGGAATTTTTTGATTATTGCTTCAATTTTATTAGTTGTTATTGGTCTATTCAGGCTTTCTGCTTCTTCCTGATTCAGTTTTGGAAGACTGTATGTTTCTAGTTCATTGCTTTTAGAGACAGGTGAAGAGAGAGAAGAAGGAGGCGAAATAAAATTTGATGAAAAGCGAAGCATTGAGTGGTTACCTCCCATAAGCGCTCGGACCAGGGATCATATGCACTTGGACCAAAGATTGAACTCACAATCTAGGCATGTGCTCTGACTGGGAATCAAACCTACCACCCTTTGGTTTCAGCATAATGCTCCAACCAACTGAGCCATACCAGCCAGCGCCAATATAACATATTTTATGTTGAATTTCCATTTGTATGTTTTCCTTCCATGCTGCTTCTATATTCTGGGTTGATACGGGGACACTCTTAGTCTTTTTTTTTCCTCCAGCCTTATTGGAATGTAAGTATATTTTAATTGAATATCTGTTTTATTTGATATAAGTATAGCCATTTCTGCTCTCTTTGGGTTACTATTTGCATGGAATATCTTTTTATTTCTCTTCACTTTCAACCTACATGTGTCCTTAATGCTAAATTAAGTCTCTTTAGTCAGTATGTTGTTGGGTCTTGTTTGTTTGTTTGTTTGTTTGTTTGCTTTTACCCATTCAGCCACTCTCTGTCTTTTGATTGGAGAATTTAATCCATTTACATTTAAAGTAATTATTGGCAGGAAAGCAGGTACTATTGACATTTTGTTGTTTTCTGACTGGTAGTTTCTTTTTCCTCTCTTCCTGTTTCTCTTTGCATTTATTTTGTTGTATGGTTTTTATTCCTTTATCTTTTGTGTATCTATTAAAGATTTTTCTTTGTGGTTTTCCTCAGGCTTCCATAAATATATTTATGACAGTGTTTTTAAGGTAATAACAATTTGCCTTTAACTGCATACAAACACTCTATACTTCTCCCATTTTTGCTTTTAATGTCACATCGTACATTTTTTGTAATATATATCATTAACAACTAATTATAGCTATAGTTATTTTTAATACTTTTGTCTTTTGCTTTTATGCTAGAGTTAAAATTGGTTTATATATTGTCATTACAGTTTTAGAATATTCTGAATATAACTGTGTATTTGCCTTTACCACTGTAATTTATATGTTTATATGCTTTAACGTTGTTACTTAGAGTCCATTTTAACTTAAAGAGTTCTCTGTAGCATTTCTTGTAGGAGGGTCCAGTGGTGGTAAAGTCCTCCACTTGTGTCAGTGTGTGACTATCCTCCATTTCTGAAAGACAGTTTTGCTGCGTGTAGTACTTTTTATTGGCAGGTTTTTTCCTTTCAGCAATTTACATATATCAAACCACTCTATCACCTTCACAATATCATGTTTTCCTGATTTTTTGTGGTGTCTATAGTCTTGGGTTGGCATCTGTATATTTCAAGAAGAAAACGTCTCTTCTCTTTACAAACTACTTTTGGCAGACACAGATGTACTCTTGTTTCTCTGGACTGATGGGATTAACTTCCAGACTTGCAGTCAAGCTAGACTGGAGCCTGGTCACGTGGCTGTGGCTGGGCCTACAGTGGTTTGTATGGTCAGTGAGCCTGTCTCCAGGGTCAGGCAGACCCAGATTCTGTCTGGTCCCTGGGTAGATGGAACTGCCTCTTGTTCAGGAGGTTATGCTTTAGGGTTCACAGTTGGGTCCACAGGTATTGGGCCTGTGACTAGGTGTGTAGATGGCTGTAATTCTCACCTTGGTCTGGGGGTAAAACTTCTGCCAATCACTCAGTGAGTCCTTGGCCAGTCAGGACTAGTTGCTGACTGTGGCTGAGAGAGGCTGGAATCAAGTTCTGCTGACGTTTCAGGATCCACAGCCAGGACTAAGGTCTGTAAGACCTAGGCCCGAAGCATGCACAGGTGTGACCCCCTGAGCCACTCGGCCTGTGATGCTGCTGGCAGAATCAAAGGTGGATGGGGCTATAGCCAAGTTAAAGGGCGACAGAGTAGTTCCTGGATCTGTGGCCCAGACCACAGTTCCTGCATCACCTACCTGGGCATGAGCTTACTTTTGTAAACCAGCCCTCCTTTGTCGTGGACTCTAGAGGTATTTGACAGCACCGTACCTGGATCCCAAAGATTCCACGAACAGACCTTATCTGTAGATGACTGTCAAATTATTGTTGCTAAAGTAGGGGTATGCATCGGGAAACCTCTGTTCTGCCATCTTACTGACCTTTTTTTTTATATTTTAATCTTCGTCTCTATTGTTTTGTAAACATTGCAAGATAAGTCCTTCTCTGATTATTATTATTAATTTTTTGCCATTGTTTTTTCCTTTCCTCTCTTTTGCCCCTAGAATTTCCATTATAGATAGCAGGAACTTTTTGGAAATAATTTCTCTGTCTCATGATTTTACATTTTTATTATTTTACTTTTCAAATCAGGGAGAATTTCTTGAGCTTCATTTTAACTTTATATATTTGTTTTTATGCAAGACACAATAGGTACATACATGCCCATAGCTTGGAAAGGGGCAATAGAATGAGAAATGACAAAAAATTTGGTAACAGAGTGTCCAAGTATTGTGAATTGGATTTGATTTAGCCACTCAACCTATTGTCTTTTCTATTTATAGGTAAGGTGCTCTCAAACAATGAGATGCCTAAATAGAATTTAGTAGCAAGTATAATTCCTAATAACCCTCAAATCTGAAATTTCTTTAGCTCTTTTATGTTCCTACTTTAATGATGATAGCTGTCAGGACGTTCTGTTACTCAAGAATCTCTTGCTTTATTTGTTAACATTTCAAATGCTGTGCTCAGGATGGACCTGCTAAACAGTTAAATCTGAACACCATTTGGGTTGTAGATATGGATCCCCAATCAAATGACTGTCAATTAGTTATTGCCCTGCTGAACAAATCAGTGTCTGAAAAAGGATCTATGACTAACCTGGGATAATGACAGTGTCCTTTAATTGCCTTCATTGCCCTTTTCTGTTGTTTCTTTCTGTAATATAACTGTCTGATGTTACAAACATAGCCTGACAGATTCTACTCTTGCTATAAATATGTATTGTTGTTGTCGTTGTTTATTATTATTATTATTATTATTATTATTATTTTGGTAAAGGCACATTTGAAAACTTGGAACTCAGACACCTAGGTAGAGAAAATAAACCTATCAAATTATAAAAATATCAATTAATTTGAATTATTTATATTCGATGCTTTGGAAATAACCTAAGACTAGATCAGTTCTCGAGGCATTTTGGGTTTGGCGATAAACAGCCCATCTCCCTCACTTCGTGGAAGATGCTAAACCCCAGAGTGAATGCTAACGTGTGTTTTGTTAGCCCTCCATGCCCGAACAATTCATTATATTCAGTAACTGAAGTATCATCCACCCTTGCTTCTGTTTTCTCTGCCTTGTACCACAGATGGAGTAAATGGGCCCGCAATTCCTCAGGGTTTTAAAAAATTCACTGTCATAGTTTTGAAATTGTGGCTGCATCATTGACTTCTTACTATAAGATCCTGGTTCAGGGGGCATCCTAGAAGTGAAGCCTGCATAGATTAAACCTGGAGCTTTGCTTAAAATCTCTTTATGGACTGTTAGTCACCAAAGCAGAGAATATAATGGATTACAAATATTTACTAGATTCATGCTTCCGTATACAGCTGTGTTATGATAATTTAATCAAGGTTTGCTAAGCGATTTCTCCCAAAGAGTTTTGTGATTTGAATTTAAAAAGAGAAAAATAAACCCAGAAAAGTATTTTAAGTCATGGTAGTTTTGATCATTGGTCATTAAGTAAAAAGGTTTTCATTTATGATATAATACATAAAAACTGTAAAAAACAGACTCACTATTATTGAGTAACTGCATACAGTTGCATGCTTAGGTTGAAAAAAATGTGTGTCTACATAAAAGCTATTGAAATTTTTCCCATGGGAAAGCAGGGAATTGACAAGTCCATTCAAAGGGCAGAACAGCCAAATAAAGTGAATACAGATCTTAGAGAAAGGGATGTCACGGTTCCACTGATGAAGTTTTACTTGGCTGATGAACAGAATACTCATTTCCAGTGCATATACCAAAGACGATATCTAATTAATAAAAACTTGCCTCACAGACAAGTTCCTTCTCTCCAAGAGGACACTGCTCTATTTAATGTTTTTAAATTGCCTGGTGAGGCCTTTAGCAAGCGAATATTTGGACAGCTGGCATTGCCCTGATTTGTTTGTCATTGTATCAAGTTTGCTTCTTTCTTCAGCCTGTCTCTGCTGTGAAAATGCACACCCTTAAACACAAGCCAGCTGTGTAAGTGAATCCTGTAGGAAACCAGTATGAGGAAACAAAAGGCTCTAACAATAAGTCACATGCAAAAACATTTACTAGAGACAGTAATTAAAATTAACTCTGCGGAAGTTTATTTTGATAATAACTTATTAAGATAAAAATCAGTGCTGGGAAACCATTGTTACAGTAAACTCAAAAATCCTCACAAAGGAAAAGAAACTTTGCACTTGAAAAGATAAAAAGCCATATGTCTTTTATGGTGGAAACCTTAAACAGTGTGAATGAAGATTAAAATATAAAGTGAAAAAAATGAAAAGGCATACGAACTGCCCTAGCAACCTTGAGAGACAGAGGCTAAATATTTAATGATCCTGTTTCTATATCTATAGAGGGATCTAAATGCTAAGTTGAAGGTTCATATAATGGACCTATCCTGAAGAAATTGTAAAAACCCATTACCACAACTTTGTGGCACATACAGTAATAAATGTGCTAAATCGATAAGAAAAAGTCAGGTTAATTTGTGTTAATAGTCTGTCTTACACTCCAGCCATTTATTTAAAGTATACTATGGAAGAACAGAGGTATAATAGCTATTTCACAAAGGTTCTTCACATGGAAAGAAAAAAGAGACTCTGTAATTAAGGTCCGAGGACATGCTGTTAGGGCCTTAAGGGATGAGATAATCATGGGAGCAGGGACGCTTTTATGCCACTGCCAACAGAACCAGCACATCGTGTAGTAAACCCCTGAGATTACTGGTGTTGACTACAAAATGAAACTCCTGGGATGTTTTGAGGAGGGGTGGGACACTGAATGGGGGTTGTTAGATGCTTGTCTAATTGTCCTGCATATCTATAAGCCTAGATTAATTTTATCACCTGTAAATTAACTTGCCCTACTTTGGTGGATATGGGCATTCCTGCTTAGGATGACATGGATTCAGGAAGAAAAAAAAAAAGCTCTAAACTCAAGACATATGTAAAACCAAGTTACTTTAAAGATTAGTCTGTGTAAAATGAGGAAGGCTTCAAAATGTCCATAAACAAAAACTTGGGGGAGGGTGGAATATCTTCAAATGTGGAATAATGTGATTGCAACAATATTTGGATTGTCTTTATTTCTATGATCTTGAGAAGCAGTCTTTATTCTAATGTGCTGTTACTGTGTCAGCTGTGAGTCCGGATTCTCTTGGAGAGTGACATTGTGTAGATGCCATTGCATTTGTCCGTGTTGTCATTAGAGCCCTCAGGTCATGCGTTCAGTTATTTGGCTGGGAATATATGTTGTTTAGATATTGATAAGGTGACTTAAGTTTTGGGGATTTTTTTCCCCCTCTGCCCATTGCTTTAATTCTAAATTGTTAATGACAATCTACTTATCCTTGTATATGTAAATAGATTAAAAACTATTTAAGATGAGCGTTTGGAGCAGTGTGACTCTTTTGTAAGCATTCTGATTAACCTGCTTTCAACAATGCCTCTATGTTTCTGCCAATGTGAGTGAAACCACTTTTTCTGATAGGAGTGAGTGGGGCAAACTACATTGTAACGAACACTAAATGATTAAGGATCATGTTAACTTTTTCAGTCCTCTCATTAAGCTCACGAGAACATTCCACTTTTTAGATAGTCTGTTGATTGTCTTTGAATTCTAAGATTTAACCTGGTTTGTAAATGCTGGGGAAACTGTTAAGGATGAAACTAAAATAATCATAGCATATCAAAGCCAGGAGCATAAGCACAGACAGCAATTATACTGCATCTGTATTATCAAGACCAAAAAAAAAAAAAGGAAAACATCTTAAGGAACACTGGATAATATGAAAATTGTCATTCAGCTACCAGAAATCATAAAGGAGTGTTGTGGAGGCAGAATGCAGTGAGGCTACTATTGGCTTGTAAACCCTGCGAGCTTTGCTGAGGATTAAGAGGAAGTCACACTGATAAAGCATTTGAAAACATGCTTACCAAATAAAGTACAGGAAAATACAGTTGGCTTTTCCAGGATTGACAATCGACAGCTAGGATTCTTTCTCAGTGAGTTACTATGAGGGAAAAAAACAAAAACAAAAACCTTACGTGTAGAAAGACATTAAACCTTAAGGAAACAATTCTAAAAGGATGGGTGTCGTAGATTATTCTAGAGGCTAAAGAAGTATGAGCCTTTTTTGGATCCAAGTTAAAACAAATAAATAAACATCTAGAATGTCTTTTATAATTGGTATTATTTGGGTATGGATTGGTAATTAGATGATATCAGAGAATTACTGCTGATTTTCTAAAATGTGAAATGTTACGCAGTTATACAGGAAAATGTCCTTATTTTTAGGACTTGCATGCTTAAGTATTTAGGGATGAAGTGCCTGCAATTTACCATAAACTTCAGCAACAACGAAAGGAGCAAATATATATTGAGAGAAATGAGCAGATATGGCAAAATGTTAAAAACTGTTGCGTTGAGCCTAGGTGGTGGATATATTCATTGTAATTTGTTCAACTTTTTTGTGCACTTAAGGTTTTTTAAAATATTTTATTTATGTATTTTTAGAGAGAGGTGAAGGGAGGGAGAAAGAGAGGGAGAGAAACAGGCCAAGGTTCTATTAAAGGTTTTATAACAAAATATTGAATAAAATCTGTAGACTTTACAAAGGAACATAGAAGCCAACTGAAAGAAGTCCGAGTGGCCAAAGCCAGAACAATTTGAGCAAACAAAATTGCACTGGGTTACAGTATAAAATAATATCATTATTGTAGCCATACTAATATAAATAAATATTCGGTTAAATCACTAAGTGAAGGAAAAGAGGCAAATACCCAATGCAGTGGAATTAGAAACAGTTTATGTAGCTACTCTGCTCTCAAGGAGAGAGGGTCTACTCCCCACTCCTTCTGAGAAGGCTGCACATACGGACTTCCTTCTGAAGAATAGAGTACGCAAAGTGAGGAGAATTGAGACTGACCTCACACTGGGACCTGACAAACGCTACCTAAGCCAGGTGATCAAGGTCGATGGCAACATTAGTCAATCATGTGGACGATAGGTCTTGTCGATGTGATGTAACAAAAATGGTGTTTTACCTCTGTGGTCTTCCTCCCAGTAACTCGTAACCCCACGGTAATGAGAAAAACATCAGACAAATTCCAATGATGGGAAAGCTTACAAAATGCCTGATGGATAAGAAAACTACATTGTAACAGAGAAGATTAGGCAAAAATGAAGGAAATCAAAATAAATTATAAATTTTAGTTAATAGTTTATCAATGCTGTGCATTAACTATAGCATATATACCATACCAATGTAAAATGGTAATAATAAGGGAAACGGGATGTGGAATATACAAGAATGCTGGGTATTATCTTCTCAGTTTTTCTGCAAGCCTAAAACTATTCTAAAATAAAGTCTCCCCAATAAAGCCTGAGTGAGAAGTTGGCAATGATGTGGTGGTGATTTAAATGCAATATTGGCCAAATCCAAGTTGTCAGCTTCAAGAGGCTGTTTACCAAAGACAGGGAGCAGAGGCCCGGGTGTGTTTGATCCGCTTCTTCCTTCTGTTGTGACATTTGGGGCCACTCTAGGGAATGGTCTGAAGCTAGACTGGTCCATGGGGCTGCCCAGGGAAAGCACTGCTTTTGTATGTCTCTTGTGGTATTGGAGAAATAAACCTAAAAAAAAAAAAAGAAAAGATAAAATCTTATTTTCTTGTTGAAGAAGTCTCTTCAACAAATTACATATTTTAAATCAGTGATTCACTTGTAGGAATTTACCTTAATATTACTTAATGCATATTGAAATATTGATTTAAAAAATGAAAAATTAGAAACAAAAATCAAATATGGTAGCAGTTTAACAAATTATAGTACGATTATACTATGCAGCAATCAGAAAGTGTATTACAGGAGAATTTTTAAATAGTGAAAAGCCCATGGGCTGATGTAATGGAGAAAATGGATTACAAAAATATGTATAGTATGATTCCAAATTACATAAAAGACATTATTTTTAAAATGATGGCTTGAGAAATGGCATAGTTTACTTCTTGCTTCATGCTATTGCATAAAGTTGATTCTGGAGCATCAATTTTTTGAGCTGTGGACATTACATTTTCTTTACTTCACTTGGTTGCCCGGTTAGAGTGGTTAAAGTGTTTTAAATATTTTGCAAATTTTTCAAAAATGAATTTGCTTTTGTCATGATTTATATTTCAGGTGATAATGTTTAAATAATTATATTTTAATTTAATATAAGCCCCTTTTCTCTTTATCCACTAATATAATTCAGAGGTCTAGAATTAATTAAAACTCCAGCTTTAGTAATCAGCATCTGTACAATCATTCATTAAAAGTCTGTTTTGCTAATGATCTTTAAATTAGTGCTAAATGGTCACTTTTTATTTTTTTTGAAGCCTAATTAACCATTAAAGATAAAGAGAAATAAATGATCTTTCTGTGATGTGGATTAAAATCCAAACTAATATTAATTTTAACAGTTAAGATAGTTTAAATCTAACTTTCTCTTCTAGGTTTACCTTTAAGTCTATTTGATCATATTATCTGAAACTACAAAGACGTGTTTCTAGGTAAAGTTATTTCCCTTTAATTTCTAACTGATAGTATAAACTCTTTCAAGTATATTATAAACACACACATAAAATTTACCAATTACTATGTAACATGTTAAATTTTACTGAATTTTCTGAAAATCTTTAAAGAGGAACAAGACTCTTAGAGCTGCAACTGAAAGTATTTCCTTCTCATCCCTCTGCTTTCACCAAGATAAGGCAGAAGCTCGATGTGTATCATCCCTGCCCGCTTCTAAATCATGCAGGTATTATCTGGGGCAGTCCAAAACCTGGGACTTATTTATAAAAAGCTTTGTATTTATTCTTACATTTTTAAACTTCTGCTACCTTGAAAGCACTCTATTGGATACAATACAGCTATCGAGACTGTTTTCCACTGCTCAAAACAGTTTTTGAACTCATCAGTTTTGGTGCCTTTTAGTGCTTCTGCCGTTTTTTGTTTCAACTCTTCCACATCCGCAAAACATTTCTCTTTGAAGAATTTTTTTTCATCGGGGGAAGGGGGGAGTCACTTTAGGTGAGATTGGGTAAATAAGGATGGTGGGGCATGAAGGTCATGACATTTTTGGTCAAAAACTGCTAAATATGCGGCACTGTGTGGGCAGGTGTCCTCATAAATCACCCATCATGAAATGGACAAACGTTTTGAAAAAGTCTTCAAAAAACATTTCCCAAAGCCAAAAATGCAGCCTCTCACATTAATACCAGCTGGCACACTGATACAGATGGGCTCCTGGAACACTCACCTAGCAGAGGAAGCCTGTACTACAAGGGACCCACCCTCCAGAAGATAATTAGGTTTTGGGGGGACTCCCCTTGTAAATACTTTTAACATTGCATATACTTTTGTGTGTTTTAAAAATTTATTCAGTCGAAACCCTGGCTAGGTAGCTCAGTTGATTAGGGCACTGTCACAGTATGCCAAGGTTGCAGGTTCAGTCTCTGGTCAGGGTACATACATAGAATAAGAAATCAATGTTTCTCTCTCTGTCTCTCTCCCCGACTCTTCTCTAAAGTCAATAAAAAATGTAGTAAGTTGAATAATTTTGTTTTTATCCTTTTTTGACCTTATGCAATATTATATTTGAGATTTATTCATGTTTATAAATATAGTTGAAATTAATTGAAGTTTATTAAATGCATATGAGGTCTGTCCGGGAAAAAGTCCAGCCACTGTTACTATAATGAGAACAGTTTGTGTGACATCAGTGTAACATGGCAGCCAAGGAGAGTGCACTGGAATACGCTTGTGTGAACAACGATGACTTTACTGTACTAGTCAGTGGAGGTGGTTGGTGCCACTGAGTGAGCATGTGTACTGTGTGCCCATCACATTCAAAATGACTGAGCAAGTAGAGCAATGAATCAACATCGAATTTTGCATTAAGCTGAACATTCCTCGTGGAAACTATTCGGGTGATTCAGAAGGCCCCAGCTATGGGCAACTGGTGACTGGCAGCTTCGTCATGACAGTGCGCCTGCTCATGAATCACTTCTTGTGCAGAGTTTTTTTGTGAAACAGCAAATCACCCAGGTAACTCAGCTCCCCTACAGGCCAGATTTGGCCCCCTGCAACTTCTGGCTTTTCCCAAAACTGAAGTTACCTTTGAAAGTGAAGAAATTTCACACAATTGGTGAGATTCAGGAAAATACTGCCGGGTAGCTGATGGTGATTGAGAGAACTGCGTGAGGTCCCAAGGTGCCTACTTCGAAGGAGACTGAGGTGTCATTGTCCTATGTACAATGTTTCTTGTATCTTGTATCTTCTTCAATAAATGTCTCTATTTTTCATATTACGTGGCTTGATACCTTCTGGACAGACCTCGTATTTGTTATTACTACTCCTGTATGGCCTCGTTTTACTAATTTACTACTCCTGTATGGCCTCATTTACTAATGTATGGCCTCATTTAATCTGCAGAAGTATAGTAAATTCTCTTGTTTTCTGATATAGCACTCATCCCATACTAGAGATAAGAAAATTGAGGTTTAAACCATTTAAGTAAATGACCAACATTTAGGCCTGAGAGTACTGAATCTGAGATGTGAACCAAGTGGTGACTGAATATAGCAAAGAGTTACTAATTGAAATTAGGCTTCTTTCCTCATGGTTTAGTAGGTAAGATTTTGGGATAATGAAGTAATGAGTGTTGCTAGTTTATGGCCTTTAAAAATAAAAATAAAAAAGTGACATAACCAAGTAATATAAAGAAAATAAAGTAGAAGACAATTGTTAAAATGCAATATAAAACTGGCCTTTTCCTATATCTATAAGGTTCAATCCCTGACTGTTGATTAATCAGCCGAACGCTCAGTGTGAAAATTGTAATTCAACTCAGTTCAGCCAAATACCCAGAGGGCTTATTATGTGCAGACCTCTCCGGGGAACTGTGATACTGAATGTAAAAAACAATGCCAACTCCCAGAATGTACAACTGTACAAGTAACTAAAATAAAAGGGTTCTGGCCCTGGCTGGTGTGGCTCAGTGGGTTGAATGCCGGCCTGTGAACCAAGGGATTGCCTGTTCGATTCCCAGTCAGGGCACAGGCCTGGGTTGCAGGCCAGGTCCCCAGTAGGGGGCGTGTGAGAGGCAACCACACATTGATATTTCTCTCCCTCTCTTTCTCCCCACCTTCCCCTCTCTAAAAATAAATAAATAAATAAATAAATAAATAAATAAATAAATAAATAAAAAAGTAAAAGTTCTGAACCTGGACAGAGCATGACTCACAGACTACCATGCATGAGTCAATCTAAAGATTAGGAAAAAACCCCTAAGTGAGAAAAAAAGTGGTATGAATCTTATAGTATAAGTAGAGGTAAGCCTGACACAGAAGGTGGAAAGAGTGTTTTCAGAAAGAGGAGGTATCATGAGCAAAGACAAGGAGGTCCAAGCTTGAATGTTGCACTCAAGGAAGCACGGTCTCGTGCAGTCACTATGCTGACGGGGAAACGTGGGAAATGGTGCTCTAGAAGCGGATGAGAATAACATGATGAAGGTGTTAAATTGTAGAGAAATTTTCTTAAAAACAAAAAGAAACCATGGGATATGTTTTAGATGGGGAAAAACATTACATTTCTGCATTAAAAATGTGGTTTGTTTGTTTGTTTGTTTGTTTATCTCTTTATAATTTTTTTCATCACCATTTATACCCCCATACCCTCTTCCACCTCCACCCAAACCCTCCCCTCACCAGTTACCACACTGTTGTCCATGTCCACGAGTTCTCTTTTTTGCTCAGTCCCTTCCCACACCTCCATCCTCCCCAGAGCTGTCAGCCTGCTCTGTCAGTCTCTATTTTGCTTGTTAGTTCAGTTTGTTTATTAGACTCCACATGTGAGTGAAATCGTCTGGTGCTCATCTTTCTTTGACTGGCTTATTTCGCTTAGCATGGTTTTAAAAGAAGCTTTTTGACAGTATTGCAGAGAGGTGTTTTAGAGACCAAAGGCCATTTCAGAGGTTAATGGGTTCCAAAGCCAAGTTAATTGAAGTTAGATTGAAGAAGAAAGGGCAAACTTAAGAAATATAAAATTTGTAACTCTCTTCCTGATGAATTATTTACTGCCTAGGGGGGAAAGTAAGCATGAACTTCTTGAAAAGCCTTTCTTTTAGAGTTCCAAAATCTTCAGTTTTAGTACTTATTTTGTTTACCAGAGCTGTATATCCAGTTGTCCACTTACATTATTCTCTCACATCTCTACATATTATACACGGCCAGAATGGAACTCTCTCGGAACTGCCCTTCCTCCTACATTCTCCAGCTTGGCTAACATGAGGGGAAAGGAGTATAACTGAGAGTCAGCAGAAGTGATACCACTTTTAGAGTAGAAATTTCATAGTATCTTGTCTACTGAATGAAACTTGGTCTTATTTAAATTCTTCCATGTATACATGACTTTGACAGAAATGTTAGTAGAAGTGAGGTAGAAGCATTAATATGTGGTCAGATATACAATTTATTTTTCCTACTTAAAGGTTGAAATCTATGAATAGTATACATAATTATTAATACAATGTGGACTTTTACTTACTTGTCTTGGTAATGAGAAAAAGATTACTCTAAAAACATGACTTACAGATAGATCTTAACCCAATAGTCACTTTCTTAAAGTGATTTTTCAAACCTCATTAGCTAAATCAATAAAACCTTAGTTGAGTGTAACATCTTTCTGTGAAGGTATATTATTAATTTAAAAAAATCTAGTTCTCATATCAAAATTTCACTTTTCATCAGACTCATCAAGAAAAATGTATTTGGCATAGAATAGTGTAATTCTTTCTTTTCTTCCAAGGACTCTTTTTGTCTGTTCCCTCCAAAGTGTCATTGGTTACCAATTAATTACCACTTACAATTTTCCCCTCATTTGTGGGGAGACTGACTTCCATAATATATTTATCTTTTCCTAATAAACTAATTTGATAGTTTCAAATAAGAAAGTATAGTTTAAAAGTGAAAGGGAACAATGGATTGGGTAAAATGCAGTGAGTGTTAAAGTGACCGATGGAGGGATGTTTTTATTAGATTAGAAATATTATATCTTACAACCGAAAATGCAAATTATGCAGTACCATAATGTTCCTTTCAAGCTCACAAGATAAAATTTGCATATCTAAATTGGATCAGGTCGAATGGGTTTCCCTAGTCTCTCTCCCTTGAGCAGCAGCAGTCAGCCTGAAAAAGCCTGCAGGTGATCCAGTAGAGTTTTGAAAGTCCACCTTTAAGGGTCTTTATGTATATGTATTTGTATGTGTAGACACATAGATGTGTCTGTAGGTATATATGTAGAAATATCAATGCATTCCGTTTATTTTCATTTTAATTTCTTACAGACTGACAAAATTCTTCAACCTCCTTTTAATAATTATTTACATGTCCAGATTGCTAATTATCTTTCACTAATATATTTCTCTGCTGATTGACTTTTCAGTGTGATAAATATTTGAAACTTTGAGTTCTAAAGAAATTATTTTTACATATTAAATTAATAAGTTATACTCTCTTCAATTCATCTTTAAGAAAATATTTAATATTTAATAAAGAATAAACTGTATTTTACTGAGCTTTTTTTAATCTAAAAATATCCTACATATTTTTAAAGATGAATTTCTTATTCAAATTACCATGGTGGGTGTGTTTTTTTGTCTCTTTACTTAGAGGTGTATGTATGCAACTGACTTTGCAAATAATCCACTATTCAACACATACAAAGTTAACAAAGGAATATGTTGAAATTGTCATGTTTATGTGTATAGTTGGCTTATTTTAATTCTTTTCAATGGAATTAAAATTGTTGTTCAAGAACTTCTAAATCATGTCATGGTTGATCACCTTATTACATTTGTAAGTTTAGATAAAATGAATAATAAATGGTAAGTGAAATAAGCCAGGCAGTGAAAGACAAATACCATATGATCTCATCTATAAGTGGAACCTAATCAACAAAACAAACAAATGAGCAAAGTAGAACCAGAGACTCGAATAAAGAACAAACTGACAGGGGCCAAGGGGAGGGAGAGGGAGGTAACGGGGAAAGAAGGGAGAGGGGCAAACAAAGGGACACAAACAGAGGGCTCATGGGCTCGGACAACAGGAGGGATCGACTGTGGGAGTGCGGGAGGACAGGGTAGGGTGAGCAATGGGGAAAAAGGCGGGACAACTGTAACTGAAGAGCCATAAACTTTAAAAATGAATAGTAAATTTAGAAGGCTTTAGTTGTATTGGATGATCACTGCATTAGCAGGACTTAAGTAAGCATTCCAAATCAAACCACCCAATTCTAGGTGCTTTTAGTAAAGATTAGCTCTAGATATTCTTGAGGATTAAAATAAATCCAAACTCTTAATAAGCCAAGAGTAGTCATATGCTTAGTAAGTGCTTTAAAAAATTGATTTTCTATTATTTTATATGTCAGATGCACATATATTATCTTTATGTACAGAGGACTGTTTTATCCAAATGTTATAGAAGTATTCCTCAGATGTCTATTCTTGATTATTCATATATAAATCATCCAGTGGGATAATCCATTCCCTAAGTTTCCCAAGTTTCGTAGTAATTAGTCTGTGACCAAGTTTTTTATTTAGAATCTCACCGGAATATGTGAATGTTAGAAGTATATGGACTGTATGTTTTATTTTATACAGCCTTGTTTATACATGAAAGGTAAGCTAATAAGAATATTCCATAAAATAGTATTTTGGGTTCTAGTAAAGCAATAATTTCATAATTTGAAGAAGCTTCTAGAAAATAAAAACAAGAAATTCAAGAATACACAACTAGTACTATTATTATCATTATTTAGGATTCAGTTAATTTTGGGCCGAGCCGCACATTCACTGATATTTTTCTACCATATCTCCCATAATTCTGGGCTTTATAGTGGCTCCTCCTACTCCCTATCTACCCTTAAGTTCTCCGGTTTTAGTTCCTTTCTAGTCACAATTATCCTGGTATTAAGGGGACTTCACAGGGGTCTGTGTAAACAAATGAATTACTATTTGAAGATAATGAATTTAAGCCTTTAAAAGTGACCTATTTTAGGAAAATGAAAACTTCATATCCTATACTTTCTGATTCTACCTAAGGGGCATATTTGGTGTATTATTCATGACAAAGACATATAGTTTATATGAATACATTGATTTATAGATATATACATATGTATTTATACAGGTCTATTGCCTAGTTATAGAACACATACTACTTATTTTATAAAATATAAATATTATACATACATACATAGATTTTCACATGTACATATATTTGTATGTATCGAGTTGTTTCTGATTATTTTAGGCATGCGTGTATTGACTTTTAACTGGGTTCTAGTTTCTTGGACAGTCATAGTTTTCTATATTCTCCACTTTCTCCAGTTCAGTTCCAAGTCCTAAACAAATGGTCAATACCGATTTGTTGATTCTTTGAAGAACTGTGAAGAAACAAAACAAGACTGACAAAAATCTTTAAATCTTAGGAAATCAACTGCCACTGGAATAAAAATTCTTTCAATATTTTGGAGCATAAAATGACAATATCTGGTAAAGTGAAGATGTGTCTGCTGTGACTAAGCTGTAATTCCACACGGGGGTGTCTTCTGGAAACTTATGTGTGTACAGGAAGGGGTATGCAAAGGTATTCAAGGCAGCCTCATTTTCTAACAGCTAAATAATAGACTTAACCTAAGTGACCACCGAAAAGAAAATGCATAAGTTATGTTTATTCAATAGATTTTACAGTGAGTAAACGTTCTTCATCTGTGTTAACACAGATTGGCAGTATTGTAGTTTGGGCTATGCAGAAGCACACCCTGAGGCAAGGCTTTGAGTTCAGGTCGTGTATTTGGGAGGTGATCCTCAAGAATGCCAGCAGGGGAGTGGAGAAGGGAAGCAGGAGAGAGAAGGAAGCCAGCAAAGCCTGTGTTATCAGGTGAATCACAGCTGTAAGGAACGCGGAGTACAATCTTGCTGGGAACTCTGGAAGACTGGGTAGAACAGGCACTTTTGAGATCTCAGTTAGGGACCAGGGACACCAGCTTCCATCAGTCACTTGTTAAGGGCTTCAGAGTAGGGGCGAGGCAGGGAGTAGGTTATTTCTTGAGATTTCCGCCCTGCTGCACCGTGGTAGGTAGGCTCCAGTGGTCAAAGGTAGCCAAAAGCGAAGAGAGGCAGGCACTGGCAGGACCGAGTCAGGACCAGAACTGTAAGTGCCTGGAGGATGCTGGGAGACGCTCACCTCCTATGAACTGATGAACTGAAGTCTGTGCTTGCTGGTGGGGGTGAGTGGATGGGAGAGGAATGGAATTCAGCCTCTAAATCAAATGCCATTTTTATGATTGTCTTTGTTTACTTAATAAAAGTATTTGATGTAAATATGAAAAATGTTAATGATTTTTTACTTGGTTATGGATGCACAGATGTTTGTGATGGCATTTTTAAAATAGTTTCCTAAAATTTAAAAAACCCTCTCAAAACAAAGTAGCATAAAAAAAGCTAATCTTTTTTTATTCAGCATACACTGAAAGGCTGAGATTAGATACATGAATTATGAACTCCTTGAGATCAGGTACCATACAACTGTGTTTTCCAGGAGACTTACACAGAGAGTCTTGGAGAAAGTTTGTAAAATAAGTGACAGAATTAATTAACTGTAGATTCCAGTTGACAAAGCCATGTTTCCATAGGTGCTCTACCCTGGTTGGGAGTCAGCTATTTGGGCTGTGACCACCCTCATGTAAATGTCTCTAATTTCTCTAAGTGTATTTTGTCATTGATGAGGGAGAAATTTAATTTTTGTTCTTAAGTGACAATAGTGTAGAATACTAGCCAAAAAGGTAAGGTCCTGGATAATCACGGGTACTGTCCAGTGGATGTGAATAAACAAACCGCAGAAAACTTAAGAAGCCAGTTACTGGAGAGTCTCAACGGGGCTCTAGATTGACGTCATTAAGTATGTGAAGATGAGTTTCCATCTTTTATTACTTTGAGACAATAATCTTAGATGCTATTGTAAAGACACCATAATCTCAATCCATGTACAAAATTACTAAAGAAGAAGATATGTATCTTCTTCTCTTTTATTGTTACTATGACAGAGGTAATGGTGCTGTCAGACATTCCCTCTGAATATTAAGAATCACATTAGGAGAGGAGTTGAACCATGGGGCTAACTCCATTCCAAAATGTAACCAGGAAATACCCCAACAACGCAGGAATCCTATTTAAAGCAGCCCTGAGGCAAAAAACCTACTTCAGAAAAACCAGTTCATTCTGTGTTTTCTTTCTCACCAGCATGAACTAACTTTTATCAGCCTTACTAATAGCTGTTCTCTTATTTACCAAAGGCTGTGTCGGTATTTAGTGAATAATAAAAAAGTATGTGTTTTATTTGTTCTTTTGAAGGAAACAAGAGTGGATAAAACCAAAATGAAAAGACAGAAGGAGTAAATTCTTGAAATTATGTAGATAAATATATTTCACAGAAAATACTGCTTGAAATAAAATTAAGAAACATTGATTGAAAAAGAAACACTCGTCTTCCTAACAAAATTATAATGTGAAAAAAGTAGCCTTTCTTCTTTTAGAATGAATATCCCTTTGTGATAACAACACCAGGAGTATTTTTAAGAGTTGTAAAAATGTAATGCGCTTCAAGATACTATCCAAAAATAAAGTAAGGGAAAATAAACTTTCAGAAGTCCACAAGGCATATACCATTTTTTGTGGTATACAATTTGCAGGCCTAAAAATGTACTAGTTGATTTGCTTAGATCCTAAACAACAAGAAAATCTTGCAAAACTAAAGACCAAATGCTAACCTGAGACTTATTACTGAATCAGTTTTTTTTGCCTGAGGCAGTATGTAATGCCAGCGTGGTTCAGATTTTGCTTCTGAACTTGATGTTTCAGTGTCAACATTCTTCAACTGCATATTGTGTGAGCTTTACCTAATTAGTGACTGCAAGGAGCTCTGAAACACAAACTGCCATGTTTGTTATACACTCCTTTGCCCCAGAGCCATTTGATACAGAAATCATGATCAAGGGAGCTTTATGTTGGTCAACTTGTTAAGTGCATTGAAGCTGCCAGTGTACTGCCAGACTTGAAAGTGTGGGTAGAAAAATCTCTAAAAAGTAGATACTCAGAGTTCATGTTGTGTTTGTGTGTATTCACATGTATTATAACTGGGAGTACATATTATAAAGTGTGGAGTTTATCTTGTGAAAAGTGTTAGAGTACAATAACACTCACTGTTGGAAGAAGCAAGTTTAAAGGAGAAGACGAGCTTGGCTGCTATGACTGAACAGCCAAGGGCCTAGAAAGACTCACAGAATCTTGGCACATGAAAAGCTAAATTTTCTTTCAGTTTATTGAGGAGAAACTGCATGATCCCTCAGTAAAAACCTCGACAAAAATAGATTTTCATGACATTTGTTATGTCCTCTGAAGGAGGAAAATGTCCTGTAAAATTTGGTGCCTGTGTATTTCTTAAACCTCATAATTTCTATTTTCTCTCTTTTTAGGAATTTCATATATATGTTATATAAATTTTATACATATATAATTATATATATAATATATTTTTATATATAAATTATGTGAAAATTTATATATTTTATATATAAATTATAAAAATTATATATATATAAATGATTTGATATGTATAGTTTTTGAATTCACATTTATTAAATCATGTTGTACACTTAAGACTAGTACAATATTATGTGTCAATTTTTTCTTAATGAAACTTGGAAAAATGACTAAGAGAGATATTTTAAAAACTGTGTTTTCATCAGTTCTTCATCATTTTAAAGTTTTGAAAAGATTTTTGCACCTGGTAACTATTCACCATTTCTCAGATTTTGAAGGACTATTCTACTTAGTAAAGTGCCTTTTAGAAACTACATTTTTCATCTTCATTTTATTTCTACTTTCTGGGATATTTCCTTAACCTCACCTAGTAAAATCTTTGTGCAGTTTATTTATTTCTACTACCTATTCTTAAGTTTAAAGTGTTATTTCTTGTGCTCCGATTCTTTCTGTTTTACAGTATCTTGTGTCTACTTCAATTTCTTTCAACAATGTCTTGTAGCTTTCAGTTTACATAGGTCCTTCACTTTATTTGTTAAGCTTACTCCTAGGTATTTTATCCTTTTTTGTAGCCATTACAAATGTAATTGTTTTTCTTTCTTTATTTTCTGAATGTTTCATTATTAGTATACAGGAATGCAACAAATTTTTGTATATTTATTTTGTATCCTTAATACAGTTTTCTTTTTAAAAAATTGTATTTTATTGCTTTACCATTACAGTTGTCCTGATTTCCCCTCCTTTGCCCCCCTCCACCCAGCACCCTCCCACTCCCTCAGGCAATGCCCCCACCATTGTTCATGTCCACGGGTCATGCGTATAAGTTCTTCGGCTACTCCGTCTCCTATACTGTACTTTACCCCATGGCTATTCTGTAACTGCCTATGTGTACTTGTTAATCCCCTCACCTCTTCACCCATTCTCCTCCGCACCCCTCCCACCTGGCAACCATCAAAACGCTGTCTGTATCCGTGAACTATCTCTGTTTTTCTTGTTTGCTTAGCTTGTTTTTTAGATTCAATTGTTGATAGACATATATTTTTTGCCATTTTATTGTTCATAGTTTCTATCTTCTTTTTCTTAAGTCCCTTTAACAGTTCATATAATAATGGCTTGGTGATGATGAACTTTAGTTTTTTTCTTGCCTGGGAAGCTCTTTATCTGCCCTTCGATTCTAAATGATAACTTTGCTGGTTAGAACAATCTTGGCTGTAGGTCGCTACTGTTCATGACTTTGAATACTTCTTGCCAATCCCTGCAGATTTTCTTTTGAGAAATCAGCTGACAATCTTATGGGAATCCTCCTGTAGGTAACTAACTTCTTTCCTCTTGCTGCTTTTAAGATTCTCTCTTTATCTTTAACCTTTGACATTTTAATTAGAATGTATCTTGGAGTGGGCCTCTTTGCATCCATCTTGTTTGGGACTCTTTGGTTCCTGGACTTGTGTGTCCATTTCCTTCACCAAATTAGGGAAGTTTTCTTTCACTATTTTTTCAAATAGATTTCCAGTTTCTTGCTCTTTCTCTTCCCCACTGACACTCCTATGATGTGAATGTTGGATTTTTTGAAGTTGTCCCAGAGGCTGTTTATACTATCCTTAGGGATTTTTTTGATTTTTTTTTTTCCTTGTTGTTCTAATTGGTTGTTTTTTGGTTCCTTGTGTTCCAAAACATTGATTTGATTCTCAGCTTCATCCATTCTACTGTTGTTTCCCTGTAAATTGTTATTTATTTCAATTAATGTATCCTTCATTTCTGACTGGATCTTTTTTTATGCTGTTGAGGTCCTCACTAAGTTCCTTGAGCATCCTTGTAAACAGTGTTTGAACTCTGCATCTGATAGATTGCTTATCTCCATTTCATTTAGCTCTTTTTCTGGAGTTTTGATCCGTTCTTTCATTTGGGCCATATTTCTTTGTCTCCTCATTTTGGCAGCCTCCTTGTGTTTGTTTTTATGCATTAGGTAGAGCTGCTTTGACTCTGTGTCTTGGTAGTGTGGCCTAATGCAGTGGGTGTCCCGTAGGGTACAGCGGCACAGCCTCCTCTATCACCCAAGCTGAGTACTCAAGGTGTGCCCTTTGTGTAAGCTGAGAACTCTGTCCTCTTGTAGTTGAGCCTTGGTTGCTGTTGGCAGGTCAATGGGAGAGATTTACCCTGGCCAGTTGCTGCAAGGACTGGGTATGACCACTGGCCACCAAGCTCCACCCTTTGTGGAGGATCAGCTGTGCAAAGACAGGGTGGTGGTGCTCTGATGTGGTCTGTAGCTGTCCACTGCAGTGGTACACTGGGCCTGGGGTTTCCTGGGTGGTGCAGGCTGAGGTCAGCCCCCACCTGTGTGTTGCCAGGGGCACCCTGCTTGAGCTATAAAGCAATATGAGATGGCTACTACTTGTACTGAGCTTGGAGATTCCCAGGCAAAGCCAAGCTCTGAATCTAAGATGGCTGGTGCTAATGCCAGGCCTGGGGCTCACTGAGGCCAGCTCTTGCTTGTTTGATAGGATTTAGGATGTTGTGAAGCATGAGCCAAGACCAGCCATTCATATAGAAAAGCAGCTTGGGTGGGTCCATAAGTTCAGTGGGGCAGAGCCTCTGGAGATCTCCGAGGCAGGTCTAACAGTGTTAGCCAGGTTGATGGAGTCTCGGATATGGCACCAGCTTACTGGGTCTCTGCGGGGAGGGGTTAGAAAAGCAACAGTGGCCTCTGCTCATCTTGATGCCAGGCATTTCAATTTCTCCCTGCATACCACTGGTGCCTTTTAAGCTACTACCCCAGGGCTGGAGCTCAGAGGTAGTGAGTCTGAGTAAGTGAGTCTGTGTGAGTTCTTTAAGAGGAACTGCTTGGGGCTCTAGCAGTTTCTTCAACAAACTCAATCCCTGCTGGTTTTTGCAGCCAAAAGTTGTGGGGACTTATCTTCCTGGTACTGGAACTCTGGGCTGGGGGTCCTGGTGTGGGCCTGGGACTCCTCACAACCAAGATATCCCTTCTGAATTTTGATCCACTACATGTGGGTATGGGACCAGCCCATTCCATGTCTCTACACCTCCTACCAATGGATGTGGTTTCCTTAATTCTGTAATTGTCAGACTTCCATTCAACTCTATTTCTGATGGTTCTGAGTGATGGTCCAGCCAAGATGGCAGCATAGGCAGATAGGGCTCACCTCTTTGCACCACCACATCATAATTACAACTAATACAGTTTTCCAGTTACATTCTTTTACTAGTTTGATGGACTTTGAACTTTTGAAATGAAAGTGCTATTAAGGCAACTAAATTTGATTTGCAAGAAAAATTAACTCATGCTGTAATAGGACAGCATTTCATTGAACACTTCCTATCTTTAAACCCCTTTTGAATTCACATTTATTAAATGAAATAAATAGCTTTGAAGTTGATCTAACCAATAAGGCAAAAATTGAATTTAGTAAGAGAAAAGATAATGTTAAAGTCACCAGTTGGCCAAACAAAAAAAGTAAAAGGACTTTACTTGAAAGCTCTTATTACCAGGAGAAAATGAGCTTTATAGTTCTGTGTGTGTCTCTAAATCTATATGAAATATAAATATTTTAGATATTCTAAGATATAGCACCTTGACCCTAATCAAAGTAATTTACTGAAAAAATAATATGGAAACCTCTATAGATGTTTGGGGTACAAAAACTATACATCATTAAATAAATAGTGTATAAAAAATTGAATAAACATAAGGCATTATCTTTTGGAAATCTAATACTTTTGAATTTCATACTCTTTGAATTCAAGTTTATTTTTATTAAATTTTCATTTTTACTCTTCCAATAATCATCAAGTAACTTTTATTACTTTTATTGTATTTGCTAACTAGGCTGATACTTACATGAACAATGAGATGTAGCACCTATACAAGGTCAGTGTGCACTTCAAATTGTGCTCAGAGTTACAATGCGGAAGATAACTCACTTTCCAAAAAGCACTAAATTTTTTGGTGATTTGGTAGTTTCAAAGTGAGGAAAGAAGGATAATCTCTTAGGTTTTAAAAGCATTTCTCCTATCTCAAAAAAATAAATAACAGAAACTTGTTAACATTCAGGATTGAAAATGCACAGAATGAAATGTAATTTGATGATGGTTTCATTGTCTGCTAATGATGCCATAAATGTAAATACAGGCTATAAAATTTAAAACTTTTAACGCTTGTGTTTACCTGATTATTCCAGAAATATTTAGAGGATGACTTTGTTTGTAGCGAGATTGAAAGAATTAAAGAAGTCTTGCATGGAATTAGACTTGTCGAACCACCAGTATCTGGCGGTATAAGATGCTGGATGGCTCTAGGTAATGCAGCGACAACTTAAGCCCCCTGCAGCCATACAGGGATATGAAAGGAAGGTTTAATTTCAGAGCAGTGTGCACTCGTGACCTTTTTGCTGCACAGTGAACTCTGATTAATGTTTCTACTCAAGGTGCTGCAATAATCATTAACTCAACAAGAAACTTAACTAAAATATAAACAATTAAATGAATCTTTTAGTGCAGATTTTACTGGTTTAAAGGAGATTAGCTCCTTAATTATAAGAAATTATAATCATCTCTCTGTTGTTGCTATTACTAAATGACTTCTTTTGTAGCACAAATTGATTTGTGGAATTTAATTACCATATTTGTATTATCTTACTAAAAGTAAGTATAGAAAACTCTACTAATCTGGCATTTTATAAATGTTTCTCTATTGGATTAATAAAAGAGCTTCAAAATTTTCGGGTTAATTGGAAAAGAAGGATTCTGGTAGCCACAGGCAACAATGAAATTATTCCATGTAAATTATGATTAGAAACAAATAATATCTGATAACATATCAATGTAAAATAAATTTTAATGAAAACTGACAAATTAAATGAATGAATTTCAAAAACAACATTCTTTATGATAATCTCTGGGTCACTATAGTTGTTAGGAATTAAGATTACAAAAATATTAATTAAACTCAAAGTAACCACTATACAGGAAGACCCAAGATAATTTGGGCATTCTGCAATTATCTTTGTTGAAACACAGACTTGGTGTTTTGCAAAGAAATCATTTGTTCTGCCTTAGTGAAGCTAATTATTCTCAGCATGCAACCACTGTTTCAAATTGCAAAAGGCACATCAGCCTTTGCTGTATGTTGTAGGAATTAAAACCCAATCAAATGAGATAATGAAGTGCATACAAAGAATATGATAGCACTTTTGTGATGCAATAAAAGTGAAAGCCATTTAAGGAAATGTTTCAAAAATCATAATTTAGAAAGTAAAAACATGTTGTAAAGCAAATGCTTATGATTTTATTTTAATTACTTATTGGTTAGAGATAAGCATTAGGTTTATTTATCGTGTGGTTAAGATTCTTCTTGTTAAAGACTGAAGAACATGGTGGTTAACAGTCCAACACGAAGCAACTTAATGCAGGAGCTTTTTTAACTTCATGGAAAACTAAGAAAATAGTACGTATTATGTCAGAGATAAGCATGTACACGCGCGGGAATTCCATGAGACTGTAGCAAGAAAATAGAAATTAAAAATAGAGTACCATTCTTGTTTTTTTGTACTTGTATGACTTGAAATAATAAAATACATTGGTGCTTCTATTCATTAAAAAAAAAATACCATCTGTACTAACAACAACACACTACCCATTTAAAAATTTCTACTTATTGTTTTTTTTTTTGTGAAACTTATTCTTTCTAAGAATATGTAAACCATTAGAAGCCCCCATATATGCATAGTGAGCTATCGAAATATAAGGTCTGGGTCTATGTTCCATTTTACTAAAGAAAAATCTCTTGTAATTTAAACCCATTGAGTTAATACTCTTTTTTTCTATTGTTTGCTTTGTTGTTTTCTTCACACAAGCCATTGTCAGTGATGTTTCCTGCCACCACCGACACTACCTTTTAAGTCACATGGGGTGAAATTAAGATGGATTATAGGTTCTGTCCCTTGCTCCTTACGGGAGAAACCAGGGCAAGCTTGCCTTTCAGCTGCCAGCAAAGTGCAGTCATCTCAGCAGCCCAGAATGCGAAAACAGCAGGATTCAAGCATCAGCAGTGACAACAGAGAGCATGAAGTTTCTGTTTATTACACACTGTGCGGTTGCCTGTCTGGAGGAGTTTATGCTGCAAAGTGTCGATTGAGGATAATGCCCACCGCTAGTTACTTTCATGCCAACAGAATACCTTGGGTGTTAATATGTGAATGGGCTTTTCCCTTGTTCCTGCATCCTTTCTTTGTATTACATTTTACCTTTGTTTACAAAATGCTGATCATATACATTATGTTGTCCTAAAGTGGAGGAACGTGGCACTTTGACTAGCACATGCAATTCCAAGCTCAGTGCCATACGTACTTGAAGGCTGAGCGAGTGATACATGATGTGTAAGTCTCTGTATCTACAGAGCTTGACACAGTGTTTGGCACATAGTAGGGACTCATTACATTTTTTCCCATTGGTTGAATGAATGCGTGAATTTTCATCAAAGGTTTACTTTGGGGGACATTGTAGCTATCACATAAGAAATGTGATAAAATAATTTGGATACTATGAACTTTTGCATAACCACATCTGGGTCACGAAGAGAAGGGCTTAGATCTAAATATCTGGCTTGCATGAGTTTGATCGTGTTCCTCTTAGTCACTGTTATATTTCTATTTTTAATTTGGACTAAAAATGTAGCAACTTGAGTATATGCAAACCCCTGTAAAATGAGGTTTCTATCAGTTTTCATTTGGAGACGCAAGTGTTTATGAGGGCATCTTGTCCACACTGTCAACCTTCTTTCGTTGAGTACTCGCATCCCAGCTTTGCTTATGTTCATCTCTTTTCAGTAGAGTAACATAAAATAGGATGGTGAGCTATTGTTTAGGGAGAACTTGACAGCGCTCAACCCATTATTCAACTTAGAAAGAAAAAAATACTAAATACTTTTTTTCCCCTTTATCATTATCTGGGATCTACTGCAACAGTTTCTGTGCCATAGATTAGCAAGTGAAAAACGTTATTTTCTTTGTAAATTACAAAAGGATGCAATTGTCATATGCTGAGACAAGTTAGCATCTGTATCTCAAGGGAAAAACTTTTAGAAGTGGCAGATCTGCCAGCAGCAATTAATTAGAAAGCTTTTCATAGTATTTTCAGTTACAGCAGCTTGAGAAAATTGGTAGTGATATCTGCTGTCACCACAGGGTAGTACAATGGATGGAGCTAATTTACCGACGTTTATTTTCTTTTTTTTTTTCCCAAGTGTCATATCTTCATCTTACACTGAGCTTGATTTTTCATCGTTAGGTGTTGAATTCTGCATAACTTTAGATTTTTTTATTGCATTATAATGCATGGTGTATGAGATGTAATCGTATCTTACTCTACAAGAATGAGTGCTCTTACACCTGTGAACGCCAAGACGTGTTAAACAGCTGGTCTCCTTTCACCACCTACTAAGCAGAAGTGTAAAGAACAGCTACTCTCTTAGCAAAGAAAGGTCTATCAACTAAAAATAGTCAGTAGCAAGACTGTCAACAATGTTTGTCAACTTTTCTAAAACAAACATAACTTTTATATAATAAATTGTGTTTTATCTCAAGGACGAGCTCCAGTTTTTTAGTTCCTTTATGGGTAATCATCTGTACCAAGAGTCATTCTTTCTTAGGAAAGTATTGTCCTTGAATTCATTTTGCATATCTGTCTTGGAACATTGGGGCACAATTGTTTTCCTTTCTAATTACTAAATTAAAAATAATTATTTTAGGCATGTGAATTATTTATTTAAATTATCTCTCTCTTTTCCACAAATTCTTTTCATGCATCAATTATGGACCTTGTCTTACAAATAAGTTCAGATTAGACAAGTCTTTGTGTTTATTATATTTTTTCAGTGGAGAGTTTCACTACAGAATCACTGATTTTCAGAAAGCTGCCTCTAATTTAGAAAATAGAATGTATAGGGAAATTATGACTCATAATTTCAGACTCATTACTAACTACATGGAAAAGTTGGTAAACTCCTATGTTAATTTTTTCTTTTGCTACATAATAGTATTTCCCAACATTTCCTTTTTTCTTTTGCTACATAGTAGTATTTTCCCCATGTATTTTATTAAAAGGTGTAAATAACATTTAACATGTGAAAGTAATGGACACCAATTAAATATTAAAGTTTTATTTTATAGCTGATTAGAAAATGTATAAGAAAAAGAAACACAGAAAATAAAGTAATTGACTCCCAATTAAAT
The DNA here is from genome assembly GCA_004026545.1 of Mormoops blainvillei. NCBI lineage: Eukaryota > Metazoa > Chordata > Mammalia > Chiroptera > Mormoopidae > Mormoops > Mormoops blainvillei. The sequence goes on from PVJD01000490.1 coordinate 289,231, forward strand.
ATGATAGGTTGAACATAAGATTTCTCCTTGCTTCATCCTTAAACTCTACTAAAACACCAGCAGCAGAATTTAAAATGTATAAATACATAAGAATTTAAAATGTATAAATGTATAAATACAGCAGAATTTAAAATGTGTAATTAAATATACATAAAATGTATATTTATATATATAAATACATAAGAATAGGAGAGGAAGATATAGCAGGTCCTATAATAACATTTCATTCAACATTGTTTCATTATATTGTTGAAGTGATACCGTAGGAACTTCACTTGTGTTTATATCAATTAGCCTAGATTGAAATTTGTTTTGTTATACGGTGTTTAGCTTAAAGTTGCGGATCCTACCAATGATGTCCAGGACTTAGTAGTACAAAACAAGTGTCAAAAATTTAGAAAAAATTAAAATATGAGAAAACTTTTAAAATAACTCAGCATGATGGAGGAAGCTGAGATACTGTATGTACCAAAGTGTAAAGCAAAAAAAAAAAAAAAAAAAAAATTCTGGAAGGGTCAGAAATCAGGGGCATCTTACACCCTGAAGGTAGGGTACAGAAGGCTGTCATGTTGTATAACCCAGCGAGAGTCATTCACATGGTCATTTATGTAGATGATATCTGTGAAGTCTGATAACCTGTTATAAAAACCTGCTCAAACATAAAGGGGTAATGCAACATAGGAAACCAACCATTCACCTCTCTTAGTGAAGATACGTATTTTGTGGGATTTTTTCCTCTCCTGTTCTATTAGGCCTTGCATATTTATACATTTAAAACTTTGCTGCTGATGTTTTAGTGCAGTTTGGGGGTGAAGCAGAGAGAACTCATGTTCAACCCATCATATTAGCCACCATGGAATAAACTTCCAACCTGCCTACATTGTGAATTTTATTTCTTATTTGTTCAGAGTTGAACCCTAAGAGAAGTATACTATTACCAACTTAATCACTGCCACCTCTCTAGAGAATAGACTTTAATTTTTATATTTCAGTAATTATCAATGCACTATTGCCTACCTATGTGCCCAAAAATTTGACCAGAAAACATGTAAGGGTTTAGAACATCCAGGTAAGCAGACAAAGAAAAATTATAAGCCTTTGGGGTGACAGAGTTGCCTGAATGTAGGAACTTATAGCAGAGATGCTACTATGTATTTATTAAAACCCTTCCATTTTCTTCATCTTGGGAATATAGGGAGGTAAATTTTCCAGCTGTTCTTACAATTTGATTGTGACTATATGGTGTCATGTTGTGCAATGGTCTGTAGAGAGAAATAAAGTAAACTTCTCACAGAACTCTAGAACTCTCTTGCCCTCTCCTTTCTTTTGAAAGCAACCATGTAGGCCACATGCTGAGATACTGAGTCAACAGATGGAAATAGCCTAGGTCCCTGGAGAATAACACAGTTTAATCAGTAAACACCGATCAATAGAAATTATCTAGTCTGATGAATAGAGAGGAGAAAAAAATAAAATGAGCAATGCCTCGAAGACCTGTGAGCCAACATCAAGCATGCTAACATATACGTAATAGAAGTCCCGGAGGAAAGGAGGGAAAGGGAGCAGAAAAAAATTCACTGGAAGAAATTGTGCTCGAAATATTCCGAAATTTGATGAGAAACATTCATCTAAACATCTAAGAGCCTCAGCTAACCCTGAGTAGAATTAGAATTCTACATCAAAGAGAATAAGAAAACATTATAAGGCACAAAGAAAGAAAAATTCAAGAGCAAGGGAACCACAGTAAGATGAACAGCTAACTTCTCATCAGGAATAATGGTTCACAGGAGACACCAGAATGTCACATTGAAAGAGTTAAAGAAAACAAAACTGTAAACAAAGAAATCTTGATCCTTCAAAACCATCATTCAAAAATGAAGTTGCCAGATAAAATCTGAGAGAATTAATTGCCAACAGCCCTACCTTACAAGGAGTACTAATGGAAGTCCATTAGTCTGAAAGAAAATGAAACCAGACAGCAACTCCAACCCACACAGAGAAATGAAGGGTGTCAGAATGGTAAACATGTGAAAGAGTCTATAAATATATTTATTATTTTCTCCTAACCTCTCTAAATTATTTAAGGTTTTATACAGTGGTATTTATAATACTGTTCTGTTGGGTTTATAACATGTATAGGTCACATAGGGGACAGGAGAAAAAGGAGGCATATTGGAACAAAGATTCTATATTTTATGGGAATTAAGCAGTAATATTCTGAAGCAGATTGTGAAAAGCTTGGATAGATAATGTAGTCCTTAGAATAATTAACTCAAAACATTATTTTTAAAAATTCAGAGGGTTTAAAATGGTTTGCTGAAAAACATAAAATAAGGCATGAAGGGGGAAGAGGGGAACAAAAAGAGATATGAGATATACATAAATGTTCACAGCAGAATTATTTATGATCACCAAAAAATAGAAGCAACTCAAATATCTATCAACTCAGTACAGGATAAAGAAAAGGAAATATATCCATATAACAAAATCAAGTAAGTACTGATTCATGGTACACATGATAGAATCTTGAAAACTTACAGTGAGTGAAAGAAGCCATTCACCCAAGGTCATATAGTGTGTGACCTCATTTACATAAAATGTTCAAAATAGGTCAGTCCACAGAGCCAAAAAGTGAGTGAGCCCTTAGCAGAGGCTCGGGGAGGGGAGAATGGGAGCCACTGCTCATGGGTTTGGGGTTTCTTTTAGGCTTAATGAAACTGTCTGAACTTTAGAACCTGCTCTTCCTTCACTACTACATATACTTACAAACCAGCACACTAATCAACCAACCAACCAACCAAGCAAAGCAAAACAAAGTTGTTATAAAGAAAAAGACATTGAAGGGAATATAAAAGAGAAATGTTAGAGTCAGGCCGGGGGAGAAAAAATATCAATGACTACTTGTTACAGACATAAAAAGTGATGTTTTATCTTTTAATAATTTGGTGGGTGTGGCAAGAAGGGGGGAATAAAAAGAAGGCCAAAATAAATTTTGTCCACCCCAAATCTTGGTCAAGTATGACACCTAGAGGCCATACAAACAGAATCATTAAAAAACAAAAAACAAAAAACAAAAAAAGGCAAGGTTCATTTATGTCGAGAAAAATATTTAAAATTTTTATTTCAAAATGGATATTCTTAGACACTACCCTATGTAACACTCTATCAATGGATAGCCATATATTTATTTACTTACTGTTTTTATTCATAAAAACTGATGATATTAAAAGTTGTTTCCCTTTCCATCAAGTAATTGAATTTTTGATGATTTATTTTAAATGTTGGTACTAATCATTGAAAGTCATTATCCCTATGTCTTATGGGTTATGAAATATGTTTATATGCTTATGTTCTAATAAAAGAGAAACCACATGAATAGATATGTATACACCATCCCCACTCTACTCTGTGGAGTTTAGAAATGATAGAAAAAATAAAGACAGATGAAAGGACACTACCTAAGAGGTGATAGGTTCAGAATTGTCTCATTTCTAAACATTAAAAAATATGCTTTGCATTTTTCATCCATTGGTTTGGAAAACTTTTATAGCCCTGGCTCATTAATACTTGAACGGTTCTTTATGAAAAATGATGACGGATTTACTTCATGGCAGCTTGTACAGATGGTCAATTTAATCTGCATCCTTGAGACTTCTCATGACTAAATTTTGACATGATGTCATTAAACATTTTGTGTGTTATTTATATCATACTCTAGAAAACAAAGAATGCTATGTCTTGCTATCTTTTGTCGTCTATCAGTTTTATTGATAGGATTTACCCAACTGGACACTATAGCTTTCACAAAGGAGCATGCATTTGAATATATATGTCACTTCTGTCTCCTCAGAGACCCATACATTTTTGTCCTCAAGTGCAATAATGACATTGTAATAGAACAGATATGTGGCAGTGGTGGAGACAGATGTTTATGCGACTTAGTTTCTATAACCTTGTCCAGAGATGTCTTTACTGCTGACTGATGGTGCATGTGCATGTGTTTGTGTGTGACCCTAATGCTTGTATAAATCAGAATTAAAGGAAGGAAATCCACTGTTGGCTTTTTTCAAACACTACTGTAGAATATTCACTCTAGTTGTTTATTTTAAGTGGTAGTGAATTTTGACATAGAAGTGGCCCTTAGCTCTCAAGTATAATGCTTGAGATTGTGGCTATAACATTTAAACTTTCTCCCAGTTGAGCAATTATTATAAAGCCATGGATAAATATAAAGATTAGAATCTTAAATTTTCTTTTGACATTAAGCTACTAAGTATAGCTTCTGATGACTTTTCAAAGGGTTAAGTAATTACCCTGTACATTAAATTGTACTAACTTGACTCCTTAGATTCTCCATCTTCTGTTGTTATTAATGAGTTTTTACTTCGTGAATTGATTTGAGACTTCCCAAGAATGCTTAGAATGGACTGATACTAACAAGAGTACTTTCTGTTTGAAATCCTCCCTGTGCCAGAGTTAGAGGATTTCAGGGTTTAGGGCTGTTTTGGTAACTGAGAAATACAAACAAACTGGATAGGAAAGCGCTGCCACTGTGGAGTGTTATTGCAGTTTTCCCTAAGAGGTCAGATCCAAGCAGGTCCTATTTTCTTCTTTGGTGTGACTGCTTCTTGTTTGGTGTAACTCCTTCAGGGAGCCATACATTAGTTAAGATCAGCCTTCCTTTGTATCCCTTATCAACCCATAATCTTTTGATTGTTGCCTGTTTTACACCAGTGAAGAAATAGTAATCCACACTAGCTTATCTCTCCTAATCACAGACTCACAGAGCTAGGGCTCTCTGAGCTTTTAATTCCCTCTTAGAGGCCTAACAGAGTGGAAAGTAAACAAAGAAGGAATTTGCAACCTTCAACATTGCTAATTTCTTCTGATGTCAGAATACTTAAACAGGCAGGATCTGGGAATTATTTGATCAAACCTGCTCTTAATCTAATGCATGCAGAAGGGCTATGTCTAGAATGATGTGCAAAATGACAGGCATCCCATGAGAGCTTTATGGAAGGTTTCCTCTTTCAGAAACAGTAGCTTCCTCATTTTGAACTCTTGGTTGGCTCTGCTGATGAAGTAAATTCATAAAAGTAGTTTTCCTGCTTTTTAAATTTTATTTCATTTGGCTAAATATTGCCGACCGGATGTGAATAGTTTTCTTTGGCTTGGCTTTCTGTTTGCAAAGTTTTAAATTGGCTAAATGCCTTGATATCACTTTAGCTTTATTAGGAAATGAATTAATAAAAGGTCTTAATTGGAAATAAAGAAAGGGCAAAAAGCATTATCTGACATCACACACATGCCTCCATTACTACTGATTTAAGAAAGTGAAAACACAAAGAACAAAAGACTGAAACCCCTGAGGTTATTTAGATTACATTTTTCTACACCAAGAGTTCAGAGAAATTACGGCCAGGGATTTTTAAGTAAAGAATTTACTAATTTGAAGGTATCCAATAAATGAAAACTCAGTTTTCCCTTTAATTTTACTCAAGTTTGTGGATATTTAAAGGCAGCCTATTTTTGGTGGAGAGAAGTAAAGGGATAGCAATTTTATTTGCTCCACATCTGAGATACAGTTTTTTATTAGTTTTTGTAAAATTTTATCCATAAAACTAGATAGCATTGTGAATACTTTTTATTGCACATATTAATTTTGTTTTAAAGCTATTAAAATACAATGTACTTTGATTTGTCAGAGTAGGTCAGTATTACTCATATTTTTATTGAGAATAGGTTAAGTTGAAACATTTACAAACGTGGTTAAGTGTACTTGGGCAGCAAGTGGACACCTTTGTTGTTTTACTACGTTTTCACAACTGATCATAAGTACTGCTCCCCACAAAAAGTGATTCAGAAGACACCACTTAAAATCAATCATAAACACTGATAGTTTGTGTAAATATACACTAAGAATAACATACCACTAGATCTAGCCTTTGACTCCTTGGGTGACGAGGAATTTCAATGCCTGTTATTTGTCATGCTGAAGCCTGTCGGGTGATGATTCTTTTTATTGGTGTATCCTTCCAAACATATTTCATCACACCATGTGCACGGGAGTTCTTTGGTCGGGTATGTTGCATCTGGGTGCCCCCGTCTCTCTTTCGCCCGTCCGCTTCCTTTCTCGCCCTCGCACTCCCACCCATCCCACCCCCTCTCCCTCATTTGGGCTCACGCCCCCTCCTCTCTCTCCAGCTGGCGGCCGGCGCTGCGCTGCTCCCAGACCTGAAGGACCTGCTCAGTCAGCTGAGGCCCCCTGCGGACGGACGGCTGCCTCCCTCGCCACTAGGACTTGCCACTGTGCGCGGAATGGCAGCCGCAGCAGCATCCCCGCCAGCGGAGGTGGCGGCTGCAGCCACGGCCACCGTGGACGCTATTGTTCCCTGGTGTTAAAAGAGGTTTCACTCCTTTTCATCTGAAACGAACAATAGCAGGGAAGAGCTTTGCTTTCTGAACTCCTTGGGAAGACATTCCGAGGGCGAAGAAAAATTCCCTGCCGACCGTGTTCCGGATCTGGACCCTGGAGCGGCTGCGAGCGGCATGGGGCTGCCAGCGAGGCGCTCGGCGTCTCGGAGCCCAGGAGCTGCGGGCCCGCGCCGGGGCGTCCTGCAGCTGCTCCCGCCGCTGCTGCTGCTGCTGTGCCCGGGCGCCTGCGGGGCTGCGGCTCCGGGCGAGGCCGAGGCACCCACCCTCTATCTGTGGAAGACTGGTAAGTGGGACGGAGTTCCCTTTCTTCCCACCTTCACAGCTGGGTACACAGTCCCAAACTGCCGGGCTGCGGGAGGGACCCCTGTGCTTCTCAATGGCTCGGGTGTGCTGCGATCCCAAGGTAAAAAGTGTGATTCTTAGGAAGCAAATTAGGTCATGTCCGATGCTATTTGGAAAGAGAAGCCTAACAACTATGAGGCATTAGTGAGTCACTGGAATGAGCTCTCTGGCGCAGCTCTATAGTTAATAAGGACAACCAACGCTGCACTTTTAAGATGAAGTGCGGTGTTTTTAACCTCTGGATTCTCATTCTACTACGAGTTTCTTAAACATATTTCTAGCGAAAAGCCAGCAAACAGTTTAGCCCCGGTCTTTATTATGTCTCGAGGCAAACTATTTGTTCAGTTTGGGACATGGGTATGGAATTGAATTTGTTAAGTATAGCTTTGTGATATGTGGGACACGTGGAAACGAGCCAAACAAGAGCAGTTCTGACAGTTAAAGGCAAACGGGGCTCCAATGAGCTCACCGAGACCAGGTGAAACTCCGTTCTTAACGAGTGAATTGCGGGGCTTTTAAAGTGCACAATTGTTAGGATGTTTAGGTTTAAACTTTTTCTGTCTGGAGAATTCTTTTGCTCTGTTTTCAGCCAACCAACAAAAGCAGCAACTAATTGCTCCTCTGAACCTCCTGGCAAAGTGCTGACTAGAGGTCCTGGTGGAACAGTGATAGGCAGGAAAACAATACCAAGGAGGAATTACCACTCCCTCTCCAGCGACTCCTTTCTCCTCTAACGGACACTGAGAATTCTTTAGCAGACGTGAAACTTGTGATGTTTATCGGAGTAAAGTGGGAAACATTGTTCCTGTTGCTTAGAGCTAGGGATAAATTAAGGTTTTTGGCGATGCCTAAACCTTGAGAGAAGGATGCAGGAGAGAGGAGGGAGAATGTGTATCCATCATGGGTTTGCAAACTAGTTACAGGAGAATGAGTATCTGCTAACTTCAGCTGTCTGTAGTTCTCTGATGCACAGATAGATCGGTCTACTCTACAATTATACTGATACCCTGAATTTTTAAAGAAGTTGCATATATCCAACAACTTAGTGAGATCGAACAGAAATTGATTTAAAGCTAGCATACGGAACTCGCCTCACAATGGTGCACAAAATATACACACACTGGTTTTTAGAAAAGCCATTTGGATTAGCGTTAACTATTGTTGTTAACACTTGCGGTTTCAAGAAGAGTTGATGAGGGTGGATGTAGACAAAATCAAATTAACTAATTTCAATTTAAAACAAAGAGTAGAAGATCTTCTCTAATTTAACTAAAGCCAGGGTCTTGCTTTTAAAAAGCCTAGTTATAACAACACACACGAATCAAACTATAATTTACCATTAAATGGTATTATTTAGATGCTTGGTAAGGGCTTCTCAGGTAAGTGTTGGTGTGTCCAATAGTGCTTGCCTGGTTGAAATTTGTGCTGTTAAAGTAACAAGAGCCAAGCAATTATTCAGATAGAAAAAGAGTCTAGGCAACATTTACTGTGCAGGAACTGAGGTGCCAATATATGTCAACATAAATGTCATGGTGGGAACACAAGCCGATAAACAGTTTGAAATAGAGGAAAGCTGTCCTGAGCAAAGAGATGGAGACCTTGTTTCAGCACCAGCTCCAGCTCTTGATAGCTATGGGAATGTTGGTAGTTTACTTAACTTTTGACTCCTGGTTTTTTCAGCTGTACATAAGTGTGGTGATACCTTCTCTGACTATTCATAGTATTGCGAAGATCAAATGAGAGAGTTATGAGACGTAATCTGTGAACTTCAAAGTTGTGTGCATGTCCAGATATAAAGCAGCTAGTAAGATGGGGATTATAATGACATCTTTTTTATGGTGATCCTTGGTTTGGTGGTGGGGGGGGGAATGGTGAATTAAACTGGAGAGCAAAATAATGACCTCTTTATTGTTTTTGAGTGGGAAAGGCAATTTTACCATATCTATAAAGGAATTGAGAGTACTTATTGAAGGAATTAGGGAATACTTAAAGGGGAGGGATACTTTGTAAATGAAAATATAGAGATGACAGAATCATGAGTGTTTCTTATTTAATGAAAATAAAGACTCGGGAAGGGAACTGGGAAAGAAAATGAGGTAGGACAATCCAGGATGTCTATTCCATTGGGATAAGCTTGGTCTCGATACAGCCGGTTATAGGGAATCACATTATTGGTGAGATCGTTGAAGTGATGGAGTGAAAAGTACAGTGGATGAGAAGCTGGGATAGAATTTTAACACTGTATTTATTACCAACAAGCCGTAGAGCATTGGCAAAGTCATTTGACTTTGATTCTTGGCTTCCTATTTTGTCATCATCATTAATTAGGAAAGGTGATATCCAAGGGCCTTGTCATCCTGAAAGTGCATCAAATGTATGTACACATATGCATATACATACACTATAAACACACATATATGCATAGATATACATATATAGTATATTGACATGTATATAATATATATGTGAACATACATAAAATGTGTGACATATAATATACTATATAATATAGGTTATATGAAATCTTAATGAATAATGTATATTATATAAAAGTTTTATTAAATCAACTCACAACAAAGAAATTATTGAGTCCTGACTCTGTGAATTATATAAAGTCTTATCGTAGGAGAAGCTGACTAGGATATTGTAATCTCTGCCCTCAAGAAACTTGCAGTTGAATAATACTATACATACACAAAAATTACAAAGTGGCATATCACACTCATAAACGAAATGCTATGAGAGCAGGGAGGTTGTGTAACTGATAAAGGGGGTTGTGGAGAGTTTTAAACAGGAGCTAATGGTGATCTGGATTTTGAAGGATGAGCTAGATTTTTAATCAGGGAAGAGTAGAAGTCCATTCCAAGCAGAGGAAAGAGAGAAAATAAAAATGACAGGCGTGAAAACATTCCTTGATCTTGGAAGTACTGTAGCTCAAGTCCAGGATATTTGGTGGGAATGAATGGATTTAATGACAACAAGGTGAGTTGGGCCAGATTGTAAGACAACCTTTGAACCATGGTAAAGATGTTAGAGCTTTAACTATAAGCAGGTGGAAACCATTGGAATCTTTGAGTTAAGTATTGACTTATTCCTTGCCCAGAATGGAGAGAAGGAAATTAAGAGGCTAACTGGTCAGTAAGGAGAGGGACTGAGAGGCAAAGGGGAGTAAAACTAAGACCATAGAAGTTATAGTGAAATGTGAGTAGAGAAGGACTGGGGGCCATATTGTAGGAGTTTTAGCTGAGGTTTAGAGTACAGGGAACACAGCGTCTGCCAAGGAGAAGAGGAGCTAATGCCATCTAAATCTCCACTATGTATGCACCCAGTTACTTGAGACTGAGGATATGAAAGAAGAAAGAGCAGCATTCTTGCGAGCGGAAAAAAAGAATATCAATTTAATTCAGCTATATTGAACTTGAGATAGCAATAATACATTCAGATGAATATAGGCCTAATGGGAAACTTTATGAATTTAGGAGAAAGAATGAGGCTGAAGGTGTAGGCTTGGAACTCTATAAATATCTGATATTTTAAGGTGTGGTGGTTGTTGGGATCATTAAAAGAAGAAAAAATATTGAAAACACTGAGATTTAAAGGGCCACAATGGGAGAGAAACTAGTGAGAGTCTGAGAACCTGTGGTCAGAACAGATTCAAGGAAAATGACAATAGGTACTAAATGGATGAAGATTTTTTATGAAGGGGGTGGAGGCAGAAAGTTTAACAATTTTCTGAAAGGCTGGAAAGGGATTATGAAATATTTCAGAAAAGATTAAGGAAAAGGAGGAATTGGTAAGATAATTAACAGTATTTTGGGAAAGGACATTTTTTTAATTGGGTTTATTGGGGTGACATTGGTTAATAAAACCAATAGATTTCAAGTGTACATCTCAACAAAACATCATCTACAAAATGCATTGTGTGCCCATCACCTAAAGTAAAGTCTCTTTCCATCCCCATTTATCCCCCCTTGCCTTCTTCCACCTTCCCCACCCCCCTTTTTCTCTGGCTATCACTACACTGTTGTCTGCATGTGTATAATATGAGGACTGTCCAGAAAAAGTCCAGCTATTGTTAATATAACGAGAACAGTTTGTGTGACATCTTTGTAGCCTGGTAGCCAAGAAGAGTGGACAGGAATGTGCATGAGTGAACAATGGCAACTTTACTGTACTAGTCAGTGGCTGTGGTTGAGGCGTTGAGTGAGCATGTGTACTGTGTGGCCACTGCATTCAAAATGACTGAGTGAGTAGAGTAACAAACCTGCATCGAATTTTGTGTGAAGCCTGAACATTCCTCTGTGGAAGCTATTTAGATCATTCCAAAGGCCGCAGCTATGGGCAACTGGTGATTGGCAGCTTCATCACAACAATATGGCCTACTCAGGCATCACATCTCCTGCAGAGTTTTTTGGCAAAACATTAAATCACCCAAGTGACTCAGTCCCCCTACAGCTCAGATTTGGTGCCCTACAACTTCTGGCTTTTCTCAAAACTAAAATCACCTTTGAAAGGGAAGAGATTTCAGAATAGCAGTGAGATTCAGGAAAATATGATGGGGAGCTGATGGTAAATAGGAGAACTGTGTGAGGACCCAAGGTACCTACTTTGAAGGGGACAGAGGCATCATAGTCCTATGAACAATGTTTCTTGTATCTTGTATATTCTTCAATAAATGTCTCTATTTTTAATATTACATGGCTGGATACCTTCTGGACAGACTTTGTATATATGTTTTATTTATATATGTATGTGTTACATATATGTATATATGTATACACACATACATGATTTATTTATATATGTATATGTAGTATATGTGTATAAATTTTTACTTAATTTATTCACCTTTTTTTTTCACCCAGCCCTCCTAGCCTGTGCCTGTCTGACAGTTGTCACTCTGTTCCATGTATCTATGCTTTTATTTCTATTTTGTTAAATTAATTTGTTTATTGAGTTTCACATTTACATGAAATCATAGAATATTTGTCTTTCTGACTGGCTTATTTCACTTAATATGATACTCTCCAGGCCCATTCATGCTGTTCCAAAAGATAAAGTTTCTTTCTTTCTTTCTTTCTTTCTTTCTTTCTTTCTTTCTTTCTTTCTTTCTTTTCTTTTCTTTTCTTTTCTTTTCTTTTCTTTTCTTTTCTTTTCTTTTTTTTTTACTGTTGAGCAGTATTCCATCATGTAACTAAATGCACCACAGTTCTTTTATCCACTCATCTCTTGATGGGCACTAGGGTTGTTTCCAGATATTGGCTATTATAAACAACGCTGCTATGAACATAGGTGTACATATATTCTCTTGAATTAGTGTTTTGGATTTCTTTGGATACATTCCCAGAAGTGGAATTGCTGGGTCATAAGGCAGTTCTATTTTTAATTTTTGAGGGAACTCCATTCTATTTTCTATAGTGGCTGTACCAGTCTGCATTCCCACCCACAGTGCACAAGTGTTCCCTTTTTTCCACAACCTCACCAGCACTTATTTGTTGATTTATTGATGATAGCCATTCTGACAGGCATAAAATGATATCTCTTTGTGGTTTTAATTTGCATCTCTTTGGTGATTAGTGATTTAAGCATCTTTTGATATGTCTGTTGGCCATCTGAATGTCCTCTTTGGAGAAGCATCTATTCAGAAACTGCCCATTTTTTAAATTGGATTGTTTGTTTTCTTGGTATTGAGTTATATAAGTTCTTTATATATTTTGGAAATTAACCCCTTATCAGATGTATCATTGGCAGATATGTTCCATTGATCTGTATGCCTGTACTTATGCCAGTACCATACTGTTTTGATTATTATGACCTTGTAGTATAGTTTAATATCAGGTAGCGTGATACCTCCAACTTTGTTCTTCCTCAGGATTGCTGAAGATATTCAGGGTCATTTGCGTTTCCATATAAATTTTTGGAATATTTGTTTTAGATCTTTGAGATATACCATTGGTATTTTAATTGGAATTGCATTGAATCTATAGATTGCTTTGGGTAGTATGGGCATTTTAATGATGTTAATTCTTCCTATTCATGGTATATGCTTGCACTCATTTGTACCTTTCTCAATTTCTTTCTTTAGTATTCTATAGTTTTTGAGTACATGTCTTTTACCTCGTTGGTTAAATTTATTCCTAAGTACCTTATTTTTTGTTGTTGTTGCAAGAGTAAATTAGATTGTTTTCTTAATTTCTCTTTCTGACAGTTCATTATTGGTCTATAAAAATATCACTATATCCTGAATTTTAATTTCATATTCTGCTACTTTACTAAATTCATTTATAAGTTCTAGTAGTTTTTTGTTGGAGTCTTTAGGGTTTTCTGTATATAATATCATGTCATCTGCGAATAATGAGTTTTACTTCCTCTGGTAAAGGACATTTTATATAGAGTGGTAGAGATATAAACTTGATTGAATAAAGATAATGGAAAAGGTACACTATCAATAAAGTTGAATAATGAGGTGATGTTTTAGTCTCTCTATTACAGTTTTTGCTTTTAACAGAGAAAATCTAGAATATAAGACATTAAAATATTTATGAAAATATAAAAGTTAAATATTTAAACAGTTTTGTCACAGCCATATGAAAGGTTTCAAATAATCATTATGTGAATAATTGGAAAACATATTTTATACACTTATATCAGAAAATGAATCATTAGTGTTATTGATGTTACTTTTTCATTTTTTAATATTCTAGAATATGTAATTATTTCCATAATAATTATGGCTAATTATATTCACCTAGCAATTAAAATGAAGAGTATCAATGCATGGAGCAAAATGTGACTGACTTAACATGAGTGAGACAGAAAATAGTGAATACATCCAGCTTCTGTCAGTTTTCGTCTTAGTGATATTTTGAAAAAGACCTTAATGAAGTAATTGAGTTGATTTCTATAATAATGAAATTACATTGAAATTCAATAAATAGTTATGCACTAGTCATTGCTCATAATTCAGGTTATAAGGGTATTTAAAGGTGTGTTTCTCCCAAGGAAATTATTTCTAACATTAATTGCTTCTGAACTAGGTTGATCCAACACAAGATAATACTATTAATGCCAGTCATTGTCTTTTACCTAGTTAATTGTGCATAAAATAATCCCCTGCTTCAATATAAAAGAAAAATGTTGTCCTTTTTTCCTTCCAGGTACTTGTACTAATATAAAATACTTTGCAATATGTATGGAAAAGTATCAATCCTTATCTTACTGTTCATTAAATAACAAATGAGGGGGTGATGTCCTTCCAGGTAATAGTAACACGAGTGTGGCATTATCTTAATGAAAGGGTTTTGAACTTCAGTTGTGCTCAGTTTGCCTTAATTTGGACTGACACAGTTTTCTCATTAAATGAAGGATGAGGATGGAGCAGAGCAGACAGAAGCCGGGCATCTATGTCAATTAATCTGGAGCAACATGGATCGAAATGTACCCATGTTACCTACAAAATTATTTCACCTCCCTGAATCTTTTTTTTTCTATCTCTACTATGGGCAAAGAATATATTTTCCACAGGGGTTTTCTGAGGATTAAATATGGTAGCATGCAATGTATAATAGAGTGCTTGAGACATATTAGAACTTTAGTAAATGATAGTTTTATTATTGCTATTATTCTGTTATATAATACAATGGCTACTTAATTTTATGACCTGGAGCAAGTCCAGTAATGTGTATTAGCTTTCTCTAAAGCATCATTTTTTTTTTTTTGGTAAATGCACTAGAAATTACAAATTGATACAGTATTTGCTACATCCTCCAGGAAATTATATGGGAGACAGTATGGTGGGATGGAATGAATTTGGACTTTGGAATCAGACCAATCACTGTTTAAATCTTGCTTCTTCCTGACAGGTCAAGTTACTTAAACTCTCTGACTTAGTTTTCTTACCTGAGAATGTTGACAGAAGCTCTGACGTGAACGGGCATATTTGAAGCATTAACAAGTAGTAAATAACAAGTATCTAGCATAATGTCCTAAATATAGTAGACATTCAAAAATGTTAGTTCTCTTTGCATTCTTTACCTTTTTATCCCCTAAAAACGATACAACTTTTTTATCCCCTAAATACCGATCCAACACATTTATCTGTCTTCTCCAACAAAGGGACACCATGGAAAACAAAGCAAGTCTGGAAAGAAGTATTGTATTATAGGCTTGACTTTTTTTATTAATTTGGTACATATGTATACAGCATGGACCAAAGACCATAAAATATTTTAAGTGGCAGATTCAGGGTGATTTATTTTATCAGAACTTTTTATACTTCATTTTGGTTGTGTCTCGGAATTTCTCAAGAATCCGAAATCTTACATTCTTGCAATTAACATTGTCACATATACCTTCCATGTTAAATTATTTTACGGCAGAATTGTTTATGGTTTATGCATTGTTTTTGTTTTACTTGGTAGGTAATTATTTAAGTAAACCTAAAAATACTACAGTTTATGTCTTGTTTTCCTACCCTTCTTTCTTAGCACACATAGCACAGTCATTGCTCAAAGTTTATTAATTATTTGGATCAGAAAGTCAAAAGTTCAGGTGGTTTTCTGAAGCTGTGATATCTCAATGGACTGTGGTAACTCAGGTCGCTCCTTACACCAACTGTAGGTAGTTACCTGGTTCGCAAAGTGATGGAAGAAATAAGCAGGGCAGATATTGAGAGTGGTGTAGAGCAGCGCACATCCAGGCTTTTTCTGTGTATTATTGCCGTATAGAAAACTGGCTTGATGTTGGTGGGATGAGATGCTGACATTCTGATTAAGATGTTGGGAACGTGTGATGTGCTTTGGGGTCTTTTAGGAGGAAACGAAGCCTCTCAACCTCTGACAGTTTGCAGCAGGATCTCTCTGGGAAGGGGAAGTGGCAGCCTGTCAGTCTAACAAATGTAGGGAACAGGCTCCCTTGGAATTAATTTAAAGGCACGTTAGAGTGGTCCTTAATGAAAGAAGCATTGAGGAGGAAGCATCCGGGAAAATATAGCTTTTTTATCACAGGAACATCACAGAGTGTGAGTGAGAGGCGCTAATGAGTCATAAGGTAGAGATTTTTCCTTTTGTCATCAGAGCTTTACTTGACACTGTAAAATGCTTTAAAATGATGAATGAGAAAGGAAGTTGCATTTAATTGCCAGATACCCAAGCAAAAAGAAAAGTAATATTTAGAGGAAGTGATGTAACAATTAAAAAGCATATTGGGAAAAAGTAGGGGATACATAGCAGAAACCAAGTGAAATCATAATCTTTCTGTTATCTTTCTTATTGATTCCATATTTTTGTATCAGTGTTATATCATGAGAAAAGAAATAAGGGAAGATGTGAAAAAGCACAAATGTGCTCTTTTATATGGAAAAATAAGTTTTAGACGACACACATAATAGGGTAATGTTCAGGGGGTCTCTGTGCCCCGTGAGACCTTAGAGAGATGGCCCACGGGAATCTACCGAGTGACGTCAGTAAAGTCAGGAGAGGCTCTGCACGACTGCCAAAACTTGGGGGGAAAGTTGAGACATTAGAAGAGAGCAACAAAACAAGGAGAGAAAAGAGAAAATAGACCAATCACCTGCATTCTTTAAAATTTGTATTTAAAGTCCACAGTTTGTGATAGGGTTCACTCTAATGTGCATTTTATGGTTCTGGACAAATATACCCATATGTATCCACCAATACATGTATCCACCATTAAGTATCATACGAATTAGTTTTGCTGACCAAAAAACCCTGTCTTCACCTATTCATCCCTTGACCTCTCCCTCCTTTCCCCTAAATCTGTGGTAATCACTGATTCTTTTTCTGTCTCCATTCTTAAGCTTTTTTGAGAATGTCATGTAGTTGATATAATATAGTATGTAGCTTTTTCAGATTGGCTTCATTCATGTCGTAATGTACATTAAAGTTTTATTCATGTCTTTTACCGACTTGATAGCTTATTTCTTTTAATTACCGAATAATAATCCATTGTATGGATATAGCACAATTTATCCACTGACCTGTTGAAGGACATCTTCATTGCTTCCAAGTTTTAGAAATTATGAAGAAAGCTGCTATAAATATCCACATGAAGGTTTTGGCGTGGACATAAATTTTCATCTCCGTTGGGTAAATACCAAGGGTCACAACACTGGATTATATGGTAAAGGTATGTTTAATTCTCTAAGGAGCCACCAGACTGTATCCCAAAGTGTGGAGGTATCATTTTGTTGTCCCACCAGCAATGGATGCAAGTTCCTGTTGCTCCACATCCTTGCCGGTGTTGTCAGTGTTTTGAATTTCAGCTATTTTAATAGATGTGCGTAGTTGTCTGTCATTGTTTTAATTTGCCACTTCCTAATGATGTAAGCATCATCTTTTCATCTGTTTACTTGTCATTCATGTATCTTCTCTGGTGAGGGATCCGCATTCTTTCCATAGCATGAATAAGAGTAGCAGAAGCAGGTAGAGCTCTTATGTGACAGTTCAAAGTCTCGATCGTGACTGCACTGCACATGCTATACTTCTTGTTGCCCTACACTAAAGACAATCATTTTATGAAGAGAAAACACACATGGACATTAGGTATAAAGAATAAATGGAGGTGGGCCTAAACTCATTCTAGTTTGTTCCACCTGGAGGGGAACACCTTGGGAAAGAGTTTGGGAGCGATGAACGATACCTTGAAATGAAAGAAAATGGTCTGATGCATCAAACGTTAAATCGAACTTTGCAAACTTCTGAGATTTTCAAGTGCACGGCACATGTGCTGTATCGCTAGCTGACTGTGGTCTTGTTAATAAATCATGTAGTTGTATATCCACTTCTCCTTGCTCTTGCATGGAGCAAGCCATGGGTTGGTGTAAAGTTGAAGTACAGCATCCTCCTGAACTTCAAGAAGCAGTGGAGGTCCACTGACTTGAACGCCAGGGAAGCTGACCCGGGAACCGCGTTGCAAGGCAGCCTGCTACTTGGATGGCTCCCACGGAGCTTCCCAAGGACAAACTGTTGAGCACACCCAAAATGGCAATAGTAGAACAATGACTCACAAGTGGATAGTTAGTGGGTGTACATAGGGGTAGGAATATGAGAATTATCGAAGCGACTAACCTAGAACGATAAAGAGAGCTTGACAGAAAATAAATTTTCCCAAGCAAATCTATCAGGCACAGGCATGGACAATGTAGTTGGAATAATTTAACTTATGGTATATGACCAATGCAGGGCTCTCTAGCTGTGCCACACGTTCTGGATAAAAAAAGTTATCACCTGGATTCTAATAGCAGTAGCAATAACAGGACATTCTGAGTATTGTAGATGGATGTGTTTGCAATCCTGTTCTGTATTGTGCCTGCTAAAGAATGGTGTCAGAACACAAATAGTGCCTATTTCGGTTTAAATAGTGCACTATTTAAAGATTATTTTTGTTTTTCTTCTACTACAATTAGAGAGTGCCACTGTAAGTGGCAGAGGGGTCCACTCTATTCGGCTACTTCCACTTGACAGTGAGAGAGATTAGTTGCAAATAACTGAACCCATAGCCTGAAATGAAAGAAGCAGCAATTGCTAAGTAGTTAAATACATATACATTTGTGCACATTGGCATGTCCATAATACATAAAATGAGATGTTCAAGAATGAACTTTTGAGCCAGACAAATGTGTACTTGACCTAATTTTGTAATTTATTAAGAGTAAGGTCTATAATCTATTTCTTGTTCCTCAGTTATATCGCAGGTATGATGTCTGTATCTACCTCTCCAGCTTATTTTACAGGTCGCTTGAGATAAACCTGAAGACCACTTAGAT
Organism: Mormoops blainvillei; assembly: GCA_004026545.1. Classification (NCBI taxonomy): domain Eukaryota; kingdom Metazoa; phylum Chordata; class Mammalia; order Chiroptera; family Mormoopidae; genus Mormoops; species Mormoops blainvillei. The sequence continues at coordinate 307,793 of PVJD01000490.1, forward strand.
GGTGCCTGGCACATGTCAGTGCTCAGTAAATATTATCTCTTACTTGGTGGAATCCTGGTGTGAGCTCTAAGTGCCTCCTCCCTGGGATAGAATTTGTCTCCTGCATCTGTCTGCATCCTTTTCTTCTTTCTGATTCTTCCTTTTGAAGCTACATAAGCATCTCCAGCTTCTCAGCCCCTGACATTGCTTTTCCTTCTACCCGCTGTCACAGTCACCAGCGCAGTGGCACAGCCCTCAGCTTTGCTGTTTGCAGAGTTGTTCACGGCGTAGTTTTCAAACACAGAGACGTTCTACCTTGGTGTTTTAGTTTTGCTTGTGATTGTGCATATCTTTGCCATGCATGAAATGCTGGAGGTGTGACTTTTTAAGTGGGACTGTGCATTCCAAAATTCCTTTGCGTGGAAACACCTAAGAATATTCTTGGCAAGATTTTTGTGGTCTGTCATACTCTGAATGAAATGGTGTAGGAAGCCTGCAATTATCCTCTCTCAAGTCTCCTTTCCTCTCTCCCTGTCTCTGACTCTCTCATCTCTGTGTGTATATATGTGTGTATATACCTGCCATGAATACACTTCATATATGCATATATGTCATATATATGATCTGCATATGTATATATGTGTTTCATATATTTTAAAAAGTCCTTATATACACACCTCAATATATGTGGCTCCAAAACTTCTGAAGGAATTAAAATATTTCTCTATTTGGAGAAGTGATAGTTATTTGTTTCATACCCATTAGAACCTATTAGTCTATACATTCTCTAAAATCCATGTAGCATTGGTAAACTTATAATAGAATTATAATAGTAATTTAATGTACTGTTATCACATACTCAGACATATTTACATGCCTGATACCTAGATGCATAAATACATAAAACATATATGCACATGCAAATAGCACTATCATTTATGGCTAACTTACTACACAGGACTTCATAATTTACCTGGTTTTGTGCTTTATATCTGGTATTTATAGTGGTGACTTAAAAATATGTACAATTATGAATACTTTTCAGTAAAATATTAATTATACAACAATTTATGTGAAAATTTTTATTTTAGAAAACTTTATACCAACCTTATATTCACCAGGAAACTGCTTATATAAAAGATCTTATTATACAAGCCCTTGCATGACCTCTCACTAACTTTTAGCTTTTATTTTAAGATCATTTTATGTCTAACCATCTTCCTGTGTTTGTCACACTGGTGCCCGAACAATGTCCTCAAATTGCAGTGCCGGCACAAATTTCCAAGAAGTACTTTTTTTCAAAGAGCATCTGCTTGCCAGCATACCCATGAACATCATTTCTGCAAAATATTACTTATAAATATTTTTCATTATCTATGATATCATTAAGGCAGGACTGGTAACAGACCTGGTGGAATAATGTGGGTTAACTCTTATTTTTTTATGTGTGTGTATAACAGTTTACAAAATGGACAAAGGGAGAATTCTAAGCAAAGAGGAGCAATTGGGAAGAAATTAAGTGGCATGCACGGACAGGGACAGCAAGTTCTGAGGCATGAAAGGCAGGGACTGAGCTGGGGTGGTGAGAAGGCAGTGTGAAGGCTACACGGGATTGGCCAGAATCAGGAGCCCGGCCTTGGTTTGCTGGTATTCAACTCATGGGATCTAGGAGACCAAGTCTGTTTAAATTGAAATAGTATTACCAAGAATTAGAGAACATATTTGCAAATCTAAAGTCATATGTGAATTTCTGAATTTTAGAAGATTTTTAATTGTATAAATGAACTAGTTTATTTCTAATTACAAACATTCTATGAGAAATGCTACCTTTAGGTAATGCTAATTACTCATAGCTATTTCAATAGTGGAGTATCCTTGCTGGCTATTATATATAAGGGTGATTTAATGTTTTATTTTTTTCCTCAGTAGTTTTGTTTACACCAGGTCGAAATGACTAAATCTGTGTGCTATTTCTCTGGTGGGGTCAGTGACAGGGGATATAAATGAGTGACGTGGACCAGGAACGGTGTAAAGCACGGTTGTACTGACTTGTCTGTGTGGACTTGGAACATTAAAGGATTAACACCTCTCCTTCACCCTGCTGCGGGTCTATTATTTGCCATCATTTGGAAACAGGATCCAGTTTTTAAAAAAATCTCACAAGGACCAACATTGTTGACCACATACAATATCTAGTGAACTGAAGGTAGATTGTGGGGCCCTTGTTTACAGCCTTTGCCTTTGGCAATCCTATTAGATCTTTAAAAATCTGAAGCTTAAATATGGGGACAGGAAAGATATGTAGAAGATACTTTTTTGAGTTTTAGAGAATGACGGCATGAGAATATAGGACACATCCAAATCAAATCAAAGTGTGTGAACAGCCCGCCGCCAGCCAACAACAACATTTCCCTCCACTTCTCTCCAAGCTGTGCCTCATTAGTTCTCATTAGCTAACGGGCCCTGTGGAATGAGAGGAGGTTGCAGGCGCGAGGCATTGCTGCCCTGAGCTGGTGCGTGTAATCACAGAAATGCAGCGAAGATCATGGGGTCCTATCATTCTATAGAACAGCTTCTTCTGACAGTTTGCAGTGGTGACTCCACATCCCTCATGGGAGAGTCATCAGAATGGATTGGGATTTATAGAATCCAATAATTCAAAAGGAAAGCTTTGACTGCTGCTGAGAAAAATGGCTCTCCCTGTCTCTTACTGCAAGATTTACTGGAACTTCTTTAGTTCCCTTGGCTTGTTTTATAAGAACTGGCTTTGAACTGCCTCAGCTATGAAAATTCCACAAGCGAATAAATATTATAGAGTGAACAAGGTGGTCTTTCAGCCTTGGTTCATCAAACAAGCACTGTCGTACCAGAGCGTCACAATGTCCCAAAGCATGATGAAAGTTTCAGAGCTTGGAAGCTCATCCTCCTCTAATTTTCTATCTTGACAGAATCATCTGAAAGCTAAAGTAATTTGATTATTTAATGACAATCTGAAAATTGGAGGAAAAAAATGATCCTTGTAGAATGTCATTACATATAAGATGACTCTGCTTCGTTGGCTACATGCAGAATATTGGAATTGTTACCACAGAGACAGTTTTTAACAGCTTTTTGGATATAATTTAAATGCCATGCAGTTCACCTGTTTAAAGCGTATAATTCAATGGCTTTGACTGTCTTCACAGAGTTGTGTATCCCTGACCACAATCACTTTGAGAGCATTTTCATTACTCCAAGAAGAAACCCTGTCCCCTTAGCCATCACCCCAAACTCCCCGTTCCTCCCTGTCAGGCCCAACCCTCAGTAAATACGAATCTACTTTCCATTTCTGTAGATTAGCCTATTCTGGGCATTTCACACGAATGGGGCATGCCATATGTGCTCTTTTGTGTCTGGATGCTTTTACTTAGCATGTTTCCAAGGTGCATCCATGTTGTAGTGTGTATCATTACCCCATTCTTTTTACTGCTGAATAATATTCCATTGTATGATAGCCCACATTTTATTTATCCACTCATCAGTTAATGAACATTTGGGTTGTTTGCACTTTTTGGCTATTATGTATAATGCTGCTATGAGCTTTTGTATACAAACTTTTTGTATATTTTCAATTCTCTTTGCTAGCTCTTATGGTAACTATGTTTAGTCCTAAGAAAATGCCAGAGTTTTTCAGAAATCTTAAGAAACTGCCAGACTATTTGAGTCATATTTTCTGAAGTCAGCACAGCATAATATACATCTTGTTTTCCAAGAACTTCAATGATCATATAGTTGTCGTTTGAGAAAATACATTAAAGTTCCAGTAAAGATATCATTGTGTAATTAGGCAGTAAGTAGTAGAAAATACAGGGAAGTGCTTTGGGGGCCTAGTTCATAAGAAGTAAAGCACATTTAGGAGGAAACCTGCTAAAGAAATCATGGCATACTTGATAGGGTACCTACAAGAAACTCTTTTGGGTTTTTAATCTGGTCATATAGTGAAGGCTTCAATAAAGAAAAAAAATAGTCGGGATGAGTATGCTGTGATGACTTAAAGAAAGAGAGGATGACTTAATAGCCTGTATTTAAAATGCACAGATAAATCAAAGTGAAACTAATGAAAAACTGAAGATTTAATGCATTTTGGAAGTTGCCCGTTTGGTTTTTACAGCTTAGTGAATGTAATAACAACACATACTAGTGTTCTCACGGCACTCTACGATTCTACAAACACACGTGTCCTTTCACTAGATTCTCACATTTTCTTCATTAATATGAGGCAGGAAGCAGCACCCTTCTCTTTTAATGAAAGAGTAAACTCAGGTAGCTGAGGCTAATCGATTGGACCCAACCCGCACTTTTACTGTAAGACTAGCAGCCAGGACAATGTTCTTGGTTCCCTTTATGCTATGACAGACACAAAAATAATAATTTTACACAAAACACTTGAAAATATGCTCCTAGCATTTTACTTGAAGAAGTAGAGTTTAAGGGAAATAATCTTTGTTTGTGTGAAGAGTAAGCTTAAAATATTTAAATGAGCATTATGTGGTATAAATAATAGGCAATATAGAAATTTAGTTTTAATACTTTTAGATAAGCATAGGGAAATATGGAAAATGATTACAGATTCGTGTTTTGATAGTTTGACTACTCAGTATCTTAACTGAGCATTTGACAATGTTCTTGAGATTTATTTTCAGAGCTTTCTTCAGTTTGTGACAGAGAATAATAATATATTTAATTTAAACAATTCATTGCTCTGTAATCAAATAGAAACATATTCTCGTATTTTTTCATGATGCAATAAGTCGTAACATAGAAAAGTATAAAGCGCTGCTTCAAGTCATAACTCAGTATTTAGCTTCAGTACATTGATGTTATCATTTTTATTCCATTTTAAAAGAATATAACGTTGCTTTAAACTGGATTTTCTTGACAGTTTAACACAGGAGTTTATACTGAACACCATACAGCAAAACATCCTAAGTACCACCTGATTTTCCCAAAATACCCCACATAGCTTCTTTCTCCCTGCCGTGACATTCCCCTATGCCCCCAGCCCCCACCGCCTGCCACACACACTCTTAGACATCATCTCCTTTACCTCCCTTACGTAGGATCGGGTTTCTGTCACTCTCTCCTTAAAGTTCTCTTTACTACAAAGCTCTTCCTTTTCTTTCTCTCTTACCTTCCATGGCTGACCATCTCTGTTGTGTTTGGGTACAATATGCAGTCTACCTTTAATTTCAGGGAATCACTTTCCAAATATATAAACTGATACATTTCTTGAGTAGGAATATTCCCGACAATAGAAATGCTGACTTTTGCAGTGTGCTGTGCAGGGAGACTTGAATTCCAGCTGTAGTTTTCATTTTCTTTTCCTCCCTGAAAGAGACAAAGTGAAAACCTGCTGGCATCATTATATTTGTTTATAGGCAGGCAAACTAGGATAATATTCAGTGTAGACTGCTGTATGCGATACAGCTGTGAAATGAGCTAGAATTTATTATTGAAAGTAAAAGAACTAGTTTAAATTTATTCAAATGAAGTCCTTTGCAAACATTACAGTAAATAGGCTTTTGAAACATTCTCATTCTGTCTCTTGTACCTTAAAAATGACTTTTCTCAAGATACTACATATCTTAGGGCATTTGATGAAAGAGATGAAAATTAGGATTGTCAGTATTCAGGGACTTTATGTGGTAGATTTGTCCTGCCACCAGTGTGATGGAATTTCTAATTTGAATTCAGATCTATGCGTGTCTCTTCCTGAATATTAGGACACTATCAACAGCTCCTCTTCACAAAGTAGATGACTAGCTACTCCTAAACGCATCGTGAGCACATTGTGGAAGTGTTTTACTTTTTAAGTAGATGTTATGATTTTACCCCAGATAGCCCTTCTACCCCAGAGGAAGTCGTAGAGTATCCTTTCCATCTGAAGATCCTTACAAAGCTTTTGTACAGCGCATGCCCTTTATTTTAAGTTGTTTTTATTCTGAGTGTGTGTGTGTGTGCATTTGATAATTCTCTTGGCCATTGCACACAGGAAATTTGGTATCTTAATCAAAGTCTGCTTAATGGACAGAAGAGACATTACACACAAATCACCGAGTTTTAAAATATTATAAACCAATAAAATGTACTTAACACTAACTTTGTACTGTGCATAATTTAATCTGTAGTTTATTATGATGCATAAATTTCTCTAGGAGGTTGAAGTGCACCAGAGTCTTTATTATGAATAAAAATTTATTGCTGTAATAGAACGATGGGGAAGTTCTGAGAAATTTCTGGTTGGTAGGATGCTGAATTAAACCACATTGGAGGAGTCTTTTAGTCTTTCTCATTTAATTGTGTGCTTCTAAAGCATATTTAAAAGTGTCCGTATTATTCTGAATGACTTTCTACCTTCAAGAATTTAGATACACATATCATCCCACTCACAATGTACCTCTGAGAGCTGAAATTAAACCACTCTAAGGTGATACTAATATCTTTAATGACTTTGCCTGCATGGACATGTGGGTTCTATTTATCTGATTATTTCTGTCTATTGTTGATGTCTCTAGAATGGAAAGATAAATTTGAAGTGAAGACAAAGTGGTACTATTCAAGCTATGTTATTCTCCCTCCCCTTTCCCCTTTTAATCTACTGCAAACACATTAGTGATGTCAGAATAAGGTGCGGCGCCCTCTCAGCCACTTTATTAACTGCCCAAACATTTTACTGACCCCTGGGCCATATCCTCTTCTAGCTGTGGGGAAATATAGACACATGTGACTGGTCCCCTGGTCACTGATGGCTCCTCCCTTTGAAGGAGATACAGATACATAACCATAAATCAGCGTAATTGGGGCTATCGAAGAGGCACATGTGGAGTGCTCTAAGGACACTGAAGAGGGAGCGATCGATCCATCCAGGCTGGGAAAGGGCAGCGACCAGGAAAGGCCTGCCAGAGGTGTTGACAGTTATGTTGGGCGTGAGAGCCTGAGTAAAAATCTGGGAGATGAGAGATGACAGGGCGCACATGGGAAAGACACAAAGGTGTGGATTAACGATCTAAATGGCTTTTATATTCTGAATAGGTCTCTCCCTCCCACGGAACCCTGCACCAACTCCCTGTGGGTGTCCTCAGCAAGCTCAGCGAGCCCTGTCCAGTTTACCTTTCCTCCTCCCCCCTGAGTCTGGCAGTGTTACGGAACAGCCGCACGCTCCACCTGGGTTTTGCTTCCTTGTTTAATCTTCTTGTAATGGGTCCATGGGATTGTCTGCTCAGCATCCTGATCCTGACTTGGTTCCTGGCGGATTACTTTTCCAAGTTGTCAGTGACATGTTATTTAGCCAGATGGTCAGTTCAATTCAACTTCCTTGTCAAGTCCATTGCCTGAAAACCCTCAACTTGAAGGTGAGCCAGAATCACTAAAATTGGATATTAGATACAACTTTCAGGTATATTCCCCTTGAAACTTGTATCATACCATTTAGGCTTTGATACATATGAGACCCATTTTGGGGCTTTAGTGGGAAAACTGATTAAAATTTGTTTATGAGAAATGTGCTGTTAGTATTTCCGTTAGACCCAAGAATTAAGTAAACAAGTTCCAGATTTACTTAAAATAGTTCATTCCAGTTTTAAAAATGTCTTAGCCCTGTCTTACATGATGACATCATAGTACATACTGTGGTATTTAGCATGGTTAATTCTTATTACTACTCTTCACATATATAATCTGATACCTTCACAAGGCTGTGACCATGAGGCTGTGAAAATCTTCCCCTGTAATGACCTGTGGTTTTCTTACACTCACAGGCAACCGCAGAAAGGGAGCGTAGCCGTGGGTAGAAAATGTGATACCTTCTCTGAAGTCTCAAGTACCTAAGCAACAGACAGCCGTAACTCTTAAGAGTGTAAGCTTACAGAATTTAAAAATTACCCTTCTGTCAAAAGAGCTCAAATACCGCTTCCTCTGTGAAGCCTTTGCAATCTTCCTTCCTGATTGGTGGTACCACTGGGGGGACAATACTTGATCTTCTCTTTCTTTTTTTGCACCTGTATATGTGTAATATGTGCCTCCACTGAAATACCTATAACTTTTCTTTTGTACTTTATTGATTCTATGTCTCTTACTTTTTCTATTAAAATATGAACACCTTTAGGCAGGGGCTATCTTAGTCACCTTTGTTCCTCAGCATGTGTGACACACTAGATGTCAGTACCTGGCTAATGAAGAAATTACTGAACCACATTTTAGATTGCATAATTTTATATCACATGTTATTACTTCATAACATTCATGCTAATTTTTTTATCGTATTAAATATCCTTAGAAAATTTGATGCCTTTTCATGGAGTACATTTTCTATTATGTAATACTGGCCAATCAGGTTTTTTTTTTTAATTATGGAAAAGATGCTGTGAAATATATTGTTGTTAAGTATATCTTTTTGCATATTTCTAAGTTTTTTTATGACACATTCCTAGAAAGGAAGTTACCTGTTTTAAGGGATGAACATTTTTAAGATTCTTGACACCTATTGTCAAATTATTATACCTACTAGAAGGGACTGAGGGGGTATATTCTATGTGGTCAAACCTGGGCATAAATGTCTAAAAACTTTTGCCAGTGTGACAAATATCTCAAGTCTTCTATCTCAATATTATATATTTTTAAGTTATAACTTTTAAATATGATTAAAAATATACTTTTCCATTTGTTGTATAGTTGGGTTTTTGGTTGTTGGTGTTCGGTTTATCTGATATTGTTTTTTGGGTTTTTCTAAACCACCCTGAAGAGGGTGGAGCTGGACCTGGAGGTGGCCCCATCTGGCGTGATTGGGACAGCTCAGGAGGGAGAATGGGGCTTCTGAGTAGCTGGGCATTGATAGACAGTGGATAAGTGGGGAGCAGTGAGGGGCCCTCTGGGGTACTTGGAACAGGATAGCAATTGGTGGCATTAAGAAGACAGGAATGTGGTGGGTATCAACAGTGCTTTGACAGCGTTTTCTTTGTCAGTTATGTCATTTTGGCATCACTTAATTTAGAATTATTGATCCTAGTTGAGAACTGGGAAAATAGGTACATAAAGTTAATCTTGTAGTAGATGACTAACTCTCCCCCCCATTTCTTTTAGCAAAGACAAAAAAATAAATTCAGGTTTATGTATTGTAATTGTAGCAAATATCCATTGATTTAAAATTTGTGTTAGGTGATTCTTTTACAGAGAGCGAATTGCTCAGACCAGACCTTAGGTGTTATCAAACTTTTCCCAGTAAATAAAAAGCATACTGTCTTAATTTCCAATAATAAATTAACGCTGTGAATAATTCAGGTCATATTTAAATGGTTTATTCAAAATAAGTTTGGGTTCAGATGGGGCTAAAAATTACAATATTTATTGTTATTCCAGTTTGGTTTATGGTTGTTTAAACTTCAAATGAAAAAGATGATAAGCTCAATAACTTGTTTTATACTTTTACTTTCTATTATCATTTTTCCATATCATCTGTTTTTGTAAGAAAGCAGATTTTTACTTCATTCAAAATATAGTAAATAATTATGGTCACTTTTGATACACAAAATAAGCAATATGTGGAGATACCTGTCTCTTAAACACTTCAGGCTGTTATGTTGAACAGTAGCTAATTGTCATTTTGAAATATTTATGCAAATAAGATCCTGTCTAGGTCTTTTCCAAGCCCACTTCCACACAGATCATAGTACCAGGCTTGTGATCATTGTGGCATCTACCCATATGGCCACAGCCAATTACCACGTGTAATTTAGAAGGCCTGAGGGTATAGCAGACTCTATGCACTTTCCTTAGAAAAAATGCAGAAGATGCACCTAGAGCACATTGCTTTTAACAAAATGCTTCAGAGTACAAAGGCAGTTAGTAGTGGTCACTTGGGTCTATGTCATGCCAGCATAAAACCTTAACTCAAATTAGAAGCCCCTAGAAGAGCATGCGTGAGAGAGGGAGAACGACGGTAAGAGCAAGAAAGACAGAGAAAGAGAGAGGCAGCGGGGCAGAAGGGCAGAGGGAGGGAAGCAAAAATAATCACGCTGCATTGACTGCTCCGTGCGGTGAGCAGGTGAGAAGCTATGCTGAGGGTCTCAGAGAGCCGTGGGGGCGAGACGTAACGTTCCAAGGCTGTTGCAGGGGAAAACTAAAAAGCGTAAAACAAAAATACCCAGCCAAGAGGAGGGTCCTTGGAGGCTGGCATCTGTGGTCTCTTAGCTGTATACTGAGCCCCTCTCCTCCACTGGCTCTCGGCTCTCGGCTCACCACCAGGCCCCACGAGCCTTTCCTGCTTGCTTACCCTGAGGTCCTGAACAGCGCTCCGCCACCTGGGAATCGTTGGGTTGAAACATCGATCTGTTCTAATGCAGAGCCGTTTTTTATACCAGAAGCCCCATTGTACTTCTGCCTTTTTATATCTTATATCTATCTATATCTATCTATATATATATATATAAAAGATTATACAAAGTATACCAGCAACCATTTCTAAACTCTGTGGACTAAAATCGAAGTCTCCTATTTATTAGTTTTAATATTTTTTTTCCATTTCTTTGGGAAGATGAACCGCATAGACCATGTTTTAAAAGCTCTATTTTTTGCATGTTGAGTGTTTGTTTTACTTACTCTGAATGAAGTGTTAAATTTAGGTTTAACATACCTTTTGAAATTAATTTAGGGAGTTGTTTCTATGTAGATATTTTTAAAAATTTTTCTTGAAATAAAGCACACATTTGTGGAATTTATTGCATAAATTGAAGTTCGAACATAATAAATACATAAATGTTTTTAAGATGCGGAGTTACAGCTCCTGACCCGTAGAATGCTGGTTAGCGCTGTGAGGAAGACATACGTGATATTCGGCTGATCCCAGGGCAGTAAATAGGCTCTGGTTTGCTCGCCTACATTAAGTGGGCTTTAGCTCTCACAGGGAAAACCCGAAAAGTGTGACAATGGGAACTGCCTTTGATTTTTGAATGAAGGTCAAAATAAAATAAATCAGTCACTGAATAGTTTGCCATTTGTCCTTGCAAACACCTGAAATCATCCAGTAGAGCAAATGTAATTCATATTATCCTTTAAAAATATATATATTATATTATTTACAGTCAAAAATGTGAAATTTGGAGATCTATTATGTTATAACTGCGCTGTGTTTTTACAGTAGTGATACATAAATGATGTTGAATATAACTAGGTTACCACCATTTCTAAATAAAATTATTGTCATTTTTGATATTTCAAATTATTTAAAGTTGAGGTTGCTCTAATTGTTTTTTACATTGTAAGTTACTCACTGACATTTCTAAACCATATAATCAGATGTGAATCAAAAGTTATGGAAAAATCTTTTCATCTGTGCATGATATAAGGGAATTATGTTCTCTAAAGAAGCTTTAGAGAAATGTTAAAATCTTTCTTTAATTAGAATATTATGTACAATATAAAGACCATTAAAAACCCTGTGGATGGAGATTTTTTTATACACACACACACACACACACAACACACACACACACACAACACACACACAACACACACACACATATATGTATTTATACTTGTCTGAAAACATTACATTGACAACATAGAAAATTGTAGCCACTGTGAAATGCCAAATGTATTTACTTTTATTGAGTAAACAAAGGTCATACTGTCACATTTTGGTGCTTCTTCTACAGGTGCTAGAAATAACAAATACAGCATAATATTTCAATTAACATTTTGATGACTGTGGGATCAATCACTGGTACAGGGAAGGGACAGCCTCCATTTCCTTCAAATTTCTTTTGGAATGAGAAGGTGTCTTAATACATTATTGCAGTATGAACAGGAATGGACACATCTTCATCCGTAAATAAGAGGAGAAAGTTTGGCTATGTGGACCAAAGGTTAGGAGACTTGAGGACATGAGTGTAAGTGCAGGCAGCTAGTAGGCTAAGATGTAGGGACTAGAGACCGGCCCTGAATAATTACAGCCCCCAGTAGAGCACCAGTGCAGGGATTCAACTCCCAAAACTAAGTGGGGGAAAGGAGGACTTGAGGATAGTGAACAAGGGAAAACATTCGTTACCAGATTTAATGCTGACTCTATAGAGTCGCCAAATATGTGTTCCTCTATTACTTTTTCCCTGTCCCAGGCAAATGATCCTAGAACCAGGTTGGGCTCCGCCTGCAAATGAAGACTGAGAGGTCCCAGGTCTGGGAACTGAACAGTACCAGGTAGCTTCTTAAAAAAACAATGGTAGTGTGTGAAATCACTCAGTCACAATATTTAATGTATTAAGGGTGGTATGAACCTGGTTTTCATTTCCTTTTAGAAAGATACTAGCCTTGATCCTTAGCTAGGAATGGAAGGCCACATGATATCACAAAGATATAATTTATCAGCCATAAGCATCGTTTCGGTTAATTTAAGCTACACAGATTGAAACACCATGTATAGACCTCTGTGTAAAGTATTCAACTAATGTCGAAAAGCATTTGAAGTAATGTATATTTTAGTTGTATTGGGTTTGGAGTTTATACCTTGGCAAGGCCTTCAACAGAGATGGCATTTCTCAAACTTTTGTTTGCATCAGAGAAGCATAGGAGAAAATCTTCAAGATGCACATCCCTGATTCCACACTCCAAGATTAATTCAGTAATACAGTGGTAAGGCCAAAGTACATTTATATGAAATCTCAAAGTGATGATAATGCAATGTACCATGTCTACATCAATGTTGGAAAAACTTAAGCCCTAGGGACTCTGATTTGGGAAAAGAAAGAGATTTTGAAGGGAGCAAGGAAGTGGTAAAGTGATACAGTTGAGAAGAAGATTCCTGTACTTTAAACGCAGGAAATTTCAGACTTGGGTAATGAACTCTAATTGTTTGAGAGTAAACAGTTTTGTAAAGAGCATAGAGGGGTCTTTGTGGTTACAGGTACTCTCATGTAGTAGGCTGAAAAGCCATCAATTTTAAAAGGCTTTAAGTATCATACCGAAATACTGACAAATGAGAAATTTTTATTCCGTAAAAATAACACTGGAATTGTGTCATCTGATTTAAATGTATTCCAAATAACTATGCATGTGAGGATGTGCATGTATATTCTTAAATATGTGTCACTGAAATTTTATAGTAAGTTTTACCTAATTAGAACAATATACTAGGTATATAATATCACAGGCTTTTTAAATTATTGCTCTTGAACAAAGGAGAAAAACATAATTATAACTTCCATATTTCTTGTGGTTATTTTTGTTATTATTCTGTATTTTTGTCATTGGTTTTGTTATTTGATTTTTCCCACTCACCTTTCCAAATCTATATAGAATTTACTTATTTTTTTCCAATTCTTTGAAAAAAACCTTTTACAAATTTGAAGTTATGTGTGTTGAACTATTATATGAATAGATGTTACTAAAAGTATAACTCACTCAGTAATGTAGGCTACATTAATTTGGAATCCATGATGTTTTGAGGTGCAATGATAGTTCTGAACTCAGAGGTACCTGGTTTAAAATCCTGTTTCTGGCACTTTCTAGCATTGTTACCTTGGACAAGTTTCTTAAGCTCATTATACATCAATGCACTCGTCTGTATGTCACTGATTTTCTGTCAGAATTAGCTGAAATAAGGCATGTGAAAGACTTACTGTAGCCTTTGGAAAAGAATAGATCTCAGGTTATGAGTAAGAGGCAGTGAGCCACTTTAGACACCTACTATGACATCCAGCAATGTAACTTTCTGGACCGTGGCAGGACTGTGGGCCCCTCTCAAGACTTGCGGTCCTGCCTGTGCACCAGCAAGTGCCCTCCTCACTCCTCTGCCCTGGGATCCCGGTTCTTCCACTTGAGATCTAGACACACATGTTGGAGCCAAGATCTTACAAAAGATTTTCTTGTCTCCAAGTAGGCCCATGAGAGCTTCATTCCATGTTATTTTTATATATGTGAATCAGAGTATCAAAATCTATGATTCTGATGCTAATTAATAGTATAACCTTGATTTTCAACCATTGTTAATGAGACAACTGGATTTGTCTCTATACTCACATCCAGCTCTTAAAATCTCTAATTTGTAATGCTTCCTCAAGTAACAAACACTCTTTTTATATCATACCAATTTAGATCTAGTTTTGTATATGACAAATAATTATTTGTGAGAAACCATTTTTAATATGCATAGGGACTTTTAATACGAGAAATAAACCCCAAAATTATGCTTGGTTCTTTTACTGCCAATAAATAATGCAGTTAAATGTTTTAGAATGACAACCAGGATATGAGTGCATTTACACTGTGGACATACTTATTAAGAAGATTCATGAAACCTTTTAGAATAAAAAAATCTTCATTTTCTAATTAAATATATTTTTAGTTCCCCTTGTTATGCAAAATGGAATAGCTTTATTAACTGAGCATTCATGTTTTCCTGATGCAGTTATGAAGTAATATAATTTTGAGCATGATGTAGTCTAAAAGCAATGTATTGTACTAAGTAATTACAAATAAAAAGGGCATCAGGGTTGTAGAATTTTCCACACTGGAAACTGGACAACTTATTTGTTCAAATTCCTATGTCTAGTCTTACTATTCTTACAGCTACAACAAAGTCAGTCTTTTCTGTGACTATGATATAAAAGGTTGTTCAGTAAGGCTCTCAAAGTGTAAACCAACATATAGATATACACCAAATAGAAAAATAGTGGGAAATTTTTTTTACATGATTTACTAATATTTTTAATATTATTCCTTTCATCTAGCACTATTTTCCCCCAAGGAATGAATGTCATTGTTAATATATGTACATGGTGTTATTCTTCATTTGCCAAAATGAATGAAATGATTTAAAAAGGATCATCTGATTTATTAGTTGTATACTGACTTCACACATTAATAATAAAAATATCTTCATGTTTGTTAGTTTCATGCTTGTGTATATTTAAAAAAATAAAAATATTACTCAAATCACTGAAATAATTGTGACACAGGTGTGCTCAGATCATAAATATTCTTCAAGAACACATGATTTACGTAAATTTTTGTATGCATGTTTTATTTTAAAAAACTAAGGAAATAGACAAATCTATTACAGTAGCAAGAAGATAATGCTAATAAATATACCTCCTTCTGTTCATGTTAATAGGACAAAACAGTTATATAAATTCTATACAAACTTTTATCATAACTGTATTAGTTCTAATCATTGCTTCTGCCTTTGCTTTGACTCCCTTCTGTCTACACATCGTTCACAATGTCTGTATTTCTGATATTTTAGTTTAGTATTGAGGTCTAGATGGCTCAGTTAAATTTTATCTGGTAAATTATTAAACATATTATTAGTTCCTTAAGCAATATTCTAAATTAAATACACATGGATAGCACTATATTAATTGAGTTAAAATTTAAATCATTGGTGTAGCTGTTTTTCAGAGTCATTCAGAGGTATGACATATTCTTGATTACCTTTGAGATGATGTACTATTTTTATTTATAAAGTAATTTAGCACTTTAATTAAAGTGAAATTCCACATGCATCTACTATTAGAAAAGTAAAATTGAGAAAGTAAAATGAACAATGAGGAAATTAGATTGATGCAAATAGCATGTGATTTAAATGTGTTATTCATACATAACATTAGTGTTATGAAACATGAGTCAGTTAAATTTAAAAGCAAATTTTGGGGGGAAGATTCATCAAGGAACATGCATAAAGGACCCATCAACAAAGCCAAATGGCGGAAGGATGGAGGGTGGGAGGTGGGAAGGGGTGGGGCTGGGGAAATTGGGGGTGGGAAAATGTTGAGAAAAAAAAAGGGGGAGGCTAAGAACACTATATGAAATTGAGAAGTCTAAGAACTGATATGTACAACCCATAAACATGACCTAAGAGGTGTGGGGATGATGGGATGGGGTACAGGGTGGAGGGAATAAAGAGGAGAAAAAGTGACATGACTGTAAGAGCATAATCAATAAAATATACCAAAAAACACAGAAATTTTTAAATTTCTACTGAAGAAACAAGGTATGAGAATAAACATAGAAACATATATGAAATATAAGTGTTTTACTAGTCAAAAAGTCGTTTTGATTCACACAAAGTTTCTGAGAAGGATTTCAGATTGTTGGTAGAATCTAGCTAGAATTATCTCAAATAATGTTATCTAAAAATAATAAATAAAGCTAATCTATTAAAGAAAAGCACACTCCTAAATCTTCTATTCTCTCTATATAACAATGTTTATGCATTTTTGAAACTGTCCTAGAGGACAGAAAGCTCCAAAGTCAGTGAGAGAATCAACGAAGTATATAATTTATTTGATTGTTCTTGATACTTAGAGAAATGAAACCCTGTTTTTAATCCATTTGTGTTTTACTGTCCCTACCTATAGCACAGTTTGAAAAGTAAACTTCTGGTGCATGATGCACTGACATAAGGAATTTGCCTCTATTCTGAAGAAGCCAAAGATGGTATGTGTGGTCTCATATGAGAGCAAAGTGGGTTGGGGGGCTGTTGAAAAATATTTCACTGTCAACGAGACATGTTTCAAGTGACTTCATGAAAATGAGCCCCTCATTTTTGATTCTTAGGTCTTAGGCAATGATAGAGAGCTCACTGGAAAATTAAGCAACCTTAAATACTGGTACAGACCCTCAGCAATGCTGCTTTCCCTCCCACACTGTGGATTAAGAAGGGATTGACCTGAATTAAATCCCTATATCATGTTGCCTAATAGAAAAGATGCAGGAGAGTGTGTGTGGAGAGTGAGGAGAAGGAAATGGATTTGTAGAAGAGAAGAGATTTCCACTTTCCTTTATATCTGCTCTGAAATACATCATTAATGATCATTAATTTCTGAGCAGAAGTTTGATGTGGATGTGATTCTAGGCCAAGAGTAGGCTATTCAATTTGGCTTAATAATAAATTCTCAATTAAATTATTCAGGGAAA
The DNA here is from genome assembly GCA_004026545.1 of Mormoops blainvillei. Taxonomy (NCBI): domain Eukaryota; kingdom Metazoa; phylum Chordata; class Mammalia; order Chiroptera; family Mormoopidae; genus Mormoops; species Mormoops blainvillei. Next base: position 324,716 of record PVJD01000490.1, read on the forward strand.
CACTGCTAAGTGACTAGATGAGCCCTGAAGTACTGACTGCAATTTTTCAGGTTCTGAGTAAAATTGTTATGCATCTGCGCGTTCCATACTTTATTTTTATCTTTTAAGAAAGCATAATAGGCATACCTGTGTATCTTGACCTGACAAACTTCTTTATTTTTTACCCACTGTGTTTTACTGATTTTAGTGGAAATGAAATATGTTAGAACATAATTAAGTGAAAATACAGCAAGAAAATCTTTGTGACATGAAAATCCTTGTTTCTTCCTATCCTTTCTTTTTTCCTCATTATTTCCCATCAGTTTTTGAGAATGGGACCTTAGCTTCATTCTGTTTTTCTTCCTAAACTCTCCAAAATTTTAGATCATTTTGTATTTGATTATCTGATCACAGATTGAAAATACACCTGTATATTTGGTTTTCATTTATTTCTGTTCTTTACTAGTCCTTCAAACATTTGAAGAAGAGGCAAATACATAAGGAATCAGAAAAAAATACATTATCAGAAGTTCAAGACATGATTAAAATTAAGCATGAGTCTTTTCATTTTGTTTTATTCAGTTATTTTAAAAAGTAGTTAAATTGTGCTGTTTATAAGTTTTTGTATCAGATATTTTTAAATTTGAAAAGTATAGTGTAGCATTTCCATATGGCTGTTAAAAAGCATCATTATCTTATTTAATGACCCCCCAAAACCTGGAATTTATTTATAAAAAAATCATGTATTTATTCTTCCATTTTTAAACTTCAGTTACCTTGAAAGTACTCTATTGGATGCAGTACACCTATTGAGACTTTTTTCCACTGCTCAAAATGGTTTTGGAACTAGTCGATTTTGGTGCATTTTAGTGCTTCTGTTATTTTGTTTGTTCCACTTAAGCAAAATGCTTCCCTTTGAGGACTTTTTTCATCCCAGGAAACAAGTCACTCAGGGTGAGATCAGGTGAATAAGGAGGGTAGGGCATGGGGGCCATGCCGTTTTGGGTCAAAAACTGCTGAACACTCCGCATAGTGGGAGCAGGTGCACTTGTAAATCACCCATCATGAAATGAATAAACACGTTGAAAGAGTCTTAAAAAAATTGACCGAAGCTGAACACAGCCTCTCACAACAACCCCTAGATGGGCTCCTAGAACTCTCACCTAGCAGGGGAGGCCTGTACCCAGGGACCCACCCCCTGGAAAATAATTCTGTTTTTTCAGATCCTCCCACTTCTGATTATCTTCTAATTCTTCCTTAACTTAGATTTCTAGAGGAAAATATATTACATCTTTTGTTACTGTGATATGTAGAGTCTTCAATTTTTGCTTATTTTTTTTAAGTACAAATTTAATTTCTGTGAAAATTTTTCTGATTTTTTCCTTAGAGGCAGAAATTTTTTCAAGTTCACTTTGTAGTCCCCATATGCCATGGCTTTGTCATAGCTTTGTTTATCCCATTACATATTGGAAGAATTATTTGCAGTTTTCCTCAGATGGCCAATGGTTTGGCATTGTTAATTATGTTTTGTCTTGCTTATAAAGTAAATATTAACTCTGCCATTAAATTTTGATACTTGAAATACTTCTTACTTCCTTAATCTCTGTTTTTATTCCTTCTTATTACCTTCCCATCTCATCCTCTAAGCTTAATTTTTCCTGTGGTTGTCTTTTTCTGTTGCCCAGAGACTATGTAATTTTTTTTTTCCTTTGGAGATACTGAACAGGTTTATGTAACTTTTTCCTGTTTTCAACAGTAACATTAAACACACAACAAAATCTTAATTGATCTTTGCATATCTTACTTTGAAATCATGATGCTATGACACGTTTCGGGGATTGAAAAACTGCAAACCCCCAGGCCAAATCTTAACCGCAATCTGTTTTTGTAAATAAAATTTTATTGACACATAGCCATGTCCATTCCTTTACATATTATCTTTGGCTGTACCTGGGCCGTAATTGAGAGGTGAATAGCTGAGACAAAGACTGTATGGACCAAAGACGCTAAACTATTTACTACCTGGACTTTTACAGAAAATGTTTACTGACCTATAGTATAGCAGACATTTTAAAATTTGTTAAATTTGTTTTGTTATGTTTGCTTGGGCTGCCCACCCATTTCCCCTTTCTAAGAACTTTTATATTTTTTATTGGAATTACAGATTCCTCATTGGATACTTTTGGAAGGTATTGTATGTACTCCATGGGCCAGGTTAATAACCTTAGCTAATCTATTCAGATATGCTACCGCTAGAATTTGTATTTGGTACATCACACTGCTGGTGAAGCTCTGATTAGAGTCCCCCTATAAACCTTACCACACGATATATTGGGGAAGAGCAGAGTTGGTAATAAACTCAGGACGACAGAGCTTGGAGTTAGGAGTCAGGTTATTTAGGACTCATATACCATGAAGGATAGTTTGCCGTGGGCAGCCACCAAGGACTCCTCAGCGGGAGAACGACATTCAGATTTATGCTATAGGGCAGGCAGATCACTGCTGACTGTGGAAAATCTCTGTTGTAAAATTGAAAAGCTTTTACGTTACCAGTGGAATGATCAGGTATGACTCACAATAATCCCAGCCAGAAAGGGTGAGAAACTTCAGTCAAAGCAATGATGATGGAATGGTAATAGAGTGAAGTTTAGAGAGTAAAAGCAAAGACAGTTAAGATGGCAAGAGTGAAAAGGAAGGAGGGGAAAGGCTACTCCAAGGGTTCTAGTCCAGAAGACTGGGTCTGTGGTAGGCAATGCACAGAGAAGAATGGCTTTACTAGGAACTACTGGTTCCCTTTTTAGGCAAATGGAGTTGAAGGTGTCTGTGGGGCATTTAGGTGAAGTTATAAAATGGGGAGACCACCAGGAAACAAGAGTAAAAGCAGGAAAAATCCTATGTGGGTGGCACCAGGAAGTGTCCCAAAATAGGGGGTAGGCAAGGAAGAGGAAGCAGTAGGCAGGATGCACCATTCAGAGAAGGGACATGATGCAGTGCGCCGCTACTTGACGTGCTCCACCCCTTTCCCGTCGTCCCTCTGTGACGTTAGGAAGCAGAAATTATTTTTCATTTGCTTATATGAAAGAAAAATAGCCATTGGTGTCAACATTTGAAATTTAAAGAACTGGATTGAATAGGCTATACCCTCTTTATGTCTAAAAATATTCTTAAAAGGCAGACAAGAGTAGCTGGACAGGCTGCTGTAATTTACAATGGAATTCTCTCTGTGGCACTTTGCTCCTATCAGCAGAAAGCATCAGCAGGCAATGCACGTTACGGAGAACCCTCAACTGTCACAATCAGTTCAACTGTGGGAAACGACAATTTTACCCCAATCTTAACAGAGGGTAAACACATCTGATCTTAACCACTGATATTATAAAATTTCCCAGGTAAAGGAGATCACAGGCTGGGGGGTGGAGAATAATACTGTTAGCAGTATGAGAAAGAAGCAGTCTAATAAGATTTCCGTAGCTATCGATAATAAAAGATAAATACCAGGAGCCAAGGAAATTGGATGGAGGGCCCTGTGTGATAATCAGAGCAGACCCTGTGGGGGTAGCTACTGAGACACACAAACTTCAAGATTTTAGGCTGTAATCTCAAACTATATTTATGTATTGACTAATCTGTGTCCTAGCAGGCAAATTAAGTACAAACTATTAAAGTTTTCCAAAGACGACAAAAAGTTTAAATGCAATTTTATCTTTCGTTTCGTAAATTTGTAGTGGGTAAGAAAATTATTCCAGGCTTGACTTCTGACCTTTCTCACTGTATTTTTCATTCTTCACAATATTGTAATCATGGTTACAGATTACAGTAGAATACAGAGGGCTATCTGAAATGGGTTTTGTTCTTTAAAAAGTGGTAAAGGCAGAGAGAAGGTATGTGAGTAGTCAACAAAGTGAAAAGAAGTTTATTTTAAATTTTATTTTTCATATAAAAGAGAAAAACTTAAAAATCACCTGTTTCACTGACTTGTCGCAATGAGTGTCTGCTAGTCTTTATATGTATTCTATTTTTATAAATTTGTAATAATATGTGTTATTTATATATGTACAAATATGTGTACAATTGTATCTTAAATTTTTATAATCAAAATCATTTGTTACAAGCTTTTTTAGACATCAGTATTTATCAGCCTAATAGTGTTCAGCAACAAATTTTATAATTTGAGGAACATTTTAAGTAGAAAAAATTCCCAGCTTTTTCATGTACTTTTTATTATTTACTCTTATGGCAATGCTTCTTTTATCTCTCATTAGGACAGTCTTATTTTATAAGCTATAATCCTGTCTGTTGTACCCAAACAGTTAAGGAACCAACATATAAGACTTTGAAAGGCTTGAGTATGAAACCGTTTTATTGTAAAGTAAGGCACTGGGTGCTTTTTTCAAAAGCTCTCCTACTTATGTTCTTACTGTTCCTTTCATGCAAATGTTACCAATCTGAGGGTATCAGTTTACAACTTCCTTCCCTTAAATAGAGTGTGTAATTATTTTATTTTCTCAACAGTATTGGTTATGTTACATGACAGTCAGCAGCATCCCTTTTCTATTTTATTCACTTTCACTTTCCGTACAGGATAGCAGTATTTGAGCTGCTTAATTTGATTTTCAGCCCAAGACAGTTTGGTAGCCTGCAAACACTCAGCCCTTTCAACTTGATCATGTATGCTTTTATTTTGACTCTGGTTGAGAAGTCAATAAATATTTAATTTGCCCCTTTTAGACTTTACCTCTCTCATATTCTATTTCAATACACATTTTATGTGTCCTTGCCTACTCTCATTTGTATTCCTGTAAGATTTAATATTTAAATAAACATTGAAAGAAAAGTATCAGTGTAGCACATAGGCTTTGTTATTCATTTTATAGTATTTTAATAGTTAATTCTAGATATATAAAATTAGATATACAAATATACTTTCTCTAGCAAGTATTTATGACACAAAATTGGAGACCCAGAAATTCATTTCACATAATCCTGCGCACAAAGAGTTTATAGGCCACTCAGGAAGACGTGCACACACATGAGCAATTGCGCAACCAGTGCTTTAAGGACAGCACGGCAACATGGCAGGCAATTTAAGGATGGTCAGCAGAGACTCTAAAACAACAGTATTTTCTGAGTTTGCTCTTAAAAGACCAAGATTTATCTACTTGGAAAAGTGGATGAGGGCATGTGATCTTCTCTTGCCATTTTATACTTTTTTTTGTTTCACATTTAGATCTGTGGTCCATTTCGAGTTACTTTTTGTGAAGGGTATAATATCTGTGTCTAGATTCATTTTCTTTTGCATGTGGATGTCCAACACTGTTGTGGAAAACACTGGGTTGGCCAAGAAGTTTGGTTAGTTTTTTTCCATAAAATAAGACACATTGTTCATTTTCAACAATAAGTTTACTGACTTGGATGTTTTGAATATGTCAGCTATCTCCCACATGGTGTAACGCTGATTGTTCTCCATTAATGTCTTGATTCGATTGCTCTCAGCCTTAGCTGGTCTGCCCAACTGTGGAGCATTGTCCAGCGAGAAACCTCTAGCACAGAACTTCGCAAACCACCTCTGACCTGTTCGATCAGTCACAGCACCTTCTCCGGATATTGCACAAACCTTTTTTGCATTTCCGTTGCATTTTTACCTCTCTTGCAATGATGCGTATTTTCTTACATCCTCAATATTAAAATGACTGCACAAAAATTCACTAATTTTGATAAATTTTAAGTGAACGCTGATATGACAGCTGTCACAATATAATCTAACAAAAGTGCTTCGAATGAAGTCGAAGACAACTAAGCACTACTAGAGCCATCTTAAGGAAAAAGAAACACAAACCAACTTTTTGGCCAACCCAATACATCTTTTCTCTATTGTATTATTTGCTTTCGTTTCAAAAGCAGCCATTACATAATTGCAACTCAGATGCTTCAGGATATAGGGACCAGTCTAATGTTATCTAATCTTTTTTCATTTTGATCAACCCAGAAATCCAAAAAGCTAACGTTTCTAATGCTTAAGTGTTGGTAATTTAAAATGTATATAAACTGTTGAGAGCAAAGCATAATCACTCTTGGCATTAATACGCCCTGAGGAAAACCGGTTTGCAACCACTTCTCTGCAATGAATGGTTGGTGACAATACCGAGCATATATAGTTAGATTAATGTTTTAAGTTTTTAGTCAGTTGGATGTGGTGGTAGGGAGAGATCAAAGAAAGTTACCTATTAATATGATATTGACTTGCAAGTAACAAAAGTATAACTACAATAATTTTTGTTCTTGTGCGTTTTTAAATGGTGGTTTATTATTCCATCTGCAAGAATCGTGGGGTGAGACATCCAGGGATTTCGAGGCTGAGCAATATATCAAGGTCCCAGGTGCTTTCTGCTTGTCTACTTTAACTTTCTTAGCATCTTTTTTATAAGATCATGACTTATGATTGCAACAGAGCTGCTGTGCCTCTAGACTTAACAACCACCTTCCATGTACAAAGAGTGGAGGAGGCAGAGGGAGAAAAGTTATTTCTCCTGGCAAGACTTTACCTTTCTGTATAATGAGGAAATCTCTCCCCAGGGTTTTCTAGCTACAGTTTATTGGTCACAACCATGTACCAAGGCTATTTGTGACTGAAAGGAAGGATGCACAATTGAGTAATTGGGCTGACTTGCTTCTATTATATAGGGGAGAAAGGGAAAATTGGGTTAATGATGGCTTTTGTGTAATTGGTCGAGTATTGCCACAATGTATTTCTAGGACAGGAATGAGTATTAAAAACTAAAATATTTTAGAACAGAGTGAAGGATCTGTTGGAGAAGGAAAAATTGAAGATTCAAAAGAACAGGAAATAATAAGTGAAACATTATTATTTGAAAAGAGAAGGAAGAAATGGATTAATATGCAGAGATACACTGTAATGGATACAACAGTTTAAAGGAAATTATTTCAGATTGAAGTGGGAAATGAAATCCAGGGAGAAGCACAGAAATGTCTCAAAGACTTAGTAAAAGACGAATTAGAGATTATAAATTAGCCCTAAGAGCCCATTTGAGATTTTAGAGAGTTATTTTGTAAAGCAAAAGATTAGCCTATTCCTTTTTTTATTAAGGCTTGACAAACTGATTGCAACTGTATGTGAAGTTCAACCGAGACTGGGATATATTCAGTATTTATAACTGAAAAAGAAGATTAAAATGTGAAATATAGAGTATATGTAAGTAAATTCAAAGTGCTTATTAAAATATTATTGTAATAATCCTGGATTTCAAGAATATGTAGGAAATGAAAGTATAATGGGGCATGGAATGTACGTAGGGAATAGAAGACATTCGAGAGACAGGATTAACAATGAAAATGAGGAGTAAAAATGGGAATGAACAGATCAAATAAATGATATTTTACATATCATGAGTATATATTGTATGTGACAAACCATAAACATGAACTAAAGTGTAATATAACATTAAAGGTCAGAATGAGCTCTTCATAAGAATAGAGAGGAAATGTGAAGGACCAGAAATAAAATGAAACTGAAATCCATAGTTGTTAGCTCTACAGTGAAGCCAAGGCTGACCTGGTGAGTTTACAAACCTAGTAATCAAGGGATTTGGACGTTTGTATTGTGAAAGTCTGAAGGAAGGAGACAAAGCTATGGAGTTTGAGAAGCAGTCAAGTGGAATCGAGACTTCCTACTTAAATCTTAGACACGGGAAGAGCTACTCCCTGGCATAAAGAGGATGTAATCATAGGTCTCCATCTTATATGTTTGAAGTTAATAATCATTCTACCTAAACAAAGTAAAAAATAATTTATGGTGGTATCATTTGAATTGAATCCCTTAGGATACTTGACAAAAGCCACCACAGGCCCAGAATTTACAGTATAGCCTGAATATTTGCTCACAGTCTAAAATTTCAATGCACATAAAAGAATTCCCATGACTAAGACTCAGGAGAAAATAAAAACAGCATTATCAGAACTCCAAGAATTTTAGCGCATGAAATGATTGGCTCCAGTTTGAAAAATAGTATGTTTAGAATGGTTAAAAAATTAAGTATAAAATGAAAACTTCTGGGAACAGAAAAGATACTATGCAAGAAGACCAGACATATTCAAAAGGGAGAGAAATAAACCTAGAAACAAAATGAAATAAACAAAAAAATTTAGTGGGTAAATTAGTAAGAGCTTACATATGGATGAATAGAGAATTAGTTAACTGGAAGAAGGTAAAATTAAATTTAATGCAATACAAAGAGTTGGAAATTATGAAAGAGGTTCAAAGACACGGAGGAAAAAATGAGATTATCTTACATCTAATTGGAATTTCAGATGGTAATATTTGAAAAAATATTTGTTGAGAACTTTTTAGAATTGATGAAAGACATGCCTCTTAAGATTTGAGAAGCATAAAAAATTTCAATCAAATTTAAAAATACATATAAATGGACTTCCGGAGTTATCACAAGGAAATATGAACATTAGCTCTCATTAGCAAGATGAGGGGGATCCTAGTTTCAGAGGAGATACTCAGTTTTGTTGTGTGACTTTTCTGTGTAATTTGAGTTTGTTAATGCTGTAATTTTGCACAGATTTAAAAAAAACTTCTCATCTTTAAATCAATTAATAAATACTATGCAAATAAACAGTAATAAGTGGATAGCTATGGCCTATATTAACTAATGAACCAAAGGAGGATTGTTTTCCCATTTTTAATTTCATTTGGATTCTTGTAATACAAAACAAATTATGTTGCATTTTTGGTCTGGAGAGATGAATTTTACAGCCACCACAGTAAGTCTAATTAAGAAGGTAGTGTTTCCTTGACATTTCTAAAGTATTATATTTATCATTTTATAGAAGTTGTAATATAACAGATCTGGCCAGTGCCCAACCTATATTCCCTCTAAGTCACTAGCTAGGTGACTTCTAACTGCCCACAGCTGTAGCTATTCACCTCAGGGCCTCTTCTGCTTTCACTGTCTTTAGGAGAAGCCAAAAAATGCTAGAAAATTAGTGTTCCTGGCCACAGCACCCAAACAATGGCCATAGGGTTGGTGTATAAATACCCCATCCCTCTTGCCCCTCAGTAGAATGGCTCTGAATGTGCGTTGTCTGTTGGCTCCCAAAGTTTCCCTAATGGGGTTAAGCTTCAGTTGCTTTGAGTGACAACTAGCTTACCCATGTGCCCTTTGTTGGCTGTCCCCACCTTTGGTGCCTATCAGTGTTTTTTTTTTTCTCCAGAAAATAAATTATCCACACCCAAATCATTGTATCAGAGTTGCTGCAGAAAATGTACTAAAACAGAAAGCATAGTTTTTCTACTTTTATAATCAAGGCCCCAGTATTCAAGTAAATGATTCACCACCAATCATTCAAGTAAAGTGGAAAAATTTGTATAATTTTAGCATGCATTAAAGAAAAATATTCAAAATAACTTGTGATATTGCAAAGACATCCCTAGTACTGCAAAAATTATTCCCTTTGCTTCCTGTAGCAATGGGTGTCACAGCAAACCATTTCATGGCAGAAATATCTCTAATTCTAATAAGTAGGAGAAAATAGTACTACATTTCTCTCTTAAGGCCATAAATAAAAACAGTTTATATCCTTAATTTATCACAGACCTCTCATTAATTTAGGTGGTAATTCCTGTTCACTCAGCTTGGAAAATTTCAGCAAAACAGACTTTAGTTTTTCATTTCTGTCATCCCTGGTGCTTAATGGCTATTGTTTGTTCTTTCCTAGATAAAAAAAGTATGCAGTTCATTTGGTCACCTATTAGAAGTGCAAAGGATGAATGGCTGGTTTTTCCAGAGTACATATATGTGTGTGGGGATGTGTGTAATTAAAACTGTTCTTTATCCTCTGTAGTAAAGACATCATATACCCATCTAAAAATATATTTTTCTGTTGATTCCTAACATCAGGCTGATCATTTGTGACAATCTGGCAGATTATTATAACTATGGCAGATGGCCTCAGTATCTTTAATCAGAAAATCCAAACAGAAGTTTCTGGATTTTCTTTATATTTCATCCTTAGATATGAAGTGCTGCAGAACAGATGGGAACATTCCTGCTTGTTGAGAAAAAATATTTTTTTCAGTAAATGCTTATAAATTACATTACATCCTTAACATCTGTAACAGCAGTCCTTTATGAAGGGTAAAATATCTCCTCAGGAACATTTGTTGAAGTCTGCAAACATTTTTTGTTATGACATGGAAAGGTGGAAGGAATGGTGCTCCTGGCATCTGGAGGGCCGAGGTGAAGGATGCTACTAAGCATCCTCCAATTCAAAGGAAAGCCCCTGTAGCCCAGAATGTGCAAAGAGGAAGTAGGGAGAGCCTGGCTTGTGTGTTAGAAAAATTTGCAAGTATATTTTTTTAATTTACTTAAAATATTCCAACAACTTTTGCATTAAATTTTTGGAGAGAGAGCTCCTTAACAACTGGATTTCAAAATAAAAGACTTGTGTCAGTAACAATAGGGAACCAAATCCTACATTGTCTTTTGTTGGTTATTTTTTAGTACCTCAAAGAGATATTCAATAAATATACAAACAAGAGAAACATGTGTCTAGTGTAGGATCCACCTAGGCTTTGATCATACATGTTTCGCTTGCAGCAAACACATGAACCATGTGTGGAGTAGAAAGGACTCTGGGGGAACGTTGTTAAATTAGATTTTTACATGGGAGTAAAGGTTGCAGAAGGGCCTTCCTTTCCTTTATCTCCTGACTCTGTAGAGTACTTTATACAGCACATGCTTCTGCTGTCTCATACCTAGCACCCAAGGTTTGAGTCCATATTTATGGTGTTTTATTGAAACATAATGTTCCCCATAAAATTAAAGCTCTTTTGTATTCATTTATCATTTGATGTATAAAAATTTATCATTGCCATGTGATTTATTCACTGTCATGTGGCTTCAAACAATGAATTTTTATTATTTCACACAGGTTTTTGGGGTCAGGAATCTGGGGATTAGATTAGCTGGGTGATTCTGGCACAGGATTTCTTATGAGGCTGCATCAAGATGTTGAGGGGAGCTTCAGTTATCTGAAGGCTTGACTGACTGGAGCCAGAGGATCTACTTTCAAGGTGGCTCACTCATGTGGCCAAAATATTAGAGCTCACTGTGGCTGGAGACCTCAGTTACTCACTACATGGACTTCTATGTGACCCTATTCTCTAAGTAGACCCTAGAGGGAGGGACACTTGAGCATCTTCAAAATATGGCAGCGCACTTACGCCAGAACTAGTGATGTAAGAAAGAGCAAGGCAGAAGCCAGTGTGTTTTTTATGACCTAGCCACAAGAGTCTGGCACCGTCACTGGCACCGCACTTGATTGGTTACATAGGTCAGTCTTATTCAGTGTGGGAGGAAACTATACAGACACAGAAACCAGAAGATACAGATCATTCAGGGGTTTCTGAGATTCTAGTTTGCATACTTCTGATGTAACTGATAAAATGTTTTATTACAATTGGCCAAAGTTTTTACTTCCTTTTGTATGTCACAGAGTATGTTCATAAATTATTTAGCTGTGGTTCATATTAATTCTGCAACCCATTGATCAATGGCTTGAAAAGGAAAGGAAGTAGAGAAATCAATAAGCAAGTAATATAACAATTCATTCAAAGGAGGATAAGGACCTGGCCTGTGGAAGCAGAAATAAATATTAAGTGGAAGGAGAAGAATGGGAACATGTGAGGTTGAATAAGCTTTGGATGTAAATTAGAAGCTTTGCAGATGATTTTGAGAATTTTTGCCTCTGTGCAAAGAAAGAACATGACCTTAAGTAAGACAGCAGAAACACAGGGGTAGAGAGTTCTTTTAGATAATGAATCTAATTCTGATCCTCATGACCTTGATATGTCACACAAATAAACTCAGATAAAAATATCCAGGAAGGAGTTGGAAACTTTGATCTATTCTATAGGAGAGAGCATCTAATTAGAAATGTTGTTGAGGAATTAACTGCTAATAGGGATAGTTACAGTAGGTGAAGGGTGAGGGAAGGAACATTAACACTGAGCAGAAGTAACATTTCTGAAATGGTAGTTCATAATAGTATTGATGGAGCAAATGTTTTTTTCTAATCAAAGTGACTTGGTGTAGTGAAAACGATATCACATTCGGTGTCAGACTTATCTCTAGTGCTAACCTGCAGATCGATCTGTGGGAAATCATTTAATTTCACTTATCCTTACTTTTCACACTGATTAAAGACTTAACCTAGGAAATCTCTATAGTACATCTAGGTAAAAAAATTTAATTATACCAGTTATGTTTACACATGTTATACATGAATATCAATACCTTTGTTTATAGGATTAGTATTAAAACAAAATTATATAATGTATGAGAAAGTGTTTTATTTATTATTATTAATGCAGAGTCTGCATGGTGTTTAAAAATTAATAAGGCTATTACATATGTTGTTTGTGTATACAGTTTGTAGAATCATTTGTATATTTTTCTGTATATGGTTTCAATGTGATAATTTCTGTTCACATGAAAAAAAGCTGCTAAAAATTATAGTCTGTAGTTGTTTTCTTAAAATTATCCCTGTAGACATAAGAGGGGGACCCAAAAACATCCAGAATTATCTCCTGGAGGGGGACCCCTTATAGTACTGGCTTCCCCCACTAGGTGAGTGTTCTAGGAACCCATCTGTATCAGTGTGCCAGCTGGAGTTGTGGTGAGAGGCTTCAATGAATTTTTTTTTTAAATCCCTATTCAGCTGGTCTCATCCCCAAGTGACTTTTTTTGTTTTCCCAGATGAGAAAATGCCCTCAAAGGGAAACATTTTGCCCACACAAAAGAGGCAAAAAAAGAAAGAAAGAAAGAAAAAAACAACAGAAACAAAACCCCAGCAGAAGCACTAAAAGGCATCAAAATTGACAAATTCAGGGACTTCTGGTCAAGGTGGAGGCATAGGTAAACACACTTCTTGTCCTTGCACAACCAAAGAAAGAATTACAACTAGATCTCTAAATAAACAAACAAACAAACAAATAAATAAATAAAATAACACCAAAAACTGTCAGAAAATGGAGCTGTTTGTAAGTCCGACAATCAAGGATTTAAAGAAGCCACATTCATCCAGATGTGTAGGAGGGGCGGAGATGTGGAGACAGGCAGGAAGGCACAGAGACACAGTGTGGTCCGGAAAGGCAACAGTCATGGTGGAATGGCCGGCCCCATATTCACATGTGGTAGATAAAAATTTGGAGGGATACTTTGGAAGCCAGCACTTGCAGCCCCAGGCCAGATCACACAGCCCAGAGTTCCAGCACCAGGAATATAAATCCCCATAACTTCTGGCTGTAAAAACCAGTGGAGGTCAGGGTGGTGTAAGAAACTGCCAGATTTTCAGGATACTCAGCCTAAAGGACCCACATAGACTTATAAAGTACACTGTCCCACCCGCTCTGGGATTCAACACAAGGGCAATAGCTGAAAGGCTGCCAATAGCACAGGGAAACCTCCAGAAGCTAGGCAGTGGCACTGTCCCTTCTCTGAGCCTTCCCCCCACACAGAGCCACAAAGTGGTGAAGCAGGTTGCCTAACTCTAGAGACTACCTAAGGCTCTGTTCCACACAATTTACAGGTGCCTTTTCTGCAACAGGCCATGCTACTAAGACATGGTGTCAAAGCAGCTCTACCTAATACACAGAGACAAAGATAGGTAAGCTGCCAAATTGAGGAGACAAAGAAATATGACACAATTAAAAGAACAGAGCAAAACCCCAGAAAAAGAACAATGAAATGGAGATAACTAACCTCTCAGATGCAGAGTTCAAAACACTGGTGATCAGGGTGCTCAGAGAACTCACTGAGTGCAACAACAAAATAAAAAAGACCCAGGAAGAAATGAAGGTTACACTAAGTGCTAATAGTGAAAAATGTATAGGGAACCATCGATAGGTGGGATGACCAGGGTTCAAACCAATGATTTGTAACATAAGGAAGAAATAAGCATTCAACCAGAACAGAAAGAAGAGAAAAGAATTTTTAAAAAACGAGGGTAGTGTAAGGAGCCTCTGGGACATCTTCAAATGTACCAACATCCAAATCACAGGGATGCCGAAGGGAGAAGAGGGACAGCAAGGAATTGAAATAGTGAACGAAAGCTTTTCTAATTTGGTGAAGGAAACAGTCACACTGAGAGTCCCAAACATGTTGGACCCAAAGAAGACCACAGCAAGACACATCAGGATTAAAATGCCAAAAGTTAAAGATAAAGAGACAATCTTAAAAGCAGCAAGAAAAAAGCAGAGAGTTACCTACAAAGGTGTTCCCATAAGACTGTCAGCTGATTTCTCAAAAGAAACTTTGCAGGCAAGAAGGGACTGGCAAGGAGTATTCACAGTGATAAAGAGCAAGGACCTACAACCTAGATTACTCCATCCAGCAAAGCTATCGTTTAAAATGGAAGGGCAGATAGAGCACTTTTAGACAAGGTCAAGTTAAAGGAGTTCATCATCGCCAAGCCATTATTACATGAGATGTTAAAGGGATTTATTTAAGAAAAAAATCAAAACTATGAACATTAAAATGGCAACAAATTCACAACTATCAACAACTGAATCTAAAAAACACACTAAGCAAACATCCAGAACAGGAACAGAATTATACACTTGGAGATTATTTGCAGGGTTATCAGCTGGGAGCGGGAAGGGGGAGAATGGGGAATAAGGTGCAGGGATTAAGAAGCATAATTGGGAGGTTCAAAATAGACAGGGGGAGGTTAAGAATAGTACAGGAAATGGAAAAGCCAAAGAACTTATATGTACAACCCATGGGCATGAACTAATGGGTGAAATTGCTGGACGGAATGGGATTTCCAGGTAGAAGGGTACAAAGGAGGGAAATTGGAACAACTGTTAATAGCATAATCGATATAATAGATTTTAAAAATCAACGAGTTCAAAAACTCTTTTGAGCAGTGGAAAAAAAGGTCTCAATAGGTGTATTGGATCAAACGGAGAGTGCTCTGAAGGTGACTGAAATTTAAACATGTAAGAATAAATACATAGTTTTTTTAATAAATAAATTCTTGTTTTTTGGGTGCCCCCTCATAAGGATTGAACTGTGATTTCTGAATATAAATATCATTCTTCACAATTTTAAGTGTTTTATTCATTTTTAAAGATGCCTTTATTTCTAAGCTGGTAAATTTTCTTTAAAAAAAAAGTACTCGTCTTTCTCCATTCCCCATCTTTCTTTCTCAGTTTCCATTCAGTTTGATCTCTTCAAAAGCAGAGACTCAATACCTTGTACTTTACTTTGTTGGAACTATTAACCAAGTATAATTCTTTAATGGTAGATATGAAAATAAAAATACCTATTAACTAAGTTTTACAACTTGGGTAGTCATAACTAAAGCATTATCAGGTGATTTCTTTTGAAGAAAGTGTTAAAATGTGTGAGGAGGAAGTTTTACTCTTTTGGAAATAAGAATCTCCATAGTGAATTATCTTTTCCAAAAACCCCATCTGGAAACTGACACCTCAAATCTACTGATGTTCCTATTGCATAGAGAAGGTTTTTCTTGCTGTAGAAGTAGGGTTTTGTAATAAATTTGTAACCCCAAGTTTTACCGTTTTAACAGCTTCCATAGTGTGATATATTCAGGATTATAAGAAAAAAATAAACCAAGTTCACAAGTGTGCCAAGGCACAATTTCCACACTAGTTATTACCTTCCTTTTAGGTATTGTTGATTTGGTACAGATTTGCTGACTTTGACTTCATCAAAGCTGTCCTTATATCTATGGGTTTTAAGTGGTAGGGAATTGTATAATTGGACTATTTATCCTAGATGAACTGGGAACTTGGAAGACACACAAACAGGTAAGATCTAGGAATCACCGTCTCCATTCTCTACTCTGAGCCCCCAGAACCTGCCCATGTAGGCAAAGACTCTGAATCATATTAAATACACTGCATCATAGATACTGGCCACAATTGGCTCAAGAGGTCAACATGTGTGTGCATATGTGTGTGTATTTAACTTACATTGGAACCATGGCTTTTGTTACACCGTTATGGAGGAATCATGGCCTTTCCTGTCGGTTTTTGGATCTGTCGGCACTAATATTCTTTGTGTTATTGTACATATGGACATTCTCTTTATTCCATTTAGGGCTCCTAGTGATAAAGACAGTTAGTAAATCTCTCCAAAATGCTATCAAATGCCATCACACACCCCCCTTCTGCTGGTAGAGGCAACTATGAGTTTGAATCCTGTGAAGAATATGGGCTTTTTAGAAATTAAGCTGAGCAATTTATATTACTTTTTGCATTTTTATCCCTCATACATTATGCCTGGTGATGTGTTGTCATGCAAAGTAAGCATCACTTTCCATTCTGTCCTCAAAAAATGCTAAATTGTATCTTTTAATGCTTTTATAACAATTGAAAATAGGCATAATGAGTACCTAACTGAGCAAATGTAGGGTAAACTTCTTGATGTTAAATCAACTGGAAAATCTATTGCAGTGTTTCTTTTTGAATTTTTTAATTGTATTCTTTTCCATTACCATTTAGTCCCCCTTTGCTCCCTTTCCTCCCACAATCACCACTCTGGTGTCCATGTCCATGAGTCCTTTTTCCTTTTTGCTCATTCCCTCCACCCCTACCCTTCCCACACTAGCTGTCATCCTGCTTTCTCAGTCTGTCTCTATTTTGCTTATTTAGTTTGTTCATTAGGTTCCACATATGAGTGAAATCATATGGTATTTTTCTTTCTCTGATTGGCTTATTTCGCTTAGCATAATGTTCTCCAGGTCCATTCATACAGTGGCTGCTACAGATAGCCAAAATACCTTAAATTTAAACTGGGCTTGATGAGAGAGAACCACTAATAATTGGCTCTTCACAATTTTAAATAGCTATGAAGTACTTTCAAACTCTGGGATGTTAGGACTTTTATATTAAAACAATGTCATTCATTGTCAGGATGTGCCTTTGGCTCTTTGAGAACACTTCTGCAATGTTTTTTGTCAGTTCATTAAGGAGATAAAATGTCTACACTTTTAGAAGCCGATTTTTTAAAATTTTACAAATTGGGTATGAAGAATGGATTGACAAAGGCCCAAGTTTTACAAAACACAGCAAACATTAAAATGGAGGAATGCAAAAGAGTCAAACATGATATAGTGCTTCCTCCACCATCGTATGAATTTAAAGTAGGTTCTATATAAAGCCATTAAACAGAAAATGAGATCTGATTATAATGGACCACCCTCTCTATTAGCAAATAAGGTTGTGAATAGAGACCAGATAATAAAGGGAGGGCTTTTTAAAAAAAATTTCTTTTTCTCTCTAGGGAATTTTGAAAAATTATAAAGCCTTCAACATCTTGCTTCCAGGCATTGTAGTCACAGCAGCTTGATGTGTTCTATTATTGGGCCCGGTTTTTCATATGCAGATTCTGTCTCTGGGGAAAAATTTCATACGTGAGGTTAGAGCAGCTTCTTCTACAAATTTGTTAGCTGCCCTGGAGGCGAAAATGAAACATATGCCCTCACTTTCATGTTTCAAATCTTTGGAGGTCTGGAAAGAGGCATTTCCCCCCAATGCAGCTATCCAGAGAATCATTTTCAGTTCGCTTCACTGAAATTGCAACTCCCTCGTGCCCATCAACATGTCTTAGGAAACATCTGCTTCACCATCGGAAGTCTACAAAGGGAACCTACTTTCCTTACGAGTTGCCTTTTAAAAGAATACCAGATCCCATTTATCTCACGTGTCAAGTGTACCTTTATAATTAAGTAGTGAGGGTATTTGAGGGGGAAATTTAGAAAGTGGGTACCTTTGTTATTATTTGAATGTTCACAGTTATTTTCAATTAATCTCTGGTACATTTAGTTTGATTTCTTTGTTTTTAAAATTGTGGTAAAATATGCATAACAAAATTTATCATGTTTATTATTTTTAAAATAATCTGTTTTTTTGCATTCCATTTGACTTCCAATATTAATTAGTGTCAGTATACAACATAGTGATTAGATGTTTATATAACTTAGGAAGTGATCACCCCAATAAATCTGGTCCCCATCTGACACCATACATGTGTATCACAATATTATTAACTATATTTCCTATGATGCACTTTACCTCCCCATGACTATTTTGTAACTACCAATTTGTACTTAATCCCTTCACCTTTTTCACGCATTCCCCAGCCCCCTTCCCATCTGCCAACCTTCAAAATGTTCTCTCTGAGTTTGTTTCTAGTAAACCATTTTAAATGCACACTCCTATGACAGTGTGTTCCCATTGTTGTGCAACCAGTGCCATAATTTATCTCTAGACCTTGCTCATATCTTGCAAATCTGAAACTGTCCCCATTAAACAAAGACTTCCCATTCCCTCCTCCCGTAGGCCCTAGCAACCACCATTCTATTGTAGTTTCTGTCTCTGTGAACCTCACCACTCTAGGTACTTGATATCAATGGAATCATAGAGCACCTGTGCTTTTGTGGTTGGCTTATTTCACTTAGCATAGTGTCTTCAGGGTCCAACCGTGTTGTAGCATTGTGCCAAAATTGCCTTCCTTTTTCAAGTCTGATTAACATTCTATTGTATGTATATACCCCATTTAATTATCCATTCAATTTCCAATCAACACTGGGGTTTCCTTTACCTTTTGACTTTTGTGGATAGTGCTGCTGTGAACCTGACCATACAAATATCTTTTATGACTCTGGTTTTGATTCTTTGGGGTATGTACCACACTGTGTATTGCGGGATCATTGGTAATTCTATTTTTTATTTTTTGAGGAAGCACTGTACTGTTTTCCACAGTGATCGTACCATTTACATTCTCATCAACGGTACACAAGGTTCCAAATTTTCCACATCTTTGCCAATACTTGTTATTTTCTGTTTTTTTAAATAGTAGCCATTCTAATGGGAATGTTGATTTTATGTTTATACAAATAATATTGTAGTGAATAATTTTTTGCTTCAGTTTTATATTTTTCTTAGACTGCATTTCTAGGTAGAACTTTATTACCATAAAGACAAGGCTAATTGTATTATTCTTAGCAAATTGTTTTACATATTATTATTCTAATTTATATTCCTCCTGACAGGATATGTGTGCAACTTTTACCAAATATTTACCAGTATATACTATTATTATTATTTAAGTTTGGGTACTCATTGCTGAAACAGTATACTACTTTAATTTGCAGATTATTATTAGGTAAGCTTGCCTTATTTATAATTTCTGGCTATTGTGTCTATGTGTGTATTTTTGTGAATGGTCTCTATGCCCATTTGTTCATTTTTTTCCATGGATTAGTATTTTTATCATTAATAGTAGGTTTTTATGTCATCTTATCTGTAATTTTTTTCTTCATATTTTAAAAGTGATTTTTTTCCATGTAGAAATTTGAAGTCATAGGCATTCAAATGTGATTGATTTTTCCCCTTTGTATAATAATTCATTGTTTTCATATATAGTGGGTCATTTCTCACTGTCTGTAATGACTTAAATATTTCTCCTAAGGCTGCTGTTGTTTAGTACTGGTTTTACATTTAACCATTCACTTTATTTGGAATTTATTTTGTATTATTACAGGCTTTAAGGAAGTGTCTTTTAATGTCTCAAAAATATCCTTTAGTTACCTATATGTACTATTATTATTTTTTTTATTAAAGACAATCATGTGATAAGGCCTTTATAATAATTAAATTCTTAGGTCTATTGAGTCTTACTTAGGCTCTGAATTCAATTTCACTAATACTGTTGATTCCTACGTGAGTGTCAGTGTTAATTATTATAGTTTGAAAACACATTTCTTATAAAATATAGTTTGGCCTCATTACTACACATCTTCCAAATTGTCTTGACAGTTGTTGGAATTTTGTTCTTCTAGATGAACTTTAGAGTCACTTTTCCTAACTCTGCTAAAGAACATTCCTGAAATTTTGATTGGAATTGCATAGAGTAATCTGAGACTGACTGTTACCTTCATAATATCAGTGCAACATAGATTAAAATTTTATGACTGCCACTTTATTTATCAGTGGTTTAAAGGAGAAATTTCACATTTTTTCTATATTTCGTTTCTACTCACGTACTTAATTATAAATGTACATGTGCTAGACTTTTCTTTCTGTATGTGGAACATCTTCATTGCCTTCATATTCTTTTTTATATATATTCTTTGATTGCTATGTTTATTTATTCACCTTTTTTATTAGAAGTGCCTAGAATGCAATTAGGACCCAAGTGTACCTAGTTAAAAAGTAGCATTGTTGATTTTTATAATTGGGGATAAGTAGTTATCAATATATTTATGCTCTTAAATTATGTCATCAAAAATGTCTTATAAAATTAATTATAATGAAGAATCTTTAATGGCCACTGTTAATATATGTATCTTTTTCAGGCTTGACATATTAGCCAGTGAGGAAAAAATTTAAAAAGGTGTTATGGGATAATGGTATGAAGAAATTATCTCCTCATTTTTAGCATTCTGTATCTCAGAAAATGGAGACATTTTGAATGTTCCAATATTTATTGGGGAAATTTATAGCTACAAATGCATTTTTTCTTTTACATATTACTTTTTTAAATAGAATATTTTATAAGGAATACTGTCTTTTACTATACCATAGATAATTGTATTTACTCAAAAGTTCTCTTGATATATTTCAGTATTTTCAGTAGATTTGGGGTTAAAGAATATTACTCATAAATATTGATCTTACTTTATTATATTTTTTGCAAAGTGTACATACATATTCACCATGTTTTAAAAAGGTAGTGATGTCACATGTATTTTTTCTCAAAATATTGGATGCTTAAAACAAATCATTTAAACCATAGAATCTAGAATTATCTGTGATCAACCTATTTAAGATTCATTTTTCATACTGAATTTAACTTTTGGAGCAGAATAGACGTTTATAGAGAGATCCAAACAGTGACGAAGCACAAAAGTCAGACTGAAACTCATGTGTCTGCCTCCAGTTGATGGTACTAGTCTGTTCCTGGAGAACACTGGTAAAATGTGGCTCCCTTTTCGGACCCACTGACTCTTTAACGTGCACTCTTAACTGTAGACAAACAGAAGTCATATTCTGTAATTTCATGTATAGAATGATTTTGTTAACATCAGACATTGAGCAAACCTACAATTAAACCAGGTTATTGCAGTTGCCATTAAAATATAATTCTTAGAGTGTTATTGGTGCCATTAGCAAAATAAATATTTGTCTTGGCTTTTGAATGCAACCTTAATTATTTAAACACTAATTACTTAAAATTAACTTAATTTGGTTCTTTCATTGATTAAAAGTCTTTGAGGATGATAAGGTAATATTCAAATAAGGGACTGAAAAATAAAATAATTTTATAAAACTATCCATAATTCAGTGTTGTTTTTTCTTCATGGATTTTTAGATTCTTTATTTTTTTTTAATTTACATAACTATCACAGAATTGTCAGTTTACTATGTGAGTGAAAAATAAACATATATGTAATAGTGGTATGAATGTTAAGATAACCACTATTCACAGTCATCTTCTAACATGTCTTTTGACATATCTTATAATACATCACATTAACATGAAATGCAGTGACAAGGATGTGCAATTTAAGATTAGACTAATATAAATGAAATATCTAGTTTGCAAAAATGTTTACATTATTTAATTTTCTAGATGCTTGAATTAATGATTGTTATATATTGCAGGTAATCATAAAGATATTTTTAGATTAAAGTTAACAGAAGGACTCATTTAGATATTTTTCATTTAGAATTAAACTACTAGTCAGTAAAACTAAATATATACATATTTGTTGGGTATAAATAAGTCAACTTGGTATAAATAAGTTTGTAAATAAAATATTTGATATAAATATTTAGAAAGAAAAATTGGAGGTTGTACTTTGTACATATTAGGAACTGAAGAACTGTTTGCTAAAATTAATAAATCAAGAAAGATAGGGTTACATGGGGAATAGTAAATACCTACATGTAAATACCAGGAGTGTTTGTAGCTAAACATACTCAATAGAATTTTGCTTAGAAAAGTGTATTTCCCTGAGGACCACTTCTTGAGGAATAGATTCCTATACAAAAGAGACAAATTTCTAAACTCATTTATTATCACAAACTAATGTCAAATGACAACCTAGTGATAACCTCTGGGCTCACCTTAAGTCCCAAATAAGGGACCACCACATTAATTATTTAATAATTAACTATTGTTTGCTAACATATATTTGAAAGGAGTTTTTCAGAATACTGCTCTACAGTGATTATTTTAAAATCTGTTAGTGTATTATGATAGGTAATATGTTTAAAAGTATGAAGCTTTGCATTTCTTGGGATGTTGAGGTTGATTGTATCCTAGAATATTTGTAAACCATGATTGTAATTCAAAATATGTATTTTCACTTAAATATTATATTATGTTCTTTGATAAGGGTTTGAAAACAAACTGATTTATAAATTAACAATGCATGATAAATTTCTTAATTTTATCTTTAAAAACAGCCTAAGATATATTAAATGCAGAGAAAAATCCCTCAACACTTTTTAAATGAAACCATGATCTCAGTGTCCTGGTTCAAGAAGTCTATCCCTGAGCTCAAAATCATATGTTAGAGTTGGATCACTTTTGATCATACCCATCAATAATTTCCTAAAATAAGTACCCCTAGTACCCAGGAAAAATGACATTGTAATGCATATCCAGAAAAGAGACTTTGAGTGTCATGCCTTCCAACCTCAAGATTCCTAACCATCTCTCTCTACTCACAGAAAGTTTAAATGACTTCATGTTACCACGAGTATGCATTGCATGCCACTAGTTATATATTTCCTATGATGTCAAGCCAGTTCATGGTTGCAGCTTGTTTATTTAGCACTTGAAATATGGAGAACTTATTAGGTGATTTTGCGTCATGGCAAGCTTATGGCTCCAACTGCCAATATCCCTTGATATATCGTAGGACCCAGGCTCTTCTGCAGATGAGCTTTGAATGCAGATAATGCACAATCTCAACATAAGCATAGATATTGTAATTGGATTAGGATACTAAATACTCTGACAAGTACAGTCCTTTTATTTAAATTTCGATTGAACATTTCTTGCACATTATTTATCAGATCTTTCATGCGCATCTCACTGGGTTCCATTTATGTGAAATCATTTGATTATAAATGAGCTTTCTCATACTACAAAATCTTTAAAGAATGGTTAGTATGTTTGTTTCACCCCCCTTTCATTTCATTTGTATTGTAAAGGTGAGCAAATATCTAAGGTACCGCGAGGCTCTCTCTCATCACTGTTCTGTGTTGCTCAGGTCTCCTCCCAGGCGTCTGTCTTCTTGTGCTGAACTCTTTCCTCTGTGGACTTTTATCTTTTCTAATCTATTGTGTTCCACCACAAAATTTCATGTAGATCTTTTATTTTCTAACTCCAAGGAAAGCCATAAAGTGGCTCTTCATTCATTAAACTTTCAAAAAGAGTTAATTAAAAACTCTGTTATGTGCCAGAAGCTCTTTTAAGTTTGTTATCAAACAAAAATCTGTCCCCCTTGGAGTTTATTTTGGTGTAATGCACACGATAAAAGTGAAAATACTATGCGAGCAAATATATAACATTCTGAGGAACTGAAAACATGCAGGAGGTTAACGTGTGTGGCAGCTGAATTACAATTTTAAATATGGTAGTTGGACTAGGTCTCATTGAGGTGTCTCTCAATCACGAACTAATACCTCTAGAGGAATAATGTTCCAGGCTGAGGGGACAGGCAATGCAAGGTGTGCCTGACAGGTTCAAGAAACAGCAAATGTGCCAATGTGGCTGGAGTGAATTAACAAAGGGGAAGAATTCTAGGCAAAGAAATCAGATCACGTTGGGTCTTGTAGGCCATTGTAAAGAATGGCCTAATTCAGAGCAAAATGGCATACCGGTATTGGTTTTTGAGCAGAGGAATAATATGAAATAAGTTTTTAAATTGTTTTAAACCCAGAAAGAAGTTGAGATAATATGCCGTGTACCCCTGTACACCCTTCCACTACATTCATTAACTCATTATTTCTTCCTGTAGTTGCTCATTACATACACACACATACACTCCACATTGCCAAGTCATTCAAAGTTGTCTACAAGCAGCACAACACTTCCTCTTAAACATTTCAGGTGGCATTTTCCAGAAACAAAGACCTGCACAGCCACAGCCCATTACCTCACCTAAGACAATACAGAGCAATTTAAAATTTGCCACATTTTCAAATTTCCCCAATTTTTCTTAAAATGGCATTTTTAGCTGTGTGGTTGTTCTTTAACCCTGAATGAACCAAGGCTCACTCATTTCATTGGCTAAGTTGTCTCTTTATTCTCCCCCGGAGTCCTTTTGCCTCCCTTATTCATCATGGCATTTAATCTTTGGAAGAATTCAGGTCAGTTTTCCTGTAGATCACTCCTCATTCTAGATCCATGTGACAGGCTCCTCATAATTGGATTCAGGTCATAGCATCACAGTATACTTTGTCTCTTTTATGTATTCATTGCTTGGTTAGTTTGGCAGAGAAAGTCAAACTTATATTTATAAAGACCACATGACATTCACTTGTGTATGTCTGTAAGGACAAGCATTGAATCAACAGAGTTATTTCTAAGAGTCATATTTAGTTTAAAAGACAAATGAGACTCTTGGATGAGTGTGATCTTGAGTTCAATAGCCAGTGAGTTTGCCTTGGAAAGTTGCATCTCATTTACCAATTTCAATATTCCCATAGGACAGGCAGTTGACTTCTAAATTTTGGAACATTCTAGTTAGATATGTTATTGATGAAATCACTGGTCAAGTCTGATGACAATTTAATATAGAACAAAACTGGATTGAGTGACCTTTGCTGCAATTGATGTTGGCCTTTCTTTTTGTTAAGTGACTGGACAATTTATCTAACTTATAGGAAATGTTGTGATTGCTAAATGGACTGTCATAAATAAAGATATACACTATTTATCTTGAAAAGGTTCACTGGGCAATAGTAATAAGAGGAGGTCAAGGGGCATGAAATTTCATAAACCTCCTTTTAAAATTCATTGTCCTTCCACACATAAATAGTTGCATTTTCTTCACTTTTAAATATTTACTCAGAGTCCAGTATCACTGAATAGATAATGTGACACCCCATTGTTAGAACATGTTTTGCTAGATCATTACAAACTACTTAGATTTCTGTCTGGGGTAAAAAATAACCTCTTTATTCTTTGAGATTAACTCAGGCTTAGATGATTATTATTATTCAGTTAAGTTGCTCAGGTACTGGACTCTTACTAAGGAAAACTGGATTTACTTCCTTATAATGCCATACATGTTTGGGGTTCACACAGGCTAGAGGAAACAGATCTATAGTGTCACAACTAGTTTGGGGATAAAATGAAAGACTGCTGCTATATACTTGAATTAAACTACTCAAGGGACCTAGTCTTTCTTCAGGAGACTCAAAGCAAGTGAAAGGTATAGCATTCTCACTTTGTGATAGAATGCATGACTAAAATAAACTAAGAAAATATAGCTCAAAAACAGAACTTAAGTTGACAGTTGCTGAAGTTCTTTCTCTAGAAATGATTATACAAACCAAATATATACATATATATATTTAATTTTTTATCCTCACCAAACCAAATATATTTTAACTATTTGTTAGTGAAGCAACTTCCAAGTAGTGAAGCAGTTGTTAGTTTTGACCTAGTATAATTTGCTGTTTTTCGTAGGTAGCTGGTCACCTGTAGGACCAATTAAAAGCGCTGTTCAATACTGCTGTTGCCTGATGTGTCTCACTGACACATGCCAAGGCTGAGCAAGTCTTTCCTGGGCCTCTATAATTTTAAGTATATTCATAATTGTATGAGAAGGATTCTAAAATAATATAGCAGATTTGGATATAGACATCAAAAATTTATATCTGTATGGGCTAAAAATAATGAAATAAAATTTATCTTTCTCCTTGATAGTGAACTTCTAAGTAATAGTTAGAAGAAAATAGAGCTTTTTTCTATTAATAAGTCTGGGTTTTTTTTTTATACTTTATTTACCCATTTGCAAATGTATGTTTCTTACAAAAATGAATTTTTGTTTTTAGGGGATTTTTTTGTTATTCTCTTTTAATAAAATGACTTACATATTATTTATCCCACACATTTCTGTGTATTTAAAGTGTGTCCACTGTTCTTACGGTTATCATTAATCATTTCCATGCTGTTATATACTTTCAAACCATTTCTCCTTACATTAGGGTGTAACATATTAGCCTATTGAAATCCTTGTCCTATTTTCCATAGTTCTTCCTAACTTTACATAATCAGGGAAATTTACTTAAATATTCTGAAATTTAGTTGCTTTATTTGAAATACTATATTTACCAGAAGGCTGGAGTTGAAATTATAATGAAATCAAGATTTAGATTTTAATAATACTTCAGGATATTGACCTGATTCTTTTTTGATGTCTTCATGAGAAACATAAGATCATTATAATTTATTCTGTTCTTTATTTTCTTATTTATCCATTTTTATAGTATAGGTTATTTGTGAATATCATTTATTTAATTTCAATTTGCACTTAATGACAGAGACAACCATGTTGTCAAATACTGACCCTGTTAGTCCATAAACTTTTTGCCTTAGTATCAGACATTCAGTTTCTAAGATTTCAAGTAAGATTGCATAATCATGTTGTACTATATTACATCCTTAGAACAATAAATTAGTAATAATGTGTTTAAAATGAAAATTTGCAGATTTTTTTCTATACTCTGTTTCTGATTTTTGGTTGGAAGGGAGAAAAAATAAAGGAGAGAAAATTTAACACTATGATGAATAACTGATCATGCAGTTTAAGATTTTTTAAAGAGTTTTGTAAAATCTGACTTCTCTTCATGCAATTATGGTCCTATGATAACTACTTCAGAAAGTACATTTTATGTTATCCTTCCAATTGATATGATTTTTATCAATCATATCTTTAAATCCTAATAAAATGAGCTATAGAGAAGAGCTTGAGGAAAGCTAAAGCAGTTATCGAAATACCGCTTTTCCCTGGGAAGGCAGGAACACAATATTTAATGACCAGTCACAAATAGTGCTATATTAAAGGCAATTATGTTCTAAGGATGAGTAAAGGTGATAAAAACTAACTGATTTTTTAACTGCTAAAGTAAATTAGAAGAGCTAACAAGCCTTACTAATCTACCTACTTGACTTTTTGAGTAGACAGTTTTCAATCACTGTCCTATACGTTGTTTTATTTACATGAAAAATTTACATAGACATACACATACATACATAGATACTCATGTGTATATATGTGTATGTGTATATAAATATATATGTAATATATAATAAATATATTATAAATATATACCTGTGTGTATATATGTACATACACAGGTATGTAATCATATTACATACATTATACAGCCACAATAATACTTTGTAAAATTATTTTTCATTTCTATGAGTACAAAGGAAAAAGCATCTAACTCAACCTAATGGAGATATAGGTAGCCAAGAAATACCCCCAAAGTGAGATTTTAAGCTGAAACCTAAAAGTTGTATAGAGTTAGTTAGGTAGATGAGGACAGAGATGGAAGAAGGGACCTGAGGCAAAGATAACTACAGGTGCATGCATCTGGCTGTGGGATGATTTGGTTACCCATTGGGTAGGAGCATAGTCGGTTTTGAAGGAACAGTTGTAAAGGATGCTATTAAAATAGTTTAGAATGGCCTTATGTACTATACCAAAGAGGTTTTTTTTTTTCATTTTTTGATTGGTTGATGATAGGGGCACAATAAAGAATTTTGAGCAAGAGGGAGATAATAGTTAGAGAAGCAACTGTGATATCAAACTGGAGAATGGCTTGAAGTGTGTTCATGGCAAGAGTAAGAGACATTTAGAATGTGTCAATTTATAACTCTTTTATATACTATTACTCCCCATTCACATGTTCATAAGTCTCCTCAAGGACACACTTTATATATCAAATGAGATAATGCCCTTTATTAGAAAAATTCATGCTAAAAGCCTCTCCAATAATAAGTTCTAAGAAAGTGTGTTTCTCTATAAGTGTTTCTATATATTGAGCATATGGTAATAGTCAAAGTTATTATATCTTTTCAATTTTAGATTAACAGATTTTAGATTTCCCTTCCCCAGGAAAAAAGTATGCATTTTTATATCTTGTTCAACCATTCATGAAATACCTTTCATTAATGAAAACCCAGGGCAACTTTTGTATTTAGAAATGGATTTACTTTTTAAGAATTGACTATAAAAATCTTAAAAAGCATTTTTTTGTCATTGAAGTTTTTCTCAAATTTTAGAAACAGCAGTTAAACCTTCAGGCACTTCCTGAAGAATTCATTTTTATTGCTTGTGTGACACTTATAATTTTGTGTTAGATATGTTTGTAGCTTATCATCATCTTAGCAGTAGAACAGGTTTGTATTAAAATTACAAAGTAGAATACTATAGTCCAGTAGTGTTTGTTCGTGTTCCAATCTATGTGAAGTTAGTGGATGATTAGCTTTTAAGTATTTATTTAAAGAATAAATCATTTGTATCATATTATAATATATTTAAACCTCATAAATTATTTCCAGATAAAAGTAATACTGTTGATTATCTGGTTTTAATTGGTTGTTTGCTGATATTATTAGCACAATATGTGCAAAAGCCTCTGGTACAACATGAAAGCTGTAATAAAATCTACTGTAAACCATCCATGAAGGGGACTTTTACAGATGTTGTGATTATGTGAGCCTAGAGGCTACATTGCAATAATTGGCCTCCTGTGATGCTGTAGTTCTGCAATTGTTCCTGGAAGCTCAGTGAACAAGAAGATTGGATTTCACAGTGTTTACATATGTTGACTGATACTTTGTGTTACCAACAACCACATATAATGATGAACAGCAATTTAAGCTTGCATCACTGTTCTTCTGATATAAATGAAAATTATATCCAGTTTCTTTTTTCCCCACTACAGATTCAGCTATGTAAATATTTCTGAAGTGACTATTCAGTAAATATTATTTTCAACACACCACATTTATTCCTTCCTCTGTGCAAATGTACTTAACTCTGCTTGTAACCTCCAAGTCCCTACATCATTCAATTTTTTTTTTTCGATCCTCTAGTGGGAAGTTTTACGCTTTATAACTATTAAGTGGTTATAATAGATATGTTATCAGAAATATTTAACCAGGTTAAAAGATATTTTTCTCCATTTTTTCTCAAAATATAAGTACCCTAGAATGGTTTAAATCTATTTACTCCTTTCCAACTCATATGATATCATTTATCAGATTTAGTTTTTACATTTTTATTCCCTAAATTTTACATAGTTTTATTTTATACAATCAATAGTGGCTTAAATCCACCCAGGTTTTTCATATCTTTGGGTTCAATAACTTTTTTTTATAAACTACATTCTTTAGAAGTTCTATTAGTGAGAATATGTATTTGGTAAATTACCTCAATTTGTGGTTATCTGACAATATGTTTTAGTTCACCATTATTATAAAATAATGCTTTTCACAGTTTACAATTCTAGGTTGATAGATATACTTTATCTCAGCACTTTGAGAAAATTTAATAGATTCCTTTGTTTTTGATGTTCTGCTTCTAGATATGATTTTTCTAAGGATTCACTTGACTTCCTGAGTCTGAATATGAATTAAATTATAGATCAAGTTGGGCAGAAATGGCACCTTGATAATATTGAGATTTCCTGTCCATGAATGTGGAATATCTCTTCATTTATTTAGTTTTTTTTATGTTGTTCATCACTGTTTGGTAGTTTTCTATCTTTTACATATATTGTCAGATTATGCATATGTATATCATTGTGGGGGTGCTCATGTACATAGTACTGTGTTTTTCATTTCAAATTCCACCCCTTCGTTGTTGATATAATGGAAAGCAATTGACTTTTGTTTATTGCAACTGAGATTTTTGTCTATTCTTTCAAATTTCCTTTGTAGGTAATCATGTCATCTGCACACAAAGGTAGTTTTATGTTTTACTTCCCAAGCTGTATGCCTTTTATTTTATTTTCTTGCCTTATTGCATTAGCTTCTACTTTTTCACCATTCTGTATGCTGGTAGCTGTAGATTTTTTGTATTTATCTATATAAATACAGATAATTTTCTGTGTATGTAGTTTACTAAGACTTTATCATGAGTGAGTGTTGGATTTTGTCATGTTTTTTTTTTTGCATCTGTTGATAAGATCATGTGATTTCCTTTATAGTTGTTGATGTGATGGATTACATTGATTTATTTTCCAGTGTTGAGCCATCCTTGCGTACTTGGGATAAGTGCTGCTTGGTTTTAGTGTATCATTCTTTTTATATGTTTTGGATTTTATTTGATAACATTTTGTTGAACATATTGCATCTAATATTGGGCTATAGTTTTCCTTTATTATAATGTTGAATCTAGTTTTGGTATTAGAGTAATTTTGGCCCCATATAATAAGTTAGGAAATATTACTTCTGCCTCTCTCCTCTTAAAGAAATTATAGAGCATTGGCATAATTTCTTGCTTAAATGTTTTGTAGAATTAGCTAATGAATTCATCTGAGCCTGATACTTTTTGTTTTGGAAATTTATTAATTATTAATTCAATTTCTCTAACCAATATAGGTGTATTTAGATTGTCTTTTTTTTTTTTGTATATTTTATTAAGTATGCTATTACAGTTGTCCTGTTTTTCCGCCCTTTAACCCCTCTGCCCTATACCCCATCCCATCATCCCCACACCTCTTAGTTCCTGTCCATGGGCTGTACACATCAGTTCTTTGGCTTCTTAATTTCCTATACTATCTTAGCCACCCCCTGTCTATTTTTTTTTTTTTGTCAACATTTTCCCTCCACCACTTTCCCCAGCCCCACCCACACCCACCTCCCACTCTCAATCCTTCCCCCATTTGGCTTTGGCGATGTGTCCTTTATGCATGTTCCTTGATGCATAAAGGAACCCTCCCTTTTCCCTGTCATTGTTCTCATTCCTCCCCTCCAGTTACTGTCAGTTTGTTTTTTATTTCAATGTTGCTGGTTATATTTCGCTTGCTTGTTTATTTTGTTGATTAGATTCCACTTATAGGTGAGTTCATATGCTACCTGTCTTTCACTGCCTGGCTTATTTCACTTAGCATAATGCTCTCCAGTTCCATCCATGCTGTTGTGAAGGTTAGTAGCTCCTTCTTCCTTTCTGCTGTGTAGTATTCCATTGTGTAAATGTACCATAGTTTTTTGATCCACTCATTCTTGTGCTCTGAGAAAATGTTTGATATGATTTCAATTTTCTTAAATCTGTTGAGGCTTGTTTTGTGTCCTATCATGTGGTCTGTCTTTGAAAATTTTCCTTGTGCATTTGAAAAGAATGTGTAGTTTGCTTCTTTGGGATGAAAGGTTCTATATGTATCAGTTAAGTTGATTTGATCAAATGCGTCGTTCAGTTCCACAATATCTTTCTTAATATTTTGTTTGGATGATCTAGCCATTGCTGACAGTGGGGTATTAAAGTCCCCTACTGTACGTGTGTTGCTGTCTATATCTTTCTTGAAGTCCTCCAGGATTTTCCTTATATATTTGGGTGCTCCTGTGTTGGGTTCATATATGTTTACAATGTTTATGTCTTCTTGATGGATTCTTCCTTTGAGTATTATGAAGTGTCCTTCTGGGTCTCTTTTTATAGCCTTTGTTTTGTCTGGCATAAGTATTGCTACCCTGGCTTTTTTTTTCCTGTCCATTTGCTTGGAATATTTTTTTTCAACCCTTTACTTTCAGTCTGTGTAAGCCTTTTGTCCTGAGGTGGGTCTCTTGTAGGCAGCACAAGTGCAGGTCATGTTTTCTTATCCATTCATCTACTCTATGTCTTTTAATTGGAGCAGTTAATCCATTTACATTTAAAGTTATTATCGATAGGTAGTTATTCATTTTTTCCCTTTGTACTTGTGTTCTTCTGTCTCTCACTCCTTTTCTTCATTTTCTTAAAGCAGTCCCGTTAGCATATCTTGCAATGCTGGTTTGGTAGAGGTGTATTCTTTTAGCCTTCTTTTGTCTGAGAAACTCCTTATTTTTCCTTCCACTTTAATCGAGAGCCTTGCTGGGTAGAGTAGTCTTGGTTGCAGGCCTTTTCTTTTCATTATTTGGAATATTTCTTGTCATTCCCTTCTAGCTTGTAGTGTTTCTGTGGAGAAATCAGCTGCTAGCCTTATCAGGGCTCCCTTGTATGTTACTCCCTGTTTCTCCCTTGCTGCTTTTAAGATTCTCTCTTTGTCCTTGATATCTGCCATTTAAATTATGATGTGTCTTGGAGTGGGTCTGTTTGGGTTCCTCTTGAATGGGACCCTCTGTGCTTCCTGGAATTGTGTGACCTTTTTTCTTCTCAAATTAGGGAAGTTTACCATCATTACTTTTTCCAACAGATTTTCTATCCCTTGCTCCTCTTCTTCCCCTTCTGGTATTCCTATTATACAGATATTATTACATTTCATGTTGTCCTGAATTTCTCTTAACCCCTCTTCATGCTTTTTGAGCCTTTTTTCATTTTCTTGCTCTTTCTGGGAGTTTTTTTCTACCAAGTCTTCCAGCTCACTGATTCAATCCTCTGCTTCATCTAACCTGCTTTTGATTCCTTCTACTGGGTTCTTCAATTCAGAAATTGTATTCTTCATTTCCTCTTGGTTCTTGTTGAAACTTGGTTCATAGTTTCTTTGTCCTTTTTCAGGCTGATATAGTTTGCAGTAAGTTCCTCATAGTTTCCCTGTAGTTTTTTGTAATTCTCACTGAGTCACTGAGTTTTCATTGAGCTTTCTTATAATTATTGATTCAAACTCAATATTTGATAGTTTATTTGCCTCTATTTCATTTACTAGTATTTCTGGGGATTCCTCCTTTCCTTTCAATTGGGGGTTGTTTCTTTGTCTTCCCATTATTTGTCTGCCTGAGCAAAACCACAAAGTCCAGGAAACAAACCCACATCGCAGAAATAACTACCCCCTGCAATCCCACTATCAACAGCAAATGAACCAGTCTTAATAATACTGTGAAGAGATTTAGACTATTATAAGAAAGGAGAGAAATAAACTATAGTATAAAATCTAGTGACTTAATATTCACCAACTTAATGGACAAAAAATAAATGTTAAAAAGCTATGTAGTAAAGAGAATATTGCAAATCATGGAGAAGACCACAGTGGATTTCGTCTCAGTAGCCTCTAGAATTTAACACTGTTTTTTCTTTCTAGATCCACCTCTGGTAAAGTCAGATGTTGACCCTGGCTGAATTTAGGCAGCCTGTTCAAGACTACCCAGGATCTACTGTCTGTGGCTGTGTCCTTCCATTGTTAATCTAGTCACTCTGAGCTCAGCAGTCAGGCTTAAGCACCCTAGGGCAGGGCAGAGTCCTTCCTGGGGTTTGGGTTAATGTTTCCCCTCAGGCTGCTGCTGCTTAGAGGGTAGCAGTCTGTGTGAGCTCAATGGCAACTGCCCCATGGGGGATTACTCAGCACCGGGATCCTGGCAGCTACTCTCCCAGTTCTCTCCCCAAAGTCTCTGTCCCCAATCTCTCCTCAGGCATCTCTAGCCCACTCTGCCCCTGCCTTTGCTGGAGCCCAGGGTAAGTGACTGCAAACAAAAATTTATGCGTTGGCCCTTTAATCAGTTCTTATAGCCTCCAGGTACCCTGACAGAGAGCAGCCCTGCCGCTTTTCACAGCTGGCTGTTATCTGTACTTTTTGGGCTCTGATGCTGTAGGCTGGGGATCCCTGCTTATGATTTAGACCCTGCTCTTCTCAGGGAGATCCAACTGACCGCTTAAATATCCCTCTGGCACTGCTGCCTGTGGGTGCCCAGCCAGCCTTCTCACGTCTCCTCCACACTCCTTACCAGTCAGGTTGTGCTGAACTGATTTGATTCTTCTGCCTGTCTGAGGTTGTAAAACTTCTCTCTAGGTGTTGTATAGTGGTTTGTTCCTGGTGATTTCTCCACAATTTAGTTATAATTCCAGATTAGTCCTGGGAGGAGGTCAGTGTGACTTCTATTCACTCCTTTGCCATCTTGATTTTCCTAGATTGTCTATTTCTTATGTATGTCTGGCAGATTTTGTTTTTCAAAAAAAAAGTCCATTTATCTAAGTTATCAAGAGTGTTGATATAGACTTGATTATAGTATTTTTTTTATTATCCTTTTAAATTTCATGGGATCTGTAATGATGTCCCTTCTTTCATTTCTAATATTAGTTAGTACTTCTTGCTTTTTTAAAAGGGTCCAGCACTTTTATTTTATATTGGACCCTGAAATTTTTGTGTTCATACTTAACTCTAAAGGTATATGTAGTTTACAAATATGAGGTCTGTCCAGAAGGTATACAGGCACATAATATGAAAAAGACATTTATTGAAGAAGATACAAGAAACATTGTACATTGGACAATGACATCTCAGTCCCCTTCAAAGTAGGCACCTTGGGACCTCACACAGTTCCCTCAATTGCCATCAGCTGCCGTATCATATTTTCCTGAATCTCATCACCATTCTGAAATCTTTTCCCCTTAAAAGGTGATTTTAGTTTTGGGACAATCCAGAAGTCACAGGGTGCCAAATCTGGGCTGTAGCAGGGGCTCAGTCACCTGGGTGATTTGATGTTTCACCAAAAAACTGCCCAAGATGAGATGTTTGAATGGGCGTGTTGTCATGATGAAGCTGCCAGTCACTAGTTGCCTATAACTATGGCCTTCTGAGTCATCTGAACAGTTTTTGTGAAGGAATGTTCAAACCTAATGCAAGATTTGAGGCAGATTCATTACTCTACTTGAGCAGTCATTATGAGTGCGGTGGCCACACAGTACACATGCTCACTTAATGGTGTTTACTGCCCCCACTGACTAGTACAGTAAAGCTGTCATTGTTCATGCAGGCACATTCCAGTCCACTCTACTTGGTTGTCAGGCTACACTGATGTCATGCAAACTGTTCTTGTTTTATTAACAGTGGCTGGACTTTTTCTGGACAAATCTTGTATATAGTTTTAAGAATCTGCTACATAATTTGATAATTTCTGTTGGCTTTGTTTTGAGTTTTATTTTGAAGAAGAAGAAGATTTAATATTCAATTATAATATTGAGAATACATATTTGTTGTATTTAACTGTTCAACCATTTGTGTGCTAACAACTGAAGCATCAATTCTTCCAACACTTTGACCTAAGAAGTGTTTTCTAGAAGAAATTATCTTTCATAAGTTGGGGGACAGCTTCATCTACAATCACCTACTAGTCATATTCACGACCCGCTTTGACAGTTATCTTCATTATCTGAAACAATTTTCATTACATTCTCCTGCTACTTAAGTTTTTCCAAGAGAGAAACCTGTTCTTCACTATTGAGATTTAATCAATTCACCAAGTCCTATTAATTTGTTTTTTAAATAGTTTAGCAAATAACACACCTTCCTTCATTCCCATTGCTATAATTAAGCCCTCATACTTTCTGTACTGAGGTCCTATTCTGTCTGGCCTCTCTATCTTAATACAGTGCTGAAATGTTTCTCAATAGAAGTCATATTGTATAAAACTTCCCCAGTTAGAGAGGCCTTGAGGTTAAAGGTCTGCACTTTAGCCTTTAGGTTAAAGTACAAATTCCTTCACATGTCACAGAGCCATTCATGATTTGGCCACAGGTCTTTTCCTCAGCCCTCTGATGTATAATGTCTATATACATTCTGTCATGCAAAAACTGTTGTATTTCCCTGAAAGTGGCTTGTTCTGGGAATATCATTGTGCCTTTGCACTTTTATCTCTGCCGAGAATGTCTGCTTATCCATTGCTCTTTGGTTAATGTCCCTCCTAAAGACTTAAAGAAAGACTCTCTTTCTTAAAAAGATTTTTATGACCTTCCAGGAGAATCAAATGCTCCTAGTTTTGTGCCTCACAATTTCCCCTTTTCCATTTTTACAGCAGCATATCCTCACTGTAAAATTATTATTTATTTCCTATGTTGATCTATTTGTATTACATTTCCTTATAGGCAGAGACTTTCCTAAATGCAACTCTAGCACCTGGCATGGGACTCGGTATGTGCTAGACTAAGAACTTGACAGAATAAATGAATAAACCCAGGAAACCAACTTTGTAAAACCAATTTGGATTCTAATAATAAGCATATTTGTACCAATTTAATAATTTGATTGAATTCCTCTGTATTTCAGTATTCCTAAATTGACTATATTTTTAATTTAAACCTTCTAAACAGAGAACTGTTTAAGTTCTTAGAATCGCAAATAAACGCATTTGTGAAGGAGGCCAAGTACCCATCTTTGCCTTCACAAGTAGGGCTAGTTCACAGGTTTGTTTTTTAAAAGAAGACTTGATAAAAATGACCATAGTAAATGTTAAAGTGACAAAGCACTATAAAATATTTAGTAAGTATAATGTGATTTTTCTCATTGCAAGTAATCAATTCTATTAATATTTTAGATTTTCACTTTTAGATGCATTTTTTTCATTAAATTATGAAAACTAGTCATTTTAAAAGAAAAAATATATTCTTTCTCTTATGGAAAGCTAAAGAGATTAATAATTGGTAAGACCATCAAAATAACTTTCATTCAAAATTACTTCGTAACTAGATAAAACATATATAAGTGATTCTTACTTCTAGAAAGTAGACACCATGGACATGAGGCAGTGATGATAATCGATATTATCATATTTTAAAAATAAGAGCAGAGGAGAAGGAATAAATCTTTCTTATAACTTCTTAGCTGACCACCAGCCTCCTCCAGAAAGTATAGTTTAACACCACCTCCTAGAGTGGTGTTCACCTCATTTCCAAATGATAGAGCATGGATAAGGAAATTAGTCACTTTACAGTGGAGAAGTCTGGCAAATACTACCTTAAACAAATGATCAAGGTGAAAATCCCTAGTGGTATCATGTTGAAAGTATGTACCCCTTACATATTGGGATGAGAATGGCACTCCATCTATGAGATACTTGTTCATAAAACTAATAACCACAGACTAATCATAAGAAAAGCATAAGACAAACCCAAATTGGGGAACATTCTACAAAATATGTTACTAGTACTCCTTAAAACTCTCAAGGTCATCAAAACAAAGTCGGAGGAGCTGTTACAATCTAGAATTTCCTAAAGACACCTAAGTACTAAATGCAATGAGAAAATTCTGAATTGGGTTTTAAACAAGATATTAGTGGGAAAAAATTGCTGAAATTCAAATAAAGTGTGGAATTCAGTTAATAGTATTATACCAATGTTGGTTCTTAATTTTGACAAATGTGCCCTGGTAATAGAAGGTGTTAACATTAGGGAGACTTGTGGAAATGCTTGGAACTCTTTATATAGTCTTGACAATTTTTCTACAATTCTGTAATTACTTCAAAATAAATGTTTATTTATAAAATATAAGGGCAAATGCAACAATTAATAATGCTAAGTACAGTTTTTAATTAATTAAAAGGTCAATTAAACATGGTATAAAATTCATGCAAACATATTAAGCTACTTATTTTATTTGAAAATAAATGTGTACTCTTACTTAGTATTTTCAGTCAGGAGAAGGCTTTGCTTCATAAGTTTATTGCCACATGTTTTGGTACCTTGAGCACAATAAATGCAGGGATTAATTTTAATCTAACAAGTTGGTCAAACAAGAGATGTAATTTATTATTAGCACATTAGGACAGCTATTGTATTAAAAACAATTATCTACAATATCCAACATGGAATGTGAAAAAATCATGAGATGTTAGTTTTTGTGAAGGCTGTGTGGGTTAGATTTTTTGTGTTCCTAACAAGTCGGGGTGTCTCTCAGAGTAAATAGTCTGAGAACCTTCGAAGTCCTATAGTGTCAGGTCATATCAGTCTAGTCTGCATTAAATGTCTGACAAATGGTTTACATTTCAAGTGGTTGAATGGGAAAGAATGTGGTAGGTGCCATCAAAATTAGCTATATGCTCAAAGTTTATGTCATGGTGGAATAGTCTATCATTTTTATCATATTTGAATTTTATTTTAATGCAGACCCTTGTAATTCTTTATGGTCAGCTTGAAGAGATCCCTAAATGCAATGTGGGGATATTAGCTAGCTGGTAACCCTAGCACAAGATTGGGAAAACAGATCTCTGTGTACTAATTCAACTCTGCATGTTTTACAGGAAATGATAAGTGAGTTTGCACATCACTTGGTACTTAGTCTTCATGTGACCATGTTGTAGTTTGTGTCTGGAGTGAAATGGCAGTTTCTAAGACAAATTATAGTCTCAAGAAAACATATTATACACTAGGAGGAATATGTTAAAATGCAATAACTGAAAATAAAATCTGAAACAAGAATGGATAGTATTAGATTACAAAAGGAGTGCAATATTTATTCTTAATTATTTGATATTCTCAAAGAAGCATTGCTCCCAATTGCTCTCATCCTGAAATTGATGAGATACTTAAAGAACATGCAGAAGATAAATTTGATCTCTTAGACTTAGGTGAATGTTCCCAGTGGATGATAAATTTATTTCCAGTTGCTATAAATTTCAGCTAAGAGATAAGAAAACACAGTACCGGTAAAACTGGGTTTGGTGTTACATTCTAAACACCTCAACTATTTATTATTGAACTGCCTTGTAAAGATAATGAAAGTCAATAAAGCATTGCTAAGTATCTCATCTATTAGAGCTATAAATATTTATATGCCTTCGTTAATGTTAATGAAAGAGACTAGGTAAACAAATGTCACTGGCTATAAATTAGTTTAGAAAAGCAATAATATATAGCACAGTGTTTTAAATTGTAAAATTTCTTGATCTTCTTCCTTTGAATGAACCTTAATGTAGTAGCTGATTTCTTCAATAAGGATGAGGAGTCGGGACTCCTAATTGCAGAAGTACATTTCTAACCTCAATGGTGGTATTTTTGCAGAATTATATTAAAAAGGAGCAGTTTGCATTGTATACCTCAAGGAACAAAATCATAGTGACACAAAAGATGGCCATTAATTAAGGATGGATTACTATGTTTTAAAGCACTGGCCATGTAAGGAGAAATGCCACTTTTGAATAAATGGCTTCTTCTGTTTGATCTGACCTCCTCCCACTTAGATGTGCATGCGATAAATCACAATGTGCAGCAGCAGCAGGGATCCTTATTAACAGCAACATCTAAGTCTTCTGGCAATCACTGCAAGTGCAAGTGACATGCACAGAGATTTTCCTTATCAGCTGAGGAATGTGATTTTTCTATCAGAATTTCTTAGAAATGGATATAGAATTTCTGGGTCGTGCATCTAAGCACTTCATCTATTAGATAGTGTAGAAGTTCTTGGAACAAGCTCTATCTGTCAAGCCATTATTATGACGATTTAGATTGAGTGTTATCTTATGATAGGTATGAACTTGAAACAAAAAGTATATACTGTATAATATATTTTTCTTAGGCAATAGACAAAGGATCAAATATTTACAATGTAATCACTTTGAAAGAGGAATCAAACTTCTAATGACAACTTAAAAAAAAAACGTATTTTTCTTTCCCCACCATACTTGTTACATCAAAGAATGTTGACTCTGATCATGCTTTTTCAATTATATTTTTTCAGTTATTTTTAGTTCAGTTGCTTTTATACTACCTCTGAATTTGACATCTTCCTCTGAAAATCACAAGTAGACAATAAACAAGAATCAGTAAGGTTCAGTTTTGATTTTACAACTCTTAAGTACTCCTAAAGTTAGAAGTTAAAGATTTGCTTGAAGGAACAAAAGGAGTGTGAACTTGGGAAGCCTGGGTTGAAGTCCTAGATTAAGCCCTCTGTGACCTTGGACATGTCATTGATCCTTGAGAATTAGCACCCACATCTTTAAAATAAAAATAACCATGCTGGCATTATCTAACATAAGGATTTTGTGTGTGTGTGAGGACCAAAACAATGTAGGCACGTGAGCTTTAGAAAGAGGAAACACAAAGAAATTAAAGGTTGTTTTATAAATATTATTGCTGAGGAAAGAATAAAATTATTTGGATCACAGATAGTTTGGGGGCAATATGAAAACTTTCTTCAAATCTATTCTTTGTTTCTGTGATCAACATAGTTATTCAAAAACTGGTTTATATAGATAATATATACCTCACTTTACCTTTAGCTTTCCCTTTCCCTTCCTAGAGGTTTTAGCATCATAATTTTAAAATATTTATTATTTCAGATTTACTTTAATCAATGAATGCTCCAATTTCACGGTCCATGACAACCTGGATTCCTCTCCATGATTGATGACTTCTTGATTGGTACCCCAGTTTTCCTTCTATTCTGGGCCCACCTGTGCACAAACTCGCACCTTTTCACACATTTTCTGTAAAATGTCCACTAATGGCAAGCACTCAGTGAGTGCAGTAAACATAGCCTTGGGAAGTCTTTGGGAAGGCACAGGTAAGGGGCCATACTAGCCTGGTTTGGCCCTTGGCCTTCTTCCCTTTTCCTCAGGCTCCGTGCCCTGCCACAGGCCTCCACCAGGCCGAGCCAGGAGCCTGAAAGAAGTGTAACCACTTCCATCACTTACCACCACCACACCTAACACAGCCCTGTCTTCCCAACCAGCCACCCCGTCAGTCTGATCCGACCTTCCAGTGTCCACATGTTGCGGTGTATAAAATGTCCTCCTCATTATGTCAGCAAAATGTAAGAAATGCCTAAATATTTCCAAAGAGTTTTTATTTTCTTTCTTTGAAGATCATGAATGCCTTTGTTTTTCTTCACCATTAAGTGCTTCTTAGTGTCCTATTTGCATATAGGAAAGTTATACTTAGCCATTTTCTTTTGACTATCAACACAAATCATGGCTTTCCTTTATGATTTTGGTGCCAAAAGAATAAAAACAGTATTTAGAGCTTTCTTATCATGGTCTTACACTAGCTTTGAACAGCCCTAGAAATTAAAACCTAATTAAAATCCATATTTACTATATCAGATGTATTAAATATTATGAAATGTGAAGAACTTTGCTCTAATTCCTATCATGTAGACTTAATGTATTATTATTACTCAAAATACATTACATGCATCTATGACTTTAGCCAAATGATATCTTTATTTACTCTTTGTGTATATTAATCTTCAGAAAAAAATTCACCCAATGTCTATGAATGCCATTTGATACTTCATTACCTTAATATTCATCTTAAAATTTGAGTGTAAATTAGGAGTGTTAAACTGCATTGTTGAACTTTAAGGGCTATGTAATTACCATGTGAATGTTTAAAACTTAACATATTTAAATCTGATTAATATAATATGAGAAGTGATAAATATACTACCATTTGAGTGTAAGAAAGCAGATAGTATTGGTTCCATTTTTCTGATCATATAGTTTTCATTTTAAAATGGAATATTTTTATGTATATATCCACTTTTCATCTATAGTTAAATATATCCAATGAGATATTTATATTATACACAAAACACTGGGCTCCTAATGCCTTCTCGTGAGTCAGGACTATCATTATCCATCCAAAAACTAATGCTAACAATTTTAGCATCATAGCACACTGCTTCCATTTTTATTTCTTACATATGCAGATGAAATGGGAAATCATTTTGAGGCTAATCCATAAAGCTTGTGCTTGAGAGTCAATTAATTATAATACTTTTTCCCTCCCCCTTTAATATACAGGAAAAAAAATTGTTACTATAACATTATAGACATTTCAATAACTCTCACTAACTAATATATTCTCAAATGCCAAATAAGTGATAAATTACTGTGACTATAGAAAAGAAGAAAAGCCTCCCCAGAAAGACTGGGGGACACTCCAGTGGGGTACTACCAAGAATTTGAACAGGAAATGTGTATGGCACAATCAGCTGGAGATGGAAGGCATTTCAGGTCAGGGATCTGAACATGTGAGAAGCAGAGGGTTACCATACAGAAAATGTTGTAACCCACAAAGGTAAGAAAGTCCAGTAAGTTTAGCCTTTGGTAAAAATAAGAATTTAATTTGGTCTTCTAAGCAGTTCTGTAAAAGGACTATACAATCAACTGGAAAAACTTTGTCAAAAAAAAAAAAAGGAGTGTATTTAGTTCATTTCTCATTTCTAAAAACTTTTGTATTCTTCAGGAGACATGATGAGGCACTGTGCTATGCCCTCTGTGGAAAGAAAATTTTATGAAATTGAAATTCTTGTCTTTGGGAACAGTGTCATTCCTTAGAACTTTACATTGTAGAAAATAATATGGACATAAATACCAGTAATGTAAGAAAGGTCCGTTATCAATTCTTTAAGCGAGAAGCCAAGACAATATTACAGGTGTTCAATAGAGGGATTAAAGAAATAATACAAGGGAATGTCCAAAGAGATCCTACAAAGAGGTGAGAAGGGAAGACCAGGAACTGAGCCCTGAAAAACTTACCTTTGAGATATTGATTAGCCTATAAAAGAAAATATAATACAAGAAAATTAGTACAGTAACAAGAAGGGGGAAGGAAAGAGAAGGGAGGAAAAGAGAAAAAGAGAGAGAAAGAGAAGTTTGTAATCTGCAGTATCATTAATAACATATAACTTACTTTTTAAGATATGAACTGAAAAATACCTATGAATAACAGATAGATCATGAGCAGTTTTCTTAGGGGAAGAAGCCAGGGTAATGGAGATGTTTGTGAAGCTTAATTTCTACCTTATCAAGAGCTGTGTAATTGTTGCTATTCAAATCCCACATCTTTGTCAAGGATGTTGAATTTCAGCACTGACTTTCTAGAGGGCTCATGGCTTCAGACCTCATCTTCCACCTGCTTTGAAGAAACTGCCTTTTGTTTACTGCAGGATGCATTTTTCTTCCCAGTGACATTCAGCATTACATCCACCAGCTCAGCCCCATCACTACTTCTCTCTTCCTCCAAACACATGCTTGAAAGTGATACAAGAGAGGGAAACCATTCATGGGCTTTTACATTTCATTACTTTTGAACCCATATATCCTAGATTTTGATCACTAAATGTCATTTAAGAAATACCAACATCAACATGAAGACATATTGGTCAGTGTATGTAAGTCAAGATTTATTTTCTGACTTGCGGAGCTATGAGTTGAAAATTAAACAGTGGGCGTAACAACAGGGCTGATATTGACATAATTTTAAGTGGAGTAACTCCCACTTATAGTACATGGATCTGTCATTCCTGTTTTTTCAGTTGCTACTGTAGGAATCAGTTTCGTAGGAAACACCAATTCTTTGAGAAGTTTTTATTAGAGGACAGGACCTAGCATAGCAAAGAAATGGCCTTGTTGAGAATGAGATGGGATTGTTTTGTTAGTTGGTGATAAGAGAAATGTCTTCAGAAGCTGTTCATGCATTCTCAAACTGTATGCTTAGTTACAGTTAATCAGTAATTAACATTGGCTAATACTATTGGAATATTTATATTTAAGGGACTATTTTTATTATATAGTTACATAGGGTAGTTTGAGGTTGCTAAATATGTCTGGAGGCATCCTAGTGTACATGTGTCTTTGAAATCATATTCTTTGTTGGCATTTTCTAAAAATCTGTGTGAGGCGTATAGGTTACACCTTTGGAAATGATTCATCTGAAGAAACAGTCTTTCAACTATGGTTCATATGCCCTCACTGCCATTTGATAATCTTATAGTAAGTTCACTGCCATAGGCTACTTACATGTCCTTTCAAAGCCATGAAGGTGATTAACTCTGGATCCAGTGTTAGGCAGTACTCTGTAGATGGAGTTGAAAGCACATTTACTGTTGTTGTTGTTTTATGAATAATTAAAGGTTTTCAGTACATGTGTAAATGTTCTGTGTTTTATACATGAACTATATGATATAGGCACAGTATAAAATATCTTTAACTTTAAATATTCTAAAAAAGCTACTGATATATAGGCTTGGAAGAATAATCCCTTTAGTGTTAATCTTATGAATAAGAATCAATTTCATGTTTAACATAGTTTTACTCTGCACTGTGTGTCCTGTGGTATGCCACACTGTACTTGGTTTTCAAATTTTTATTTTACATTTCTTTCATATTAAAATTATACATTATCATACTTGAAGCAATGCATGGTAAATATTCAAAATCTCCCTCTAAAGGGATTGCCAAAGGATGTTGTGTGGATCTTCTATGAAAATAAAATTATGTGTTCAGATTTTCATAAGAACAAATATGTGCCCATGTATTTGACACTCAATAAGCAACACTATCTCTTCACTTTAAAATCATATCTCAGCAGTGAGAATTTTTTCCAGAGAGACGCTTTTTAAAATCCTTAAGTAACAAGTGGCATTGTTCTTAATAGATGCCTAATTGTGCAAATACTCACCTATCGAGTTTGCAAAAAGGCCTGGCTGCATAGTAACATATCATAAACATAATGTACTGTGGATTCTAACACTAAAATATGCTGGACGTAGCGTG
This sequence comes from Mormoops blainvillei, assembly GCA_004026545.1. Taxonomy (NCBI): domain Eukaryota; kingdom Metazoa; phylum Chordata; class Mammalia; order Chiroptera; family Mormoopidae; genus Mormoops; species Mormoops blainvillei. Next base: position 369,187 of record PVJD01000490.1, read on the forward strand.
TTTCTTATCACTTGTGGTAATTAGGATGATCAAGTATACAATGCTTTTTAATAACATTTTGAAGCAGAAGGGTAGAATGCTATGTGCCATAATTACTTTTGTCAACAAGGTTTTTCTATTTCCATGAGCACGAATTAGATTCCTTTATAAACACTCTCTCTGAGATTTAGTCTACAGTTTGATTTCTTCTGTTACATCAGCTGATTACTTTTCTCTTTTACCAGGTGCATTGATTGCTGTTTGGGGTAATGCTTGTATTATTTATTTAGGTCAGGCAGTTGAATTTACTCTAATTTCATCAATAAAATTAAGTAGACTACAAAATGATATAGTAAAAAAATGATTTTGGGATATTGGAAAGAGGACAAATTTTTAAACTCAAGCAATGAACTTTCAGAATTCAGTATAAAGATGTAATTTTTATTAATAACTATGAGGCATTATGGAAATAGTAACAACTCTTAATTTTATGAATTGTACATAAACATATGCAATATACTTACTTGATAAATCTTCCCCAGATTAAGACCTTATTAAGAAGCATCTACTCTCTGTCAACAGCATGGTTGGCCCTTTTGGGAATGCACACCTATCTCCCCTCAAGGAAGTTCAATCCTCATAGATGAAAGCTTATTTTTCTGAAAAATAACTAAACAACTAAACAGGAAAATATGTCAATGTGTATAATGGAGCAAGACTACAATAGGACAACATATGCAGCACAAGACTATAAGGGATTTACTGTCAAATTATCTGCATAGGGAATAAATATAGGATTTCAGCAGAATAAGCAAGTTCAGCATATTGGTGAGGGACAAAGTTAAATATGAACTGTTTTAAAGGAAATTAATTAGATATACAAAAAGGCCAAAAAGAGCATTTTCAAAGATGTAATGGTCAAAACAAGTTGCAAAATGCGACCATCTAGGTATGGTATGTTCTGGCGATGGTGGAGAGGCTGTTTTAACTGGAGTAGAAACTTGATGTTACTACTCCAGTTAGAAACTAAAGGAAATAAGAATGAACAGGTCAACTGAGATTGCCTCGTGGAGGGCAAATGGGTGCTGCGCTACAAGATCAATAGCTGAAGAGCTGTCAGCAAATTGAGAGACTCTCAGGAGACAGAAAATAAAACATAAAAGGGATATTCAGTGAAAGATGTAGTGCGAATATGAATGACCAGCAGGCTGCAAGAAATAAGTAGATTATTGATGTAAAGATAAAGGAACAGAACCTGAGTTGTAACTACCCATCAGTGTTCAGGAGAATAAATATTTACTTTTCTAAAATGGGTGAGGAGTGTAAGCTGTGGACAGAAACACTGTATGTGTAATTCATATTTCAAACCAAAGATGAGGAACTGGGAAAATAACATAATAGTCAAACAGTAACTTTAGAACATTTGCATCACAATAAAGTATATTGTAATACATTAGATAATATTTTGTATTTTAAAACATTCACTTTAAAAGACAAAAAATAAAAAAAGGAAAAAATTAAGATGAAGGAATTTAGAATACATGTGATATCCTCCAGAAGTTCCATTTTATTTACTTTATATAAAGAGAAACCCCAAAATATAGTTAATTACGAATATAGCCCTGGCCGGTGTGGCTCAGTGGATTGAGCACCTGCCTGCGAACCAAAGGGCTGCTGGTTCGATTCCCAGTCGGGGCACATGCCTGGGTTGCAGGCCAGGTCCCCAGTAGAGGGTGTGCAAGAGGTAACCACATACTGATGTTTCTCTTCCCCTCTTTCTCCTTCCATTCCCCTCTCTCTAAAAATAAATAAATACAATATTTAAAAGTATAGCTAATTACTAATTTAAATGTTATTTGTTAATTTTTAAAAAATGCATCACTTTATTTTAATTCTGGTTAAACATTTTGTAAAATAAAGTTTTAAAGTTCTGGTTCTGAATTCTGTTAAATTTAATAGTTGGTGGTTTGTCTAGGTACAAGATGATTCTGTAGCAAAATAGGTGAATCCAAAATGTAAAGTTTATCATTGTCCATGCTTACTAAATTATATAGTCATTTCAAATTTACTCACCAAGTACAGAAAGTGGGCTGATGTTAATGTTTCAAGTTTCAATATTCATTAGCTGGTTGTATCTCTGTCTTCACTAATGTCATTCAATCAGTTGTTTGGCAAACTATTCTTTCAACAAATTGATCTAAAACCTACTGAAATTCGCCCCTGTTGGTGTACTCAGTGGATTGAGCGTCAGCCTGCAAACCAAAGGGTTACTGGTTGGATTCCCCAGTCAGAGCACATGCCTCAGTTGCAGGCCTGGTCCCCAGTAGGGGACACACGAGAGGCAGCCACACATTGATGTTGCTCTCCCTCTCTTTCTCCCTCCCTTCCCCTCTGTCTAAAAATAAAATAAATAAAATCTTTTAAAAAATAAAACCTACTCAAATTCTTTATTCCAAACATTTTTAAACACATGAACAAATTTGATTTTCAACTATGTATTCATAACCTTCATGGGAACTTCATTTGCCACAGTACTACCTTGAAAAGGCAGGTTAAGTATGTTTATATTTTTTTCCAAACCATCCATTAGGCAGCATTCAACTAGAGAGCAGTAAAAGTGTAGTATGTTCCTTTATAGAAGAAAACTGTACAATATACCTTTAAATCTGGTTCTTTTAAGTATTTTACATGAGAAAACCAGGAAAGCAATCTGTAGTATAAATGATATTCATGACCACTGCCCATATATATTTAGTGTTATAAAGAATTTGCTATAAATCTAGTTTTGGGGGGTTTTGTTTGTTTGTTTGTTTTTAAAACATCCTGTAGCTCTTTAGGCTCTCCCTGCTTCAGTTTCTCTCTTGCATTGCGTTGTGCAGGAAGGATGGAGTGAAAGAAATTCACACTCTGAGTTATCTTGTGATAAACTTACTCCAGAATCTACTTCACAGGTCATTAACACTTACAGACAGTGGTCCCCCACCACAAAACACCATTTTATTAAATGGCATCTAACAGTCAGAATGTATCATTCTCCTTTTTTACTTATTATCTCAAACTATGCTTTTCACAAGTTAAGACAGGATAGAAACTTTCATATTTACATCCCACTATGAACGGCTTTCCTAAATTACGTAAGTTGACATGCCTGTTCTTTCATCTCATCAGCAAAGTTCTCTGAATGAATTCCCTCCCCAGAAAGTTGCTGACAAATTCATTTAAGTTGCCACCATATTGTTTTTTCTCTATCATTTCAGTCATTTTCTTTGATCAGGGCAGAAGAAACCTACATTTCCCTAATGGTATAGTTTCATTTCGTTATTTATTTCACTACTAACTTAGAAATTACAAAATAGACTTTAAAATATTCTTCAATTTAGGGCATTTCTGTGAAGTGATGGGTTATCATGACTTTTAATATTACTGGAAAAGTGGCTGAGGTTTGTCTTTATAATATTTAGTTTTAAAATATCTTGCTCACCATGAAGCCTGGGGATACTAGGAATTAAACACATTAAGTGGTACTAATATTTAGTGTGGAAATTGATACCAGTGGCCTCACTCAGTCTATGCAGTGTATAAAATATTTTGAGGGGTAGTTGGGGTTTGATCAGTGCAAATCTTGCAGTACAATGTATGCTTATGGAATTAGTAACATCTTATGCAAATCATAATTCAAGTAATATTCTCAATAATATGTTTGGTCAATTTTTTATCAGCTATGACCAGATTATCATTGCCCACCCCCAACAATATGACTGAAAAATAGTTTGTAATAGAAAAAGAAGAATCATCTTTGCCAGTTCCTTCTTTACTTGCGTGTGCATACTTTGTCCTATCTTCTATTCATGTTTATATGTCTCGAGCCATATTTGTTTTGGGAAGGTACATTTGTGCTACTCTTGATTACATAATCCTTTATTGTACAAGGAAACTTCAATATATTAAACAAATGAAAATGAAAGAAAAGATCGAATATGCCTTTGCTTGATTAAATTCTGTTGTTCAGAATAGCATATGTAGCAAAAGGGCTGAGTAAGGTTGCCAGTGTCAGTTTGTACACTTAAATATTGGCAGTATTTAATGTGTTTCCTATTTTACAGATCAAACATATTAGTAAAAATTAATGAGACACCTGGAAAACTTTTTGTAGGTTCCAATAAAGTAGGTCTAGGGTGGAATCTGAGAGTTTTCATTTTAACAAGCTCCCAGGTAACTCAGGCTGCTGGTCCCTGGATCACACTTAGAAAAACAAGGTCTTAGAACACTTCAGTGCATCCTCTTACAAACACCATAGGAAGCTTGCTTCCAGTTTGAAAACAGCTACTGAAAATGGAGTGTCATTTAAGGATTTTCTAGGAGACAAAAGAAAATCAAGTTTATTTTAAGAACCTCCCCCCCAAAAAAGGAGATACCAGTTCATAAGTTATTGCAGTAGTGAGGTAAAAAAAGGTTAGTATCATTATTGAAAATGGAAAACAATGGATATATCCTCAGAGAAATATAAATCTCAATATTATGAATTAACAGATCCTATTACTACTGGAATACCTTTAAGTATTGCTTAAAGATGCTCTTCTGTCATTTATTTAAAACAATGAAATATCAAGTCTTCTAAGGAAATTAGAAAAGTATAAAGAATATATTGAAGTCTTTCACTTTAAAAAAAAATAACCCTTATTAATGGTACACATCCACCCACTATGCTAAGTTGGTGCTGATGTTTATCAGTTTTCAACATTGTAGTCCCCAAATGAATTTAGAAAAGAAGAAATAAACAGAAGTGTCCCTTATAATGGGTGTTTCTATAGGTGATATATTTATAAGCTTACTCTACCATCGTATCTTTATTTTGAATGGGTCCTTCCCCTTACTATAGGTATTACCATTTCGAGATTTCCCACTCTCTTCATAGGGTTAGAGAGAGCAGGAGGAACATTGCTCTAATTACAATGGAATGAAGGTAAGATGTCCTAGGAAAGAAGAAGGCCAATGAGGAAAGGCAAGAAGCTATTGGGAAAGGAATGAATGAGGGGTTCAAGGGAGTTGAAAATGAATATCTGGTGATATTGGTAATAACTTCAATGACTCAGCTTCACAAATACCTATCTATTACCTGCTGCATTTCTGGTAAAATGACAGAGTACAGTCCTCCCTGTCGGTTGTAGTCTGCTTTTCATTAGGAAGACAATAGCTATAATGTGATATATTTTCAGCATTGGGATCTCAAAATTAAATTCAGAAATAACCTGGATGCCTCTGGAGTGAGCCTCAGAAGCCGTGCACCCAGCCAGTGGTTGGCCTATCATGTAGTGCGTATCAGAGCTCCAGTAGCTTTGTCAAGAGCTCTGCTCCTAACTTCTGGTTTTTATTACAAGAGAGAGACTGGGGTGGATATGAGGAATCGCTCTCAGACAGTTGGAAAGGTAATCTAGAAAGCATGAGACCCACTAGGCGGGGGGCACTTATGTTTAATGATTCCCAAGTCAGTGTTATTTTCTTCAGACTATCGAAGAAAATAGAAGGGGGAAATAAGTTAATTTCAGCACTACTCATATACTGGTAGGATTCATATGGCATACACAAATAAAATAGCCAATGTGGAAAAAATATCGGTCCAAATTGCCCTTCTCCTTGATTCCGGTATGCCATGAGGGAGTCGCAGTCCATTTAGAATATTAGCACAGTCCTTGTCCACCTCCATCAGTTTAATGCCAAGAGAGGAAAGGGAATCATTAGTGCACCGAGAAAAAAAATAATTCTGGGCATCTGTCTGCATGCAGACCTGAGGCCAAAACAGACTGAGTACTTAAAAGTAGACAAAAGGGAAATCCCAGATTTCATTGTGCAATTCTTTGGTGCTGCTTCTATTATGTGACGAATGAACCGTTCATTTTGAATCACTGTGTTTTACAACTGAACCTAATCGTTGGTTCTAAGACCTAAAACTATGATGTGTGGCAGAAGCTCTAGAAGAGGTGAGGGATGATGGATTGTCATTGTCAAATTATTAATAGAAAAGTTCATTATATATTAGAAATAGAAAATACAATATTTTATTCACATCTCTCTTTTGAACTCTGGTTCCAGCTGCCAAAATGAAATGTATCATTCAAGACTGCACAACTTTGCCGGAAGATGTAGAGCCTTTGGCAGTACATATATTAAATTACTTTTTCTCTAGCTCTCATGAAAACTGCCTCATACTATCTTGTTTCTCTCTAAAGCACTAGTAAATTTTTTCTAAATAATTTAAAATGTGATTAAACTATAATGTGATAACCACAATGAAAGAAGAACAATTCAATTAGTTTTGTTTTTGTTGAAATAATTAAGATTTTTCTGTCACTTTCATTGTATTTATACTATACATTTATTGTAAAATTTAATATTGACTATTATCTCTTTTATAGATGAAAGCACAGACTCACAGAGGAGAAATAATTCCATTTTAAATACATGAAGCAGCTTTTTAAAAAACTAATTAATCACAGAAAATTCAATCTTAAAAATTATTTTCTATGTTTATATGGCCCTATTGACATTTCACTTTCCGACCTGGGTTCTAAACTAATATATCAGGACTTTTTAAAATGAGAAAGTAGTGGGTTTTGGTAGATCCACTGCCATTCAAAGCCAAACAAGCTAAGTATGTCTTTCACAACTTTAACAACAAAACATTCCAGAGAAAAAAATTATCTCAAGATGTTTAGTACAGGTCTTTAATCTTACAAACTCTGGTCAATGCTTAAGCAGGACCAGCCCCTATGTGCAGTTTCCAGTGAGAACATCTCCGGTTTAAGACTATAAAATTAACCCTCTTAATTCTATTTCATTGTGTGTGTAATCAGGTTAACCAGCGGAATCAGGCATCTCTAGGAATTACAGAGTAGGATTTATTTTTATTAATGCTTTTTTATGTTCAGCATTTTGTTATAAAAGTACAAAGGACTGATGTTAAAACTCAAATTTAAAAATATGTTATTTTTCCATGACTCATATTTGAATAGGATTTTAAATTTTACCAAAAAAAAAAAAAAGTTCAACAGTTAAAAGGCTTTTCTCCTGTTTCTTTGCCCTTAATTTTGAGGAATTTTATTAATTTAGGCATTGTCCTTGTCATAGACCTTACGCTAAAAGTTTGTGTTTAATGATTTTTTTAATAGTTTTTTTTTATTGTATTTTTTTCCATTACCACTTATCCCCCTTGGACTCTCTTCCACCTCACCCACCTCACCCCTAAAGTGTTTCCCTATTGTATGTGGGGGAACTCCTCAGTAGCGTTCCCTTGTTGTATTCCTGCACTCACAGCTTGGCATAGCAGGCTTGATCAGTGCTTTAGCTGGCACAGGTACTTACACATGTTTCTCCTTTGGTTTGTGCTCCAATTTACATGTTCAGATATACATGATGGTGGCCCTAAAATAAAGGAACTATTTTTCTTTAACCTAAAATTATTTTATCATTTAAAAACTTGGCTTCCTTAAATGTCCATAAGTTGAAAATAAACTGATTACCATTTTTTAAATCTGCAAAGTGTCAAATTATCAAAATGTAGGCTTAAATAATATTTTGTTAGCATGGAAAATTATGTATACACATTTATATGTATACTTATTATAAACACACATTTTTTCCTCTTAATTAAATTTCTACCCAGCTTTGGCCCACAGTAGTATTCCAAATGGCTGGTTGTAAGTTACAAAATCAGTATAGAGCTCTGCTGTCAATACCACAGAGTCCGATTGGTGGAGAATTACTTGAAAATGTTTAATAAAGAGATGCTTCTGCTGCATATGCAAAGAATGGAGCTCTCCTCAGACTTTGCCCGATATTGAATTCTAGACTAGAATTTATTACAGTTTGGCTCCAGAACAGTACCCAACCTAATATTCTGGATAATGTTACATCTCATTAAATGGCAACTCATTCTATGTACTTAGGGCGAAAAACTCCAGTGTTATCTGTGACTCCTCTCTTAACATCTGCACCCCGCATGTCATCTATTAGCAAGATATATGGGCTCGATTTTCAGAATATATCCCAATATCACCATTTATCACCACCCTCACTCCTATTACTTTGATTCAAGTCACCATCACCTCTTGCTTTGATTATTGCGATAGCTTTCTTACTGGCCTGATTCTACCCCGGCTGCATTTGGGTCCATTCTCAATTCAGTAGCCAGCGTGCACACAACTGCCCAATTGCTTGCTCCTTTACTCAGAGTGATAGCCAAAGTCTTTGTGATGCCCTTTAACTCCCTGTATGGTCTGTTCCAGTTACCTCCCATCTGACCCTATAGTCTTCTAATCTTGCTCATTCTGCTCCAGTTTTACTGACATCCTTATTGTAACTGAACATTCTAGTCAGGCTTATCTCTCATATCCTATGAGCTTGCTGTTCCCTCTGCTTAAGTGCCCTTTTAGCACATAGATATTTGGCTCTTATCTCCATCTTCACTCAAGTGAAAACCTTCTGACCATAGCTCCAAATAAAAGTGCAAAACCAATCAGCAAAACAACAAATAAACAGCAGCATTTGCAATTTGCCTTCTCTGATTTAGTTATCTGGTTAGTACTGTTACTATCTAATGTACCGTTTAATTCACTTATTATTCTAGTTTGTTTTTCTGATTCCTCTACTAGAGTGCAGGCTCTGTAAGGGCAGGTACTTTCCTTTGCTGTATGCAAAGTACTTTGAACAGCACCTGAAACCTAGTAGACAGTCAATCAATATTTATTGAAAGAATGAATGAATTTATTTCAAGAAGATAGTTCACAAGGATGGAAAATATACAAGTTCCATTGCTGCATTTGTTTTGTACATAGTCAAAAATGTTACCAAGGTGTTTGGGAGAGGTGATAAAAATAACAATTGTATGGATATTAGAAGGGAGGTTTGGCATACGTAAGAATTTATTTGTTCTTTCAGGACAGTATTTTAGATTCAGATTATCTGTGTATCTAAATACCAAATGAGTAGCAGCTTCAAGTTTTCAAAGTCTTATGAAAGAAAAGCATGTCTAAATTGCTTACATAAAGAAATAAAAGAAGCAAGAAGAAAGAGAGATGTTACTTGGAAACATAAATTGGCAAGAAAAATAAATTCAATGACCTTGGGCAAACTACTGATCTTTTCTGGATCAAATCTTCCACATGTTTAATTGAGGATTAAACCTACTTTTGTCCCACTTTGTATGTATACACACAAGAATGCATTAGCACTATATATACTATTTGATAAAAAAAAAATGTTTATTCAGTTTCTGTTGTTCATGAACTGAGAGTTGGGAAGAAAATCTATGAAGACGTCACAAGAAGGCCTGCTGAATAACTTCAATAAGTTTACAGTTGGACTTAGAAAACAAATTAGTATAAAAAGTGTGCAAATAAACCTGTAGAGTGCTATAGTGCTCTCAGGGTGAAGACCTAACTGGATTGTGAGGGTCAAGCAGTGCTTTCTGGAACAAAATGTAATTTAGCCTATGAGTAAAAATAAGAGTAGAAGTGAACCAGGAAAAGATGATGGGGAAGTTTTGGAGCAGAAGAAAAAAGAGCAGATTAAAGGATCTTAGGGGCAAACGATAATAAGGGTTCAATACGTATGGATCATAGAGAATAAAGGGGACTTCAAATGAAATTGAAGAAGTACAGTGGGGCAAGCTCTCAGAAGGCCTGGGATAGCATGTGAATTTGCTATTTTCACCTATGATCATTGGGGAAGCAGTGAAGAGTTTAGAATAAAAATGCAGAAGGATTAGTTTCTCAGTTTAGAAAGCTCACTTGGGCTACAACTTGGGGAATGAATTAAAGAGGAGGAAGACTAGCTTTAGGAAGACTTCACAGGCTCAGTCAGTAATCCAGGTGGGCTGCCTGTGGCTACTTTGGGGTAGTGCAGTGGGAATGGGGAGACGTGACCTCATTCAGGATTCTTAAGGACTATTTAAGGAAAAACAGATTCTTGGGATCAGATGAGTTTTGTCTTATATATATTGATTTTAAGTAGAAAGTGGAGTTTTCTAACAGGTTCATATATTAGTTAGAAGCTTAAGATAAATGTCTTGCCTTGAGAAAAAGATTTGTGATCCATAAACATATGCTTAGCAGTCGAAGGCATGAAGTGAGATGTCATCACTCAAGGGGAGAGTATACAGAAAAAGGGTGAAGGAGGGCTCATAGAACTGTAAGGCATACCATGAGTAAGGTACAGGTAGACTACAGGGATCTAGCAAAGAAGAGGAAAAACGAGCAGAGTGGTAAGTGAAAACTCAAAGAACCTGAAACTCAAAGGGAAACAATGCTTGAAGAAGATGAAGTTGTCAAGAATGTCAAATGCCGCTGGGCATCCAAGCAAACAAGTGTGAGAAGTATCCATGGGCTGTGTCCATGTAGCTGTCTGCGATGACCATGATGCCAGCAGTTTCAGGGGAGGGATGGCAGTTGGAGCCAGTTGGCAGTTGGTTGCTTACAGATAGAGGAGGGAGGAAATGGAAGAGCAACTCTGGATGACTTGATCTGCAAGAAATAGGTGAGAGAAAGGCAGAAACTGAAATGCAACATGACCTTAAGGGAAAGTATTATTGTTTGTTTTATTTTACTTCATTGGGAGATTCTGGAGCACATTTAAAGATTGATAGAAATGAACCAGTAGAAAGAGATTAAGGAAAGAGGATGGTGATAACCAATAGGCCTAGATCCCCAAGAAAGCCAGGCTGGAACCCAGGAAATAAAGAGGGATCATTCTTGTATAGAAGGCACATTGCAGAAAATAGGCTTGACAATTAAACACTTGGTTTTAGCTAAGGCCATATGATGGAAGGAACCTAGGAAAGAGATAAAGAGGGAAAGCTTGCTAATCTGGGCTTTATGTAGGTGACCAAGGAAAAGCTTACCTTCCCTGGAGGATGAAAGATGTGACACTTGGCCTTACGTGGGTTTTAGGAAGAACACACACACAAATGTTATCTTTGTGCAAAAAAAATTCCGGGCTTTTTTCAATAACAGTTACAAAATTCCTCAGCGAGTATAAAGTAATAAGTTTGTCTGATGCTTTCCTTGACATCTTTTTTGCTTTTCATAATTCCCCCCATATTAACAATGCATTAAAGCCTTTTGAAATATTAAAAATTTGTAATGAAATTCAAAGTTCTACATGCCCAAATTTTACAGTATCTTAAATTCTTTGAACAAAATCAGGGCCATAATTCCTCCAAGGTGTATTGTTTTGTTTTTAAATCTGCTTTGAAACTTTATAAATTACTCTTTAAAGGGACTATGAATTATGTGAAGATTTTTTTATCCTCTAATTCTTCAGCCAATTCCTTATCCTCAGTGAATGCGCTCTGGAGACTAATACTATATCAGGACCCACTGATGAAAGCTATTTAGGCATAGATTTATGATTTATTTAAAGGAAAATTATGTGACTAGTTGTCAGAATTGTACACATTGTTTACTGGTAGAAACTGGCTTGACTATAGTACCAGTCGATTCCATGCAACGCCATCTTTTAAATTCTTCATAAAAACTATAGAATGTGTCAGTATTAAAAATTAAAATATTTTAATAGGTCTATAAAATTTGACAGTATTTTGAATATTTTATCAGATTAGACATAGTAAATGAAACAACCGTAGTTCAAATTACATATATGTATTATATACAAATATATATACATATATTTAGGTAGGATAGGCAATTTCGATGGAGGGAACAATGTTTAAATATGTAAAGTTGTTTAGAGTCTTCCTGTGATCAAAAAAGCACTCTGCAATTATAGAGACTGGAAAGTCCCATAATCTGCCATCCGCACATCTTCCAGTTGGAGACCTAGGAATGCTGGGGGTCTAAATTCAAGTCAGGTCTGAAGGTCTGAGAACCAGGGGAGCTGATATTGTAAATACCTGTCCAAGGACAGGAGAAAACCAGCGTCCCAGCTCAAGCAGAGGTCAGGAAAGGAATGAATTGGTTCTTCCTCTTGCTCTTCTTCTGTTAAGGCCCTCAAAGAATTGGATGATGCCCACCCAAATTGGGGAGGGTAATCCGCTGTACTGAGTCCGTCAATACAAATGCTAGTCTCATTCTAAAATACCCTCACAGACACACTTCAAAATAATGTTTAACTTGGGTATCCTGAAGCCCAATCGTGTTGACACGTAAGGTTAACCATCAGAGATATAAAAGCCAATTTGGAGAATGTTATAGGCAAGCAGTATGTACGTAAGCATAAATATGATCATTTGCAATAAGAACAAGAAGAATAACATGAGGCATATAATGAGTTAGGAGAAATGTTTAGTCTATTTGATTGCATGACTATTTTGTTGAAGAATTTAGTGATAGAAGTCTCACGAGGTCATAGTTTAGTTTCAAGGTTCCAAAACCCAGAAACCAGTGAAAAGAGAAAAGCAGGAGAGCAGGAATGCGTGGCCTCAGGGAGCATGGATCCCTGTCGTTCCCTGTGTTTTGTTTGCCCAGAGCACTCTGTAAATCCACATCCTCCTCCTTGAAACCTTCTATTGTAGTTTTTTGTTTACCTGTTAATCTCTACTTCATATTATTCTATGCTGTGTGCTGACTGGAGAGATGAATTAGATGTGTCACTTTGGTACTGGAAGAACCACAGAGCATTTAAGAAGAGAGAGTTGGAGGAAGTATTGCAGGCAGAGTGAAATACATGTGAAAATCTCTGCATGTGGAAAGAGCATGATATGTTGTAGAATGGCAAAGATTTTAGGGAAAAAATTAGAAAGGCAATAGGTATGGCTAGACAGAGAGGTAATGCAGAATCAATGTTAGGTTGACATGCTGCCCCAGGGGTCCAGTAGGCGGACAGATGGGCCTCTATATGCTCCTCACTGACATTATCATCACACCCTGGAGGGTTGTCCTCTTCCTGGAGTCCTAGCGGCTTCACTGGAGCTACTCCAGGGTGCATGGGTTTTCCCCTATTTTTAATTTCCTACCGTAATGAAAATATTCTCATACAGTTGCAGAACAAATTTGATTTGCCTTCTAGTATTTACAGTGTGGCTTTCGTGTTAGCAGGTGTCCATTATTTACTATTTTTCACCTTGCTGGATAGTTCAGGAATGAGGAAGGAGGAGGTAGATTAGACCTCATAGAACACCTTGTGCTATTTTATGGCCAGTGAACTAAGGATGGGGATCTTGGGCATGCAGATATTAAAGCCCCGTGTCTCTGATTCAGAGAACACTGTTGCTTGGATAAAGCAAAGTAAGCCTTTTTTTTTTTTAATGCAATGACACTTTGTGTTTTAAGTAAGACCCTATAATAACACTATAATAATAACTCTCAAATCAAAATTATATTGCTTTGAGAGACTGAGAGGAGAGAGAGAAAAAATCTTGCAGGTGGTATGCATGTGAGTTATCTTTTATATACATGTATTTCCAGCCAGTTTAATCATTCTTCACCAGTTAATTGAGATGAATAAAGCCATTTAGAATTGGAGACCTTAAAATGTCATTTGTAAGCACTCATCATGGCTTTTTCCCCCCTCTTTCTATTGGGGTTGCTATTGTACTATTTAATCAGCAAATTCTAAACTGACTTTGTTTTGGTTTGGAGTGTCCTTGTAGGATTACTCTCATTATGTAAACTGGAAGTCTCTACTTCATCTCAAATGAAACTTTGTTGCAATGTAACAAGGGGTCTCTTTTCTTTTAAGTGAAAAAATCTGATTTTTCCACACAGAATATAATTTGCATAAATTTAGTATAATTATCCACTTCTTTCATACACATTTTGTTTCTTGAACAATGAATACTTCAAATTACTGGCCCACCTTTTATTGACCTGGAAGAGTGAAGTTATTCCACTTCGTTCTCCTTTGCTATGAGAAATGAGAGAACCATGGTGCCACGTGGCCAGATTTGCACAGCTTAACAGGAGGGAAAATGAGATGAGTGTGCTCACCTGGGCCGCCTTCCTCATACTATTATTCCTGGATTCTCTCAGTTAAGCGGGATATACCTCTTGCAATGGCCACACTAAACAATCTGTTGTGGTTTGCAAGCTTGGAATTCTTTAAACCTGACTGAGAGGATCCTGTGTGAAGAGTGGCATCAAAGAGAGAGAGAATAATGACACAGAGCACTCTGTGCCTGCCGTTTTCTGGCAGATTTAATCAAATAGTATCTATTAGTTCCAAATATTCTGTACTTTGATATTCTGGACAAATACTTTTTCCTGTGGAATTTTTAAATTAAGAAAATATTTTCAGGTTATTTGCTTAAAAAAAAAAACAGGGCATGGAGGAGAGAGGTGTCTTTAAATCTATCAGTGTGTTATAATAGATTAAGAGTCAGAATCATTTATTCACTTATGAAAACATGCATTAATTCAATCAAAATGCTATTACAAGACCCTCTGATAAAGATCTCAGAAGTTCAGTCTGTATAAAGTGGAATATAAAAATACTCATCTCATAGGGTGAATGAGAGAATTACTTGAGAAAATATATGTATGTCATAATGAATGTTGCATTACACAGAGAATACACATTAAAACATTATACCTTTATTTTACTAATACATTTGGAGATTTCATTACTGCAGGATGAATTACATCAGTGCTTTCTAAGCTTTCTTACTGTGACCCTCATTCAAAAATAGTTTTAAAACTGTGACAGTATGCACACACATATATAACTTAAAAGTTTCAAGAAATAAAACTCTTTTTAAATAATGCACTCATTTTCTTTCTTCATGTTTCTGTTCTATTTTTTTTCTATTCTATTCTCTTCTATTCACTTTTTAAAAAACTGACTTCAACTTACTATTTTTAAAAAAATGACTATTATCAGCATTCCATTAAAAAAAATATGAGTCATGTTAAAAGTTCAGGACCCACTGATAAGAATTACAGTTCTTATCTCAGCTGGGATATTTACATATTAATTGGCCTTGACCACAGTTCTCTTGCCCAGAGTGATTACCCATAGGATGAAACTGAAGCGCCACTGAGCTGTCTGTTGTAATTGGAATTACAGACTTCTCCCAGTTCACACTGGGATAGCACTTTGTTTTTCCCTTAACAAAAATTACCGTGCTGAGTACCTACACTGCACTACTTGTTATAGCTTCACATTTATTATTCCACATAATCCTTAATACCAGTCTTATCTGGCCTCTTTCCTGATGAGGAAATTGATGATGTTAAAACATGGAAGTGCGTGTGTGAATTTATTTATATATAAAGGAGAAGAAACATAAGAATAGAGAGAGTGAGTAGTTTTATAAGCAAATAAATGCCAGATTTAAGACTTAAGCAGCATTTCAGAATCTTCACTTGGGCCCCAGGAATGTCACATGTACCTGGGGACATCGACACAACTAATCAGAAGGAATCAGATTTGAGCTCTGGGCTGTGTGGTTCAAGAGTAGCTGCCCCTTCATTTAAAGCACATGGAATAGAGGACAAAGCCCATAGTTTGAAATGAGTGAGGTACAATACTACCAAAAGTTCTTTGCCTGTGAGTTTAGATTAACATGTAGAGCACTTTTGTTCATCTGATTGGCTTATACTCCATCAACTTACCAAGATTTTTAGTGGCCCTTGGAGATAAAAGAAGACAGTATTGGAAATAATCCTAAAGCTTTTTCTACAAAGAAAGAAAATTGTAAATTTATTTGCTGAATTAAGATATTTAATATACATTATTTAATAGGTGCATCTCAAGACCATTTAATGCATATGTCTTGTTTGCTCTCTGAAATCATTTTAATAAGTACATTATTTTAATCAAGTAAGCTAACAATCACAATTATTATATGAATAGCAAATATAAGGCAATTAGATCCTAAAACTTACCTTCAACTATATATTTTCCTCTATTTTTATTTTTACTATAACCTGCATAATATTCTGATGATCTAAAGCAGATGATATTCTCTAAATAGGACCATATAACAAATAGAAATTTAATAATGCAAACATTTTTTGGCTTCTTGGGCGAAATAATAAAGCACTTATCCTCCTCAGAGCATTTTGCAAACTTGATCAATTGAGCGTTCTTAAGAAGTAGGTCAGCACACAGATTCTCTCTGCATTAGAACTCAAGAAATGCTTTTTAATTCTACATGCAAGAATTCAGCAGGGAATATCTCTCCTGGATTTTACCCTCAAATAATTCGGCCTCCACCACCTTGGGACTTGCAGGTAAAATTTTTGTTGCTTGTTTTTGTAGCTGGAGACCTGCATTACCCATTGCTGAATTTCATCTCTGAGACTTAAGCCCTGATGAGTGGATGGAACAAGATCAGAGTTACTGGGAATCTAATTTGGGTTTCCCAAATTGTCTGAAAGAAAGATAAGTTACAGGAAGTACATGTATTTGAAATTAGAAAAGCCAGGAGCAATTAACTCTATCGAAGTTTTCTTTTTTCTCTCACTCTCCCCCTCCCTCCATCCCTCCCTCCCTCTCTTTAAAATGTAAGATGTTTAATTTATCTGAGATGCACTGGTTCTCAAGGCTCATTGCATGGCTTATCAGCATCACCTGGGAACTTGTTAGAATGCAAATTCTCAGGCCTCACCCCATACCTAGTAAATCAGAAGCTCTTGGAATAGAGACAAATGATATGTCTTAACAAGCTTCCATGGGTTTCTGTTGCTAGGTAAAGTTTTTAAACCACTACTTTAATGCATACAACAGACCCCTCAATTTTGTAAATAATACTCATTCAATTATTTGTGTTTTCAATAGATTGTAAAACTAAATTGGACTGAAAATTCACAACACTCAACTACAGTGACATTGAAGAAGATAGCACATATATTTTATCTGACTTTTTAAGAGCTAGCAGTCAGCAAGCCTGGCTGCATGAAGTCGTATCCAAGTAGGAAAGCACATTTGCATTGATCCGGTGGGAAGCCAGAGTACCTTTAGCTTTTGCATCATGAGGAAAGGTGTCAAACTTTAACTACCAGGAACTATTACATTTCTTGACAAACTTTCTGTGCAGTTTGTGGCTTCCCGGTTAAGATTTCTGTTCTAAATCTAAGCATTTATTTCCCCATGGATAAAAAGAAAAAGAAAAAAAAAGATCATTTTCTGCAACCTCGAAATACTGATTCTTACAGGTATTTAATATACCATAACTTAAACTACTTCCCATGTGTCTGTCAAGGCCTTATCTTGTTTCTTTTTTAATAATATGTCAGGTACAGACAAAAATATAGACCAAAAGAGACAGTAGTTGGAGTGGAGAAGAGACTCTTCCTGGTTTCCTCTATCCTAGCTGTGAGTTATGGCCATAGACTCAAATCTGAATTATAAGTGATTCAACTCATCATAACTCATTTACAAGGCCAAATCATGACATTGATAAGTCAGAGAGCACAGCAGCGCTGGCGCTCAGGTGGTGTGTAAATCACACCAGCAGGTTTCTTTTTTTTAAATCTCATGCCAATCTGACTATAGTAGGGTGTTTGGGGTATAAATTCATGTGGTTAAGAGAATCTATCACTTAAGAGGCATCCACTGGTTACTTGCTATGTACAACACACTGTGAGGAATATAAAGATATATTTTACACCTACATAGCTATATATTTGCACCTACATAGCTTGAACAGAGAGCCTATAACAAAGCAGGGACTTAAAGATCCTGAACAAATGGTTCAAAAACCCTGTAGCTTTGTCTTCTTTATAGACTAGCTCAGGTTATCCTAGAGCTTTCCATGAGAGCAAGCGTCATATCTTACATATTTTTATTTTTCCAGGGCTTAATACAGAGTTTAGTGTATAGGAAGTTCAAAATAAATCAAGGTTGTTCAATTTTTTTCCTTGTCTGAATTTTCCTTATAATAACTTTCTAAACTATTCATGTGTATTCAATCACGTATTGCTTAAATTTCTATTACATTTCCTTTGCAGATGTGGTTTATTTGCCCACATACATTGCCTAGACACCTAGCAGTCACATTAAATAATATTCTGTACACCTAAACCCCAAAAGGACTATGCTTAGTTGATTCACAATAACTATTTGTTAATGATCATGGAAACCATGTGTCAGAGTGTACAAGACTTGACACATAACAGAACTGTCAGCTAAGTGATCCAAAACTTTGGAATTCAGAAAAGGCATAAATCCCTGGGCTGGAAAAAGCAGAGAAAATGTTATGGCACAACAATTCAGAGCTACAGTGGGATTTAAAGATAATCTACTCAAAAGTCTCCATGTTACAGCTGAGAAGACCTAGTTTCTGAAAGATTGATTTCTTTTAAAGGTCTTAAGGCTTCATGGTGATTTGTTTTTTGTTCTTTCAGGTTGCTGATCTTTGATTGATTTTATTAGAAGTTCTTTGTGCAGGAATGTTGTCCTTTTGCACCCTGAATAGACTATAAAACAGCAATGGCCCAATATATTGTATTAGAAAACAAACAGTAAATATTTATGTTTTCTGCTCATTGTTGCTTATTTTGTTTTGTCAAACCTATGGAAACATCCTCACATCTATGGAAAACATGAGAAAAATCTACTTTAAAAAAAAACTAAATATATCTTAGTACCTATAATTATAAAGTATCACTGATTTACAACAACTATTTCTACACAAGTTGAAGGAATAATTATAAATGTTTAACACTGGGAAATAAATTATAACTTCACTTCAATAATCTATATATAACATCTGTTTAACCAGCTTTAACTTCAGGCTTTGAGTCAGGCATTTTGAAGATGAATAAACCTTGAAGCTGGAATTATCTTCCAGGTTGTAGAAATGGGGTGACACAGAACATAAAATGGGGGAAATTGCAAGAGATGTTTGAGTGACCCATCGGCATTCCTCAGCCTGGTTCAGCTCCATGCTGTTCCCTTAGTCAACTTACTGGCTCATTTTCTTAGGATGAGGAAATCGTGGTAAAGTACGCATGTTCAAACTTTTTGACAGTCTGGAAAAAATAAGTAGAACACATAAAGAAATCCTCGAATAAAATGTTTTATTTATTTATTTTATGAGCTGCATTCACTCTTAAGAGTTATTTTGGCCCAAGCCAGATGAATTTCAAAGGAATATCAAATAAGCATTGAAGGATACAGACATGGAAACGAGAGTATACCACATGCTGCTGAAGGCTTTAGAACAGATTCCTTTGGGTCTTGCAGCCCCTGGTTTCAGTGTGCATTTTATGTTAATTAAGAATAAGAATAAGATTTCTCTACTGCTAGGGAAGATTTTAGTCTCTCTGATGGTTTTGCCTGCCAGGCACTTACATGCAAGGTTTTGCAGAAATTACACTGATAGAATGTATTGACTTTAGCTAACAAATGGCAAAACAAAAGTCAGTTGGGGCTCCCCTTAATAATGAATGCCCGGAGTTTTCCATGATTCTGAACCCAACAGGATTATATATACTGGTTCAGCGAGCAGCCAACACACTTGGCATATGAGGCAGGGTGTGGTGGTTAAACAGAAGGTCTGTAAAAAATTAACAGCCCCATAACTAAGAGGCAACATTCAAATCAGAGGGGCAGAAAATCTCCTGCAAAGACAAACACTGTGATTACCTTCCCACAATGGCTTTCCTGTGATTTACAGCTACCTGGGCATGAATTCAAAGAAAATCAGGAAAGGAATCAGAACTATTAATGGTGTCATGGCTGGAGATGAGAATTCAGACATCTGTTTCCAAGTGGTTACTCTGTGCGTCAGGGACAAAAAGACTACCTCATTTTCTAAACTAAGTGTTACCAGCTTAGTTCAATAGTTAAATCACTTTGGAAACTCATCCCCTTTTATATTGAAGGGAGTGAGTTTCCCTTCATTATAATGTGCATCAGTTGCACATTTTGTGGACAATGCGTTCCTTAGTCTACCTCTTTGTCTCGTGTTTTAAAAAATAAAAAAGAAAAAGGGAAATTTTGTCAAGAGAAACCCTTCTTGCGTTCAAAGAAAAAGGAGAGAAACCCTGAATCAGAGCTGAGTGGATTGCTTCGTATCTACTGTGTTCAGATAATGACAACAAGATGACTGATCACTCATTTACCAATAACTCATTGGTTCTTTAAGCTCTGATAAATGTATTTTAGTGATTTTCTGTTAAGTTGGGCTTAATCTTTGAAAGTGATTAGAACACATTTTCTCTAGTTTGTACTATTTCACCTGGTTTATAGAGGTACCTTGTTTTAAGATGCAAACATGTTCCTGCTAAACACTTGATCTTTTTTAATTTTTAAAAATTTTAGTCAATTTTTAAAACCCAAGTGATAGAAATTTTTATAAAGAAAGAGCTTAAGTGTGATGTTAATATACTACTGAAAACAAGCAAAATACAAGTCTCGTCTGAATAGACCAGACTTTTGAATAAAAGTAGATTGGGTAGCTGCCAAAATATAAAGAATATTTTTTGCAAATTAATGCTATTTTTCTTTACTTTCTGAGGAATCATAACCTCTTAAGTCTGTTGTGTGCTTCCCACTACCAAGTTCAGTGTGCGGTCTCTGCTTTGAAATAGTCATTTGCACTCCAATGAAAGTAACACTTAGTTTTTTAAATATTTAGTGTGCATTCATATTTAAGACCATAGCATTTGAGTTGACACTGGGACAATACACATATTCTAGCTGTAACAAAACAAGGTATGTGTACAAATTGCAAGGTGGTTCTTTTTAGCAGCACATTTTAATGTAACTGTGATGTCTGATGATACTACATTTAGATATTATCTTCATGAAATAACAAACCTTCTTAGATCAATTTTAAAGTGTAAAATTATGGTAATATCAAAACATTTTGTAAGAACAAGATCAATGTGGCTTCAAAGTATTATAGTAAAAACTATAACTGGAATCATTTGTATAGCATGGAGACTCTAATAATAAAAATGCTATTATTGATAATTACATGACTTTATATGTTGCAACATATTATGTGCTCACTCATTTATTCAAAGAGTCTATAGTAAAGGCAAGCTGGTAACCTTACTATGTAATAGGGATTCCTAGAGGCACTGAGTAACAATAATGCTGAAATACAGAAGATAAGCTTTTAAACTATGAAAGATAATTTTTTATTTTGGTAAAGCCTACCATATTCTTGGACTAATTTGCAGAAATTAATTTATCATGGGTTATGGTACTCTAAAAACATCTTCCCATAGGGAAAAAAAAAGGAATCACTTGCCTACTAAACCAAGTTTGATAAAAAGCACCTAAAATTACAGTACAGATTGTATTATAAAATCTAATAAATAGAAGTATAAAAGGTGAAAATCCTGTTGCATCTTCAGTCCCAAACTAGAGGGCATATCTCTTGTCTTTTTTTTTTTTTCGTATTTGTGGGAGAAATAAGAGAAAGTAGGGATACAGTGTAAGCCCAGGCTGCCGCAGGCTGGCCAAAGGGACGGCGAAGAGGAAATGCAAGACCCACGCGCCTCTGCAAAGAAATAGGGTTCCTGGAATCAAAACGCCCAGTCAAAGTGGGTGTCACTAGGTCGCCTTTCAGAAATAGAAGGTGTACCTCGGTTTGGCTTATCTAAATTTGGAAGCACTTTTATATTAAATTATTAAAACTTATAATAGGTGCTTTTCGAACTTTGTATATGATTTTTACTCACAAAATAGCTTCAACATGCTTTTAGGTTATTTATCTCTTACTTATTAAGCAAATATAATTATGATGAGACATTTTATTTTACTTAGTGCATTATAACTATAGGTTTAAGGAGTCAAGGATATTTGGTGACACTGTATCTCAGACTGTCAGCATACCAGTGACAAGGACTTTCAAATTACATGCAATAACCCAACAGTACTTTATTTTTCCTCTGTCTCCATGGGGAATTAATCTCTATAGTTTTTAAATCACCTAGTTTTTAAATGTCGGTTAATGATTAGCATTTCAAATATAATGCAGCCATTAAACAGCATAGGTAAAACACCTACTTGGGTATGTTTTTACTTTAGAGGCTATTTTAAATGGAGCATATTAAATTATTCGATTTTCTTTATGGTACCCCATAATATAGTTCCCAAACTACCACGTAATCTGACAAAGTATGTCCCAGAATGTCTCAGAAGCTATAGAGGAATAGCTTCCTAAACTTTTCTTGATCATGAACCAGTAATAGATTGTACCATATGGACCTTCTCCCCAGGAAGACTGGGAGAGGAGAAGAGCACGTATACATCCACATATAATTCATGGACCTAAAGTCAGCCTAAGATCACAAACCTCACCCTGGGCAGTAGGGTTGGTAGAAATGTTGCCAAAGGATAACAAAAGCTGCCCTTTTATGAATTTCTTCCACAACTACTGCTTAATAGTGAACACTTCACGAAAGTGGAAGGAAGAGGGCATGGGTTGAAAGATATACGGAAGCTATGGCCTTCAGTGGGAGAAAAACCTGTCTATTGAAATGGAAGGTAAGAAAGAGTGAATAGTCCCACAAAATCATAGTAACAACAATAATATAGCAAGAGTTATTATTTATGGAAACTTACATGCCAGGCCCCATATTAAGCAGTTTACATGGATAATTTAATCCTGCAACAAAGTCAATAAAATAGAGACAATTAAATTCCAATTTTACAGATGAAGCAACTAAGTCATAAAAAATAACCAACAGGCCTAACGCCACCCATTAATAAGTGGAGGACCTCAACTGCAAAGGGTAGGATCTTAATCACTGTGCAGAAATTAAAATAGTGGCAGGTTTGGTGGGTTTCACAGCAGAAAGTTGAAACGCAGTGATATTCTTCTCGGCTCTGAAGTCTGAGGCAAGTTTATATTCTGGAACTAAGGGGTAAGTCTGATGAGAGCTGGGTTTAAAAATATTTAAAATGCTTTTTCTTTTTTCATGGAATACGTGTCTTAGAATGGGCCAGAGAAAATGGTATGATTTGCAGAATTTGTGTGAGGATAATGATCGTGAATTTATAATGATAATCTGGCTGATGAGCAGATTTTTTTCCCCCAGCAGCTCTGGGAAACTCCATTGTAGGCATGGAGGAAACGGACAGCAAAGAAATATTAGGGTTTTGGCAGGGCCACTAAATGACATCATAGGACACTATATCAAAGATAACTAGGAAAAAATGTGGGAAAATCAAAGAAGTAAATATACTCCAGATTTTAATGAAGTTGGAAAACATTTTTAGTGGGGGAAGTTGAACAGTCCAGTTGGAGCATAAAGAAATCATAATGAGAATTCATAATCCTAGAACTGGTGATTTTGTATAAAAATTGGTTCTTGCCCCAGGTGTGACTTCATGGTTATTGGATGATGAATGGAACCCTTTTAGGTGTAAGTGTATAGTGTGTACAGAAGTATAGTTTAACTAATTTAATTGAAATTGGCATAGGGGTGCTGGTGGGAAAAGTATGAAGGCTGGAGGTGGAACCACCCTCGTAGTGAACTTTCTGAGGATTCAGGTACCACCGATGCGCCTAAGGGTCTCTGTGCCCTCTCCTGCTTTTGCTCCTTGTCCAAAGAAATTCAGTGAGGGAACAACTGATGCCCTCACTGAAAAACAGGTATATTCCACCTATATCTCCACTCCCCACAAGGTTAACTCACTTAAATTGTATCTCGTGCATGATTTGAAAAAAAATTATAATTCCATTAATAGTAAGACATAGAGAATGGGGCAAAAGGAGGTTTACAGTTGTGAGTAGATGAAACACAATTTATCTTATCTTATTATTTATTCATTGTGGTATTATTTTCCATAGAGACCACTGTAAACTCATCTTTGCCCCACTATGCATTTAGATATACCAAGATCTATTAATATCCACTATCACTCACTATGTCTTAAAAATACTTTATTTCTAATTTTATCCCCACGCTTATTTTTTAAATGCTGAGGATTTGGATTTCAGGCAGCCTTGTGGTATCAGTAGCAATACTGTACCATGATTCATCGCTTGCAGTTTTGCCTTAAAGTTTAACGAAAAGTTCTAATAAATTGTAGGTAAAAACTCTCTTTTTCCTACTTGTATTAAAAGACCCTTATAAGGATTTTCTATGCTTTGTTCCTCCCAATTAAATACTTGTTCTGTGTATAAAATTAGTGTAAAGATTGGCTTATGGTTCAAAGATACCATTAATTAAGTGATAATCTAATGTATTCTGAAAGCTGTTTTGTTTTCAGCTCAAGTCTGTGACTGTTGCCAATTATATCCCAATTAATTCTGGTTGCAGTGTGAGAAATCTTTCTTCTTTCTTCACTGCACTAGATAGAGGGGATGCCTTTTACTGAAGCTTCTCTGATCTTCTAGCTTCGCTCCTCTTTCAAAAATGATACGCTATATGAAGCATGTTAATTTGCTCAGTGAATTTCACTAAGTCCTACTGTCCCTCAGAGTCTATTTGATCAGAGCATTAGGAAATATAATGTGTGAAATGAAAGGGAAAGAGATCAGAATACTGTCAGAGACCACAATGTATATTTAACATTTTCTGAATGAAAATTTATGAAATGCTAACTGCATATAAGACTTTATTCTGGGTACTATGCAAGTTGGTAGTACATTTTGTAAATATTTAAAAAATACAGATACCTTCAGAAAATAGTAAATATTAACTTCAGAAGAATAGCAATTTCTCAGTTGTGATTAACCAGAGATACAATACAAGGACCGGAAAATCTACAGACATTGGATCAACTCTGATCCATTTTTAATCCTAGTAAACTCACTGGTTATAGTAAAACAAATATCACTTACTTAAAAAAGATTCTATTTATCCTGAAATAAAATCTCCAAGATTTCTAACCTACAATGTGGAAATAGTAAATAACAAGCATGGGTGTGTGTATGTGTGTGTGTGTGTGTGTGTGTGTGTGTGTGTGAGAGAGAGAATTGGAAGTCATTTCTCATAGTGTGTAGTTGTGCTCCTAGGTCTGTAATTAGGCAAGTTACGGCAATTTGGGAAAGAGTTTCCTAGCCTCATTGACACTTCAGTATTGCCAGTAAGTGAATTTGAAGGACGGAGTGCAACAGCACATGTGCCTGTTCCCTTGGAAAGGGTGAAACCAATGCGAGGGCCATTCAGAGAGCTGTTGCCTAGAGAAAACACCTAGCTAAGTTTTGTGCATGTTTTCCCTAAGCAGAAATACTTAGCCATGAACATTCTCTCTCAAACAATTGTTGAATAGAGTATCTTCTTCGGAGAGTTTCCAGAGGGCTGAGCAAACATGATTACAAGTTTCTGTCTAAGGGAGCTAAGGAGAATTATACCGAGCTAGCCTAGTACCAGAAGCAAAAGCTATCAGTGACCATAATTTTAATAACATTTGTAGATAATAGATACTGAGTACGTAGCATGAGCTAGATAGTGTCCTAAACGCATTATATATAGTCTTATGAGATAGGTATTCACATCACCCTCATTTACAAATGAATTGGAACACAAAGAACTATTTCACTTGCTCAGGCAGAATTTTAAGATGGCTTGCAGGGATTCCCCGCTCCTGGTTATTCAATCAAGCACTAAGCTAGGTACTGCTGAAGAGACATTTGCAGATATAATTAAAATACAAATTCAATTGATTTTAAAGTATGGAAATTTACCCAGGTGGGTCTGCCTGACAAAAGTCACATGAGCCCTTCAAGGCAGAGAGTTCTTCAGGCTGGTGGCAAAAGCCAGAGATTTGGACCACAAGAAGGATTTGAGGTGCCATTGCTGCTTTGATAAGAGGGACTCCCTACAGATAACCAGCAAAATAGGGACCACAGTCACGTAGCAGCAAGGTACTTGATTCTGTCAACAACCAGTGGTAGATTTTCCCCAGACTCTACAGTCAGCTACCCAATCTAGCCGACACCTTGATTTCAGTCTCATGATACCCTCAGCAAAGAACCCAGTCATACCATACTGGACATCTGGCATACAGAAGCATGAATGAATAAGTAGCTGTTGTTTTAAGCTGCTCTGTTTGTAGTGATTTGTTACATAGCGATTGAAAACTAATAAAACTAAAAGTCATACACTTACTGAGTGCACATGCTCTTAACTGCTAAATCTCTAGAAGGAGATAGACATCAGACCCAGGAAATACACCTCGCAGCCAGAGTTAAGGCTTGGAGGTGGCAAGGTACAGCCGACAGCTTGGCATGAGAAATCACCTCCACGGAAGAAAGTGATCTCAGGTGTGCCCAGGTCTTGAAAGACAGGTAGGCAGAGATCGAGACGGAGAGAGGGAATAGAGATAGATAGAGGGATGGAGAAATGGAAGTACAGAGTGAAAGAGAGAGAGAGAAATGGAGAGAGACTGGTTCACAAGTCAGATCCCTACGTAGCCCAGTTATTATCACGTGAGTCAACCTTAGGGACTGTTGTCTGAGACAACCTTCCAGTTTAGAGGTATTTGGGAAATGGGCAGAAAGAGCATGAGCATGTCACCTAGAGCCTTGCAACTTAAAATGTGGCTTGAAGACCAACAGCATCTATATCGCCTGGGAGCTTGTTAGAAAGGCTGAATGTCAGTTCCTGCCCCAGACCTAGTAAGTCAGAATCTGCATTTTGACAAGGTCCCAGATGATTTTTTGCACATTAAAGTTTTTGAAATACTTCACTAGGAAAACAACAATTTCTGTATAATAGTTTTTGTCAGTTTCTAAGTAGAGTGTAGCTAAGGAAAAAAGATCTTAATGGAATTTAAGTAATTCTTTATTTTCTATTTTTTAATATCCTCCTAGGGAATTGTAATGATATACATAGCTTAGAAAAACTGTACAGAACTCAAAGATGGTCCTGGCCAGGTAGTTCAATTGGTTGGAGCATTGTCCCATACACCGAAAGGTTCTGGGTTCAGTCCCTTGTCAGGGTGGGTACAGGAGGCAGCAGGTCGATGTTTCTCTCTCACACTGATGTTTCGCTTTCTTTCTCTGTAAAATCAATAAACATATCCTCGAGTGAGAATTTTAAAAAAAAGTTAAAAAAACTCAAAGATGAAATAAATGGATTGCTACACTAAGAAGGAAAATGAATAACTCATGTCCACAAATCTTCAAATGATTTGCACACAGCTCTAAAGAAAGATCTACAGATTGAAAACCAGTATGAATTGCATATGAAAGCCCTTGTAATACGTTTACTATATGCTCCATGTGTCATTTAATTTATCTTGGTATGTGACATTCCACATTAAAAAAAAAAAGAAAAATGGACACACATCGTGCTTTTTAACAGTTTGAAAGATGTACATACCTTGACACGTGGCAATTGGAACCCTACGGAATATTATTATGTTTACATTTTAAAGCATATATCACTACTTTAAAGTATACAAACCTATTTTTTAAAGTAATAAGAATTACAAAAGAATTTGTAAAAATCAGTTTATGAAAAGGGAGGTTATTTTTCATGTTCTTGTAAAATAAAATTAACAATCGAATTAAAGATTACAACCCTTTAAAGAGAACAGTGCAAACAACCTAGGGATATAAACTTAAATACAATTGGTTCTTTAAAACTACCGGTTTTTCCCAGTGTGAAGCTGGAATTACTTATAGATGAAGTCTGTTATTTTTCCCTAGGCTATGAGGGAACCCTGAATATGAGAATACTTTATGAGATAGATAAGGCAGTGAGAGCAAACAGCTGTGAGATCCAGGGTACAACAGTCCCGACGTGAGATTGCTGTTAAGATCAAATTAAATCACTCCGATTTTCAGAAATGTTTGTGGGAGAGAATTTTATCTTTCATCTACTTTTAAGAAAGCAAACATGAAAACATTCCAGCTATGGTTTTAATCATAAAATAATTTTTAGTAAAGAGTATACATGTGGTTTATAGTAAGCTCTTAATTTTTTTCACTGAAGTCAACATATTCCCTAATTGCTAATTTTAGTTAATAATTTTGGTGTTATGCTCCTAAGTGGATTTTTTAGTAAGGAAAAGTAAAATTGCATAAAACTGCTTTCCAAAAGTTATGACATTTCCAACATCATATGGTAGGTTTTTATTTGAAATTAGTGCCCTTAACTATGTTTTTTGCACTATTATTATAGAAAAAGGGAGTACATTATTTAATCAGTTTCCCTTCTGTTATACCATATTTGGAAGCCTGCCAGGAATTGATCTAAGAAGTAGTATCTCTGTAACCTGATCTACAATCAGAAGACCTCCTGTGAAACAGAGTTTACATCTTTGGTATGTTATATGCCTTGTAATTTTCAGAGAGTAATTACTTTATAAAAATAGTAATTCAATAATTACAAACAGTTAAAATAAGTATACTGTTTATAAAATATTCAACCAATAAACACTGTCTCCATATAATTTTGAGTATTCTTCTTATATACTCTTCTGGTTCTGCTTCTAAATAAGCGAGAAGACTTTGTCTAATACAACATAAGATGTGTGGAGACAAAGCCACCACCTGTGTGTGTGTGTACATTCAGTGCCTGTCCTGACATTTGCATCAGTGCAAATTATAACCACTTTTATAACACACTATTTACATGACATCCAAGACATCAGTTATGTGGTAGCTGTCACACTCCAGGTACGTAGGTGGAAAGTTGAAGATTTCATCCTGGGGAAGTGGTGCCACCCAATAGCAAAACTAGTGGATTCTGAAGTTAAGTGTGAGTTTTAAGGGGAATTTTTTTTTTTTAATTACGTGTAGCATTTATCTGCTTATGACACATTTTCATCACCATAGTTAACTTTTAAGGTAACTCATGATCTCAATTTTTAAGAATGCTTCTGCATATTAAGAAGCATATTAAGAATGCTTCTTGCATAACAAGGTTTACTTACAGTTTATATTTCATATATTTTATATATTTTACTTATACTTTTAGTATATTGAGCTAAGGATTTGTAGTCATAAAATTAGACTTATAAAAAACAAACTAATAAAAATTAAAAATTAGTGCTAATAAGTAGCTGGACATCCTGAAAGATACAAAGCTTAAATTAGTACCTTTTCATTCTCTAGTGGATTTTCTCCAGGTTTGTTTTTTTTTCAGAAAGAAGGAAAAAAAGCATAATATAAATAGAACAATACTAGTACAATATGGGTTTAATTTTAGTCTAAACTATATGGCCATGGAACATAATTTTTAAAAAGGTTAGTGCCTTTTATTATCTTTTAAGAAGATATTTATTTATTTTTTGAGAGAGAGGAAGGAACAGAGAAGGAAACATCAATGTGTGGTTGCCTCTCACGCAACCTGCTCTGGGGGGCCCGACTCGCAACCCAGGCATGTACCCCAACTGGGAACCAATCCAGTGGTTCCCAGCCTGGCACTCAGCCCGCTGAGCCACACCAGCCAGGGCATGGTGCCTTTTAAAGGTTGAGGCTGCATTGCTTAGATAGAACTTGGGATTCCATGCCTCAGGGTCAGCATCTAAGTAGCCTGAACACAGGAGTCACACTGTCTTATTAGTATGACAGAAGTTCATTTATTTTCTTCCTGCAAATGCTGTATTGGGTTTTGCTGGCCCTTAATTAGTTATCTGACTCTTAGCAATGTTAAAGTACATTGGCATTGTAAATGCAAAAATAAAACAATGAGTAACATTTCAAGGCACCTGCATGCATATATGCTTATTTTTTAAGTCACTTCTATATAAAATAAAAAATAAACTTGGGCTTAAATAGCTGACCTAAAACCTGATCTGATGTGCCAATATTAGGTGCCTATTTAAAATGATTAGAACTGTTAGTTTTCCTAACTGACATTGCTCTCTTCACATCACCCTTTCCAAAATCAGCACGTTCCTTAATCTTTGTACTGCCTTTCAGTGTTGGATGATTTCCAATTCGAAGTGTTGTTTTGAACCTAAATAGAATCAGCCCAGAACAGCTCTATGATACACTGTGAAATAAAGGTGTCTTTGGAGAAAGAACTTCAAGTGCAAATTAACTTGAAATAATTTAACCTGAGTGTGGAATAATTTGCAGTCTTTCTTCGGTACAGCTGTGGGAATTGCTTCTGTAGGCCTCGTTGGGGGAGTTGCCCGGCTACGTGCAATTTTGTCACATCTGTCAGCTGTAGCTAAATGGAAAATATAGTAAAAGGTAACATTACAGAGATTTGGGTCATTCCCTAGAGGGTCTTGTCTCCTTGCAACAGCGAATAAATTATGTGAAAGCTGAAATGAAATACAGTATTGTTGATTTGCCAACTCATGCAATCCGAAAGAATGAAAAAAAGAATCGCTTCTTAGATTCACTGTTTAAATGCTGTAAAGCCAGAAGCTCCTATCTACTATGGTCATATTTCCTGGCCCTAACATTAAACTAATGTTATTTAGGTGGGGTTTTTTTTTCTGATTTGTCAGTTTTCATGAAAATATTTTACAGAGAAATAACCATTGTATCATATTTAGATATATATATTCAATTAATTTTTATTTTTGAAAAAAAGGTTACATAGATTCAGTCAGACACACCAGCAGACCTACAGTATTAAGTGTCAGAGTCCATCAAAGGCTAATTTAATTATTATAATTATACAGTAAAAATAGTCAACAGCTTCCAAATCGAGTAGGGCACTGTCCAGCTAATGTATAGCTGAAACGCCAGGTACCAGACTCTTAGTAATTGACTAAAGTCGGTGTGCAGTGCTTATTTACATATGTTTAATTGGAGTTATTTTTAGTGAAGGAATTTTATTTCAATTCCTAGGATGGCACCTAAGTATAGAAACTAGGTGACCTTCAATTTGATCTTCTTACTACACAGGTGCCTGCATTTTTTACAGAGAGATCAGTGGGAGGTTATTAACAATAGCTGCGTTTCTCATTTTGAAGAGTTCTTGTGAAGGTTAATGAGAAGACATTTGAAAGCAGTTTATTTACTGTAAAGGATCAATAATTATTATCTTCTGGAGTTCAATTAACAGCCGGAGAGCAAGAATTGCTCATGCCTCTTTCTTGGACTTTGTCCATGCAAGAAATATTTACTACGTGTTAAATTTATGCGGAATACCATAGAAGATATACAATTGTGTAAGTTATCAGAATCCTCAAGGAGTTTGTAGGATAAACTGTTGACTGACTTAAGGGAAATGAGAATTCTGTTCGTCCTTCCTGAAGTCATTATCTGTGAAGACTTCTGGGCATGAGTTGGGCCTTAAACAGTTAATGAACAGTCAACAGCCTGAGTAACTGGGGAGGTTATTCCAGGTACAGGTAATGTAATGCAGTAATGTTTTGGGAGGTTCAAGGCAAAAGATAGGTCGGTCAATGGCAAATAATACCATTGTGTTAAAAACTGGAAGTTAACAATATTTATTTGGAGGTCACAGTTTGAAAGAACCACAAATCTGAATAGTAGGAAATGTTATCAGAATCCATTGTTAAATCCACAGAGATAGCAATCAGTTCAGCCTTGCCAAATTCAAAGATTCATTGAATTCGCTGAATTCTGTGAATTCATTACCAGTATTTGAAGGCTCGATATTTCCCACAAAATCGTTATTTCTAGAGTTCTTGAACTTCTGATCAAAACTATATTGGTGGATTTATATTCTTTTATGACCATAATCGGAACACAACTCATGTTCCATTATACAAGTCTCGCACAAATAACACCCCTTTTTTAGTACATAAAAACCTTTTACTATAAAATCATAAGCATGTAATTCTGTAACATAACAATATCACACACAAGCACACCATATGATGTTTTAGGCAAAATGTTCAAATTGCTGTCCATCTCATAGGAAACATTCATGTACCCTACCAACCGCACTCAGTGGTGTTACTTCTGCCGGACCCTGTAAATAGGACATGAGATCCCCATATTATTTTACTGATGACTCTCTTCAGTTGTGTATGTTATGTACCTAGTACCTCTAGGTATATGAGTTTGTAAATCCTAATCTATAATATTCTGGAGCTCCGTTTCACATTCATAATACTTTTTTACTTTCTTCTTTTTGAACACTACCAAGAATTTCTCGTTTGAGGTAGCACCTTCATGTTTCAGAGCATTTTTAGAAGGTCTTCCTTATACAGAATTAAACTCTACTTGTATCTTTCATCTTTGTCTTATAGATGCTTCATGGAGTCACATCAGAAGTCTAATCTTTATTCTGTGATAAGTTTTTAAAACAATATATCATCTCTTAGCAATTTCACCCTCATTTATGGATTTAATTAATACCCATGGTACCAACTCATTATTTGCACCTGCCTACTGAACACAGCTAGGTCTCCATCCCTCACAGTAATTCAAACACAACATGTCTGAATTGAGTCTGAACTCATCTTCTTCACCAAACCAGGTTCTACTGCCTTATTCCCTGGCTTAGTAACTGGCCTCAGCATTTATGAAATTAGTCAGTCTAGAATTATAGTCTTTGTAAACTCCTTGCATTGTAGCATATCTATTTAGCAATAGCATAAATGCACCAAAACTTATTTCAGTTTTTCATTATCATTTCCTGGGGACCAGTACGATAGGCTGCTGGGCCCCATGTCCTAAGCCATGACCACCTTCACTCTATTCTTCATACTGCTGTCATAAGATCTCCCTAAAATATGGATTTATCCTGTTATCCCCCTTATTTAACAAATGTCACTTCTTTGCCACCATGTTCAAGATAAAGTCCAAACTATTTAGCTTGTCCTTCAGAATCAGTTTCCATCTACCTTCCAGCATCATTTACTACTGTGTCCTAACATCACTGTCTTTGGACCAGTCATACCGTCCTTTAGTTTTCCACATTATCTGTCAATTAACATCTTTCCCAACCTCCTTTTCCATCTCATCTGACAGGCTAACTCCTTTGTGTTTTGTAATACGAGTTCAGTGAATGCCTTGTTGGGCAGGTCATTCTACTCTACCCCATTTGGGAGTAATTAGGTACTAAATTTTGTCTTTCCATAGCACCTTATGCACGTAGCTAGTACTACATGGAAATCGGTATTTTATTTTTTTCCTCCCTCTCTAATACTAAGTAGGCTACTAGAAATACAGATTACATCTTGATAATTTTCTGAAATTCTAGCATCTAGCACAGAGACTGGCTCATGCCTGACACTCATTAAATTTTAATTAGATAAATGAATCAATAACTTCTTCTAGGTTAACTATTTTCAGATCTTCATACATTTTAAGACTCTTCCTTATCCTGACTATTCTTGATATACTCTCTGTCTTGCCAGCATTCTTCTTTAATTGAAGTTTATTATGATCAGCAAGAGATGGACAGGAAACAGTTCTGTGATGAAATTTCTATGAACTTGAAAGGTAGATATAGCTGGTTTAATATCTCATCTCATCCAAGTGCTACCTGTGTGATCATGAGAGATTTAGTTACCTTGCTTGCTTAGTCTTGGTTTCCTTATCCATAAGTTACAAAAAATATGAATTATTGCTGAGAATAATGATACAGTTTAGGGAAGGATTCTGGCATGTAGCAAGTTTATATTTAATTATTTATATTAGATTCATATTCTAGAACTCATCACAGCATTGGAATATGTAATAGTCATGCTAAAATTTTTGTGGAATAGTCCTCTAGAGCTAGACTTTGAACTTCTACTCTTTTGATAGATATTATAATTTATATTTCTAAGAAATGGAGTATAGTAGTACATTTATGTTAGAAAAGTTGGAATAGGAAGCATAATGCATATTTCAGCTCAAATATTGTGACTGTGTTCACAGTTACTTTGCTCAAAAAGAAACCCATCTGTCCCTTTTCTGATTGCTATGGAACTGTATTTAACAAACCTTATGAGCAGTGTGATGAAAACTTCTTGAACTTATGAAAGTTTCACCACCTCATATTCAATGGGATCACAGTCAGCTACTCTCTCTGCAAGTCAGCATCTGTCATTGAACCCATTAACTGGTTTTCTGCCCTATGTCTGAATAGTCTCAATATTCAATTTAACTGGAAAACTCCTCAGTGGAGATAGGGCTTGAATTTTAGTGGCTCACATGGGGTACTATATCTAAATCCAATGGAGATTGCTCTGACTGGTTTCTAGTGGCCTGAAAATGGTATAGAGTTGGTCCACGTTTTTCCCTTGCTTGAAATATATGCAGGCAAACAGCAATTATTGGAAATGCCATACTAAGAGTGACATTGCAAAAAGTCCAAAGTAATGTCACTAATCAACTGGAGGCAGGCTTAGAAGGATAGCCTAGAGGTATAGCAAAATGGAACGTGGGAAACAATGACTGATGACGTAAATAGTTAACAGCGGCAAGACTCCTTAGTATACTCATTTATACTTTTATATACCTGCATGTTTTAAAATCTCAAAAGGAGAACTTCTTTGAGTACCTCTATAAACCTAATTATTGGGATGTTGGGAAAAATAAGAAGTGAAATGATTCCTCTGAGTTTTATGAAATAAAGTACTACAAAGTATTTATCGAACTTTCATGAGAGAAGTAAAATAGAGATGGCTTAAGTAGTTGCAAGTCTCATGTATTATAGAACTTTTTTTTCAAAAATGTTTATGTAATAACAATAATGTGAACCACAGCAACAGCTACCATATATAATGGCACTGAACTTCATACATGCCAGGTTCTGTGCACGTATATTTTCTAATTTCCTTCAACAATAACCCTGTAAGTATTACTATCTTTACTTTCTAGGTGAGGAGAACAGAGAATAAAACTAGTCAGTGGCAAAGCTATTACCCTTCTTCTAGGGAAACATAACACCAAACCCACTACTCTTTTATCCAGAAGCGAAATAAGATGGTATCTAATTATGAATAACCTTTAGCATTCTGACTGGATATCTTAACTATCCTAATCCTGGACCCAGGTTAAAAGTTGGTCTTACATTGACCATTTTCTAGCTGACTACCTTTGAGCAAGATGCTTTATTGCTTTATTCCCTAAGTTTATTTTAAAATAATAATATGGGGGGAGTATATGTTATTACTAGCTTTAATAGATGAGGACCCCATCCACTTAGTACATAATAAATAAGGGTTGAATAAATTTGAATAAATATATCTGTGTGAATTATTTCCTTCATTTGGAGTCACATTCATACCAATTTTAAAGGATATGAAAACCCAACACATCATGGATATTTCATGTAAATCATGTTCCTCCCCCACCCCTTTTTTTAAAAATAAAGAATTGCTTAAAAGTTCTATGATTTTATGACTTCAATATTCCACTTAAATTTGTCATGGATACCTATCTACTTTAGGTAAGACTTTGTTATTTAGAAAATACCATTAAGGACATCAAAGAAACTAGAGATGGATAAAGGAAGCATTATCCAAATATCCCCCTATATGAATGCATTGGTATTCAACTCAGCTAACATTTTAAAAGGGAATATTAAAACTTAGCAAGAATGTTAGGAATATTAGCACAAATATATGTTTAGTTTTAGTTTATTAAAAAGTGACTCCTTTAAGAAAATTGTTGACTTGTTTTTCCCAAGGAGAAGAACTTTAAAAGGCATGACTTGTTTTGGGAGTGGCATAAATTAACCCTCAGTGTGCTAATCTCCCCCCAAAAGGACTCTCATTTTGGGTCAGTATATCATAGAACAACAAGAGTTCTCAGGGAAACAAGCTTTTCCAAACTTCCATCTTCTGAAATACCAGAGCAACTTCCTGAAATAATAGGACTGAAGATAAATAAGAAGTAAAATACCACTAGTTGGACTGAGGTTTCAGGAAATATAGTATGTGAGAAAGAGAGATAACTAAGCTTTCTTTGTCTGATTGAGAACTTGCCTTCATTCCCATATATTTATACTTTCCCTAAAATATCAATTGGCCATACAAATTTACTTTTGAGGAACAAGCACTTTTTAATATATGGCCCCTTCACACTCTGAACCAAGGTGAATGCATACTTTGCTTCTTGTATATTCACCAAGTTTGGTTACTTCTAGGATCCTGAACAGTTAGGTAGAAAAATATATTGTAGTTCATTTTACTAGACAAACAATTTATTCCTTAGAAAATTAGCTAAAGAAATACTTAGATATCTAGGAATTTCAGGAGAATGTGCTCATTCTAAGACTCTGTGGTCATACTGAGTGTTTCAGTTGATGTTTGCTATTATATATGAATTATTTATTTGAGTGAAACTAAACAAGTTTCATAATATTCACCATGAAATAAAGTGAAATTTATAACTTGACAGCATTTCCAAAACAGCCAAAGCTTTGAATTTAATACAGGCAGGAACAAATCTCTGGAGCTCAGCTTGGTAAGAATGCTCAGTGGTCTTTGTCCAAAGCTAACCTTTTTCCTTTCTTCATTCCAATGGGTGAGGGCTTTCTTAATTGGAATAGGTTCCATACATAAAAAGCTATCTTCACTCCATTAACTATTGATTTCTAAAGGTTTGACCTCTTATATTTTTTTGAAATTGTGGGTTAACCTTTTTGCCCGAAGGAAGATGGCACCTGGGAATGACATTTCCATTTTCTAAAGTAATGTCATCATACAAGCCAGACTAAAATGACCCATGACATTAACCTGTGGTTCTGAAGAACATAACATCATTTACTTGGTTTGATAAAGAAAAAAAACATGGTTTTATTTTTAATTGACTTCAAAGGAAGAAAGAGGATGGAATCTGTCTTTCGAAAAATTTCTCAAAACCTTTTCTCAATGAGATGTGACAAGGACAAGGTCACAGAAGTGACATCTATTCTCTGCACTGTCAATTGTTAAAAGTCATGATCCTGTTCCAGTAAAAGCTACTTCTCTATTTCAATCAAATTAGGAAAATGACAGTTATGAGAAAGGCATTTTATTGCATACTGTGATATTGAAGACAGTCATTGAACCAGTAAGTGCTTTGACCTGACATAATAGTTATCATTTTAGCAGCTTTAACCAATTTGTTCATAATTGCTGGGAAGATAGTTTGTCAAATAAAGAATTCCTTGACTCAGAGTCTGTAGCTTATATTTATGATATAGTCCTACCGCGGCCAGAGTTTACATTGTCATATCTTAAATGTTTTATCTCTGTTGTATAGGAATTAATATTTCTCAACATTTTGATTCTAAAAAGAAGGGAATTCTACAAAATTTTATCCCTATTTGAGAGGACAAAGAGGAGAAAGAGAAACTTATTTTTAAATCCATCTTTATATTCTATCTACGTGAATTCCCATAAAGTCTGTCTTATATCCTCTTTATAGCTTGAACTCTTACATTTCACTTACTACATAACTCCAAGACTTGCTCTGGCAATTAACTGGCATAAGGCGAGACAAGTGCAGAGTAGTGGGCCTGAAATGCAGACACAAAACTGTTACTTCCTGGTCACCTTCCTCCTCCACTCTCTCATTTCAGACCCACCTAATTCCACCCCTGGTCTCTCTCGCTCACTGCCCTGCAATCCCGCATACTCATCTATCTCCCTTTTTTCCTATTTAGAACTTTGGCTCATGTTTTTCTCTTTGCCCGAAATATCCTGTCCTGCCCTTACATGGCCACCCCCTCATCATTTTCAGTCTCTGTTTAAATTTTACCTCTCAGGAATGTCTGTCTGTGCATCTGTGGGCACAGCCCCTCTTCTTTTCTAAAGAAGCATTCGCTCTTTTGTCCGCCCATGGCTTCACCTCATTTTGAATGTGAGTGAATGATTGCACAAGTGCCAGTGTCCTCTCCAGTAGACCATACTAGTGAGTTTCAATCCAGGCTGCACTTTAAAAATACCTGGGGAGCCTTTAAATAATGCTGATGCATGGGCTCCATCTACTAAAAATTTCCAGTAATTGGTCTCGGGTAAGGCCCAGGTATCAGTGTTGGCTGGAAGTTCCCCAGCCAACACTGGCTCACAGCAGAGTTGAGAAGCTCTGCCCTGAGCTGCAGGAGGCACCAGTCAGCTCCACTGGACCCTGGCACACGGCTCAGCAGGCCTGAGACACACTGCGATAGTCTGCAGGGTATGAATGTTTGAGTTCATGTCTGGCCTACTGCTGACATTCTAGTTTTCTTTGTTTTCCAAAATCTCCCTTAGAGATGATAAAAATATTCGCAAACAGCAATACTCAAAAAGTTGAAATGAGAAAGAAACAAGTGTCAGTAAATCTTCTGAGCTTCAAAATAAAAAACAAATCCTGTTTTCCTCTTCCACTGATGAAATCAAGATATTTTCCTTCAGTTCTTTTACTGAATTTTTAAAGAATGTTTGCTGCAAGATGTGTCCATAAGCTGTGTATGCATATGGCATATGAATATTTCATTTTTCTTAACTATGAGAATCTATCCAAAGATCACTAAAACCATAAATCAGCACCCCCATCATAGGACATCATTCTTGCATATTATAACTGAAATAAATAATTTTTAATTAAACTTAAGTTTATTTTTCTTTTTGCTTATTAGCAAAAAAAATTTGTTTTTTAGTGTTATGTGTATTTTAGTGCCTTTTTAAAAAATAACTGGTTATTTTGTTCTATACCACAGCCAGAACTAGGCTAGTAGGTTGTGGCAAGAGAGGCTTTTTGTCTCAGTGCCAAGAGACTCAGTAATCCAAATAATAATATTTTAGTGTAATATTTTTAGAAATATAAATTAATGCAAAAAAAAACCCATCCTGCTGATAATGTCAAAATTTTAAATAAAGACTACTTCCATGCTGAGCCATATCAGAGTATGCTGTGTGTACCCTTGGATACATCTTTGAATTTTTAAATGTGTAGTTTTTTTTCAGAATAATATAGTTGAGGAAAAGAAGTCTCAATGATATTATTTTATGTTAAATATTTGGAACAAAATTATTTTAATTAAGCTGAAGCTAATTAAAATTATTTTAGATTATCTATTGGCC
This sequence comes from Mormoops blainvillei, assembly GCA_004026545.1. Taxonomy (NCBI): domain Eukaryota; kingdom Metazoa; phylum Chordata; class Mammalia; order Chiroptera; family Mormoopidae; genus Mormoops; species Mormoops blainvillei. The sequence continues at coordinate 407,896 of PVJD01000490.1, forward strand.
AAGAGAAATCGACAAACACGGCAATTTTCTCAACTCAAAATGAGATAAGCAAAGAAGCAGATTTTGAAAACATGATCGATGAGTTTGCTTCCATTAAAATCAGAGTCCGCACATTTCCTTTTGCCTCAGGCTCCAACATGGCTCCACACAGCACTGTGATGCATGAGTTTTTATTTATAAAGTAATTTAACCATCCCCCCAAAAGAAAATGTCACACTATGAAATCAAATTAAAATCATTGGCAAAAGTGAGACAAAGATGGTTATTCTGTGTTGATAATGAAGATTTAACATTTACATATGCCCTTTGAAATGTCGCATAATATAGTACAAACATAAATATGCAAAATTTGTACAAGATAAAAAAATGAATTATAATTGTGGTATTAACATCTTAATATTAATCTAAGATAGAACATAACCCAATGAGAGGATTTTAATAATAAAGTGAAAAGTGTGATTTAATGGCTTAATATCAGCTTGACCAAGTTCTTTTTAAATGTAGTCAATTATAAATAGCAGCTGTACAAGCTATTCTCTGATAGCAAACAATAAGAATAGAAAAAAGTATTTTAAGCAGAAAGGAAAATCAGTACATCTGAAGTATGAAAAAAAATCCTTTTTGGGATTTTAATGCTTTCCCCATGGGAATATCTGAAAGAAAGGAAGAAACAAAGATTCTCTAATTAAAAATACCCACAGCCAGGAAATGAGCAAATCTTCAACATTGTGATAACAAGTATGCCAGAAATTCTGGAATATTTTATAAGCCAACAAGACTAACTTTATAAAAAGTTAAGAATTAAAATGTTGAAAATTTTACTGAATTCCATTCTTCTTCATAATGGCATTATTTTATTTTTAAAACTGAGAGGAGAAACAAATGAAACTAAGAGTTAAGAGAGACAACAGTAAATATTATTTTTAATATCATTTAATCATAAAAAATCAATAAACTGTTCATTATAAATCTGTTCTCTTTAGGAATCTATTAAAGAACAACAGAATGAAATATTGAAATTGCTATGGAAAATTTTAATCGTCTTTATTTAGATTACATATATTACAGGTGAAATGTGTAGATGTTGTTTCATTGCCCTGGTAAGATTTAGTGATATCCCAAATATGTTCACATATGAACCTTCTGTACAATACGTTTTAACTTTCTAGTCATCTACCTATAAATAAAGTTAAGCATTCAAATTAAAAAGTAAAAGAACAACAAAGATTTTATGTGACCATCTTTTAAAAGGATGTGTAAAACTGGAAATGGGTTTCACAACAATTCAGCAAACTGGAAGTTACAATGAATAATAAATGAACACAAGGCCAGCTCTGTAGCGTGTTTCTGAGCAAAAGGAATGTCTACAGACTTCCAAATACTCATGCCTGTAAAATCATCTTACTGTTGTTTCTACAACTTAAATAATTAGGTATTTGACTATTACTAATAAACAGTTGTTTTGCTCTGAATCATATCTGGAACTGAAAAGCGAGCCATTTTATCCCAGGAGTTCGTAATGCCTTATAACCGAAGCCATGAAGCACTTGAGGCAAAACAGTGGCTATCAAAGCAACTGGCTGTTTAAGTTTCATCTCATTTCGAAGACTGATTTTGCTAGTGCTGGGAGCATCAGAAAAGCAACTAAAAGCATTTACTACTTTCTGTTCCCACTATTTACCATCGAAGGTCTATAAATGTTCCTTTGTAGCCTTCAGGTATTCCTCAGACAAAACCGGAATATAATAATCTACTATTATCCTCAGGAACTGCACACACGGAAACTTCTCATCGAACTGGAAACATCAGCAAACTTGTTAAAACTCTTAAGAGAAAATAACATTGTTTTCCAAAAGTCAGGGAGTCTCACCATCTAAGACCAGTTGCTGCTCTGACTGCCAGATTACTATGAAAATGTGAGCAAAGAGCTAATGTGTTAGTTTAACATCGCAGCCATAAGGAAGTAGAAATATTTGGGGTAGTTTGAGTACTGGAACCCATTTTTTTAGCCTATGATACTGTGAAAGCATCTTCAAAAACATAGGATCGAATCTTTGTAAATAATAGATTCATACCAAGGACTTTGAAATACACGAGAGCTGGGCTTTTGCTGAATAAGTTAATACTGTCTACAGTGCTTTGATATGAGGCCCCTTCACCCCATTGAATTATCAGAAACCTGGATGTGGTGCATCTTAGACTTCATGTCTTTGGCAATGTCAGTTTGTTCCCATCAGGGCTATGTTAGATACATATTAACACAACATTAATATCCTTTAACACTGGTTTGCATTTATCAGTTCATTTAGCTTCCTAGGAGAGCCCTAAGGCAAACTCTTGAATACCAATATTCTCCTTTATGTATACAAAAATTCAGAACCCAGGCCCCACCCAGACTGTGCCCTGCTCAGTGCCTGGATCATCTGTCCCCCATCCCAGAGCCATGAGCCTGGAAACGTTCGGCTTCTGCCTACCCAGTGAAGAATTCTCTGTGCTAATGGCTCTCCATTGTCTGTACCACAGAACCTGAGGTTCAAGTATAGACTCATTAGCCCCACCTTCAAGGCTCTGCGGAATCTGGTAAAAACTAGGTTTCCAATCTCATGTCCCGCTCCCTGTATTTTACACTGCAGTGAAACTGGACTCCCTGCAACACATTCATCCAAAGATGTTCTGCTTTTTGCCTCTGCTTATGCTCTTTGTTCTGCCTGGCATTCTTCCCAATTTTTTTCATACCCGTTGAATGTCACACATTGCAACTTATACTGCTCATGTTTGTAACACATATGTGTTCATGTGCATCTGCATGCACACAGGTATGCACACATAAATGCAGTAGCACCTAGACATGAAAAGTTTGGGAGAGTTGTCACTAGGAATGAAAATGGCTCTTATGGTTCCAATAAAGTAACAAAAGTCTGGAAGTCCAAAAAAGGAATCTTTAGGGTTAGTGGACCCTTAGATGAAGGACTATGTATGTGGATGAGACAATGTCTGTTTTCTAATTTCTGTCGAACTATACTGATAATAAATAAAGTTAGAAATATTGTGTCTCTGAAGCAAGATCATTAGATTCTGGATATGACCCACTTATTAACTTATTAATGAATATTTAGTGCATGTTAATTTATATTTATAAAATCTCCAGATACAGGTTTTTAAAAACCAAAACTTTTACTTTTGTAAAAAAAATACAATAGTATGTCTAGAATTAGGGAAACTATAACCAAAGAGTAAGGTCATTTAATCCTACTCGAGTTTCCCAAGTGATGTTGATTATTCATCCATTTAGAATTACTTGACACTTTGTACATTCTTTTAATTATAACATTCTTCAGTTTACAGAACATTGTTACAAAAAACTCTCACACTGTTACTCAAGGGTGTACCAAGTCTCTTATTTTATTATTATTATTTTACTTCCATACCAGTTCCATGGTATAGTAACTGAAAGAAAAAGAAATCTTGAATTAGTGACTTAATGTACTGACTTTGAAAACTATCTTTTTACGTGTTATGTTACTGTCACTCTAAGAAACATTTCCTGTTGTGGTAGCCAGGAGCCTAGGTCTTTTTCTCTCTGGTGAGGTATGTTCATATTAACAGCAAAATTAATGCTTTGAGTTATAAATGAATGAATTCAGATTTTATTCAGCCCTGTTACTTTCCATGTGGGACTTTTATATAACAGTGATCCTCTATATACATAATGATATATGAGTAGACATTTTAACTTCTCTGATTTTAATATGCTCGTATAAACTAGGAAAAAAAAGTTTAATTGCAGTGATCTCTAAGGAAATTTCAAATGTTTTAATTCTTCCTTTACCTACATTATTAGCTAATTGTTCCTATAAAATGGAATGTCACACTTCATATTTTTAAAAATAAAACTTTATTTTATATTTCTTTTGATATATTTTATAAAACATATCTTTCAGTATATTTATAAGCAAAATGTACTATAGATTAGCATAATATTTAAGGGAATAAAAAATGGTTCAGCACTAATGAACACTCAAATATACTATATCACACTCGATAATAAATTCATGAAACTATTATTCAATAAAATTCTGGGTGTTGCCCAATATATACCAGTCTCTGTAATAGGCAGTATGTAATAGGCAGAGTTTAAATTATAATGATATTAACTGTTATCTACTATTAATTGAACAACCACAGGAACTGCCCAAGACATTTTCTAAATGTGTTATTTTACAATTTATTTCTTACAACTTTTGCTTTTCCGATAATTAATTGTTGATCGGTGATGTAAATAGTCTGGTCACCTTTAACTGGCAAATCAGAGGAAGGTTTCCTTTAAGAGAGCAGAGATCCTCACTTGCACAGACACTTTCTAAAACCCTGAGTGGAAGGAGAGACTCTGACAGTATTTTTTCTATCTGTCATTTATTTTTGTATCTGTTGCCTTCTAAAAACTTTCAATTCGTGTCTGTTTATTTTCTCATTATATATAAATACTCACCCTTGGACCTAATTTTGTGTCTGTAACTTATTTTTTTAGAGAGGGTTCCCAAATCGCACACTTCAGATCCGTTCCTCAGCTAAACAGTGAGCTGGGTGGCTCCAGGCTTTAGGACTGTCAAGACTTGCCTTTCCCCATGGCCAACAATCTTAGAGCACGCTCACGCTAGGAAAGGGAGTCTAATGTGCAAACGTCTAGAGATTACAAAAAGACATGAATGCTCCAAACCCACCACATTCCAACATTGTAGAGAGTTTGTGATTGTCGCAGTGCAGAAAGCTTCCTTGAGACGGGATAAGATCAGTTTCGGATTAGGGAATGTATGTGGTGGACGGATCAAGAGCAGTTCAATTAAGGACAAAACAGAGACCCAACTCGTATTTGTCTGATTTTCCTGTAGGGTTTTAGGTCTCAGCCTTACTACCTACTAGTTCTACTTATACCATATTTATTGAATTTATATGCCTACAAAGCTGTTCTAGCTGACAGGGTCTGAAAATTATTGGTAATTAGCATTAATGAACAGGAACAATTTCAGTGGCAATTAGAAAATCCTTTGGCGTCATGTTGTAATACTAGTTTAGACGGTTGACTCTTCCCACATTCATTCACATTTTCCCCTTAGAAATAAGCTTTGTTGCATTACCTTATATATGCAGAAACAAGTGGGAAGTTTTCCTTTATTTGGAATCTAAACGTTCTTATGCCATGAAGAAGCAACCACAGGAAACTCTGCTGGACATCACAGACAAAGCCTTTGATGCTGCTTTACCTGTGAATTGGTATTGATGGCTCCCGAATTGTGAAATCCTGCTACAAGTAACAGACCCGTCAATTTAATGCTTAAGTCACCCTTTCCCTTTTCTTTGATTTGCATCCATCTTATTAGAAAGTGACACTCTTATTGATTTTATTCAACCCTTGAAAGAGAAGATAAGAAAAACGAAAATGTGACTGAGATAAGAGGCTCTCAAGGTGATCCATGGATAGAGTCTGAAGGGAAGCATTGTTTCCAAGGAAAACTGGGATCTCAGGAAATGCTGGGAAGGGGACAGTATTCAGAGGCCGGAGAAAGCACTTTAATGTTACTGTCCCGTACTTGAGAATCTGTCCCACTACTCTATCCTTGGTAGTAATTTAAGTGCTTTAGAAAGCATGCATCTCTCATCTTTTATGTTTCTTAGCATAAAGCAGTCTAAAAGGTTCGTTGATAGCCGTGTACAACTTCACATCAGTGTCAATGGCTATTTGCTACTCATTGCTGAGTGCAATGTCAAAATATGTCTCTGAGCCTTAGGCAAATGTGATACCTGATTTCTAGGTTCTTCCCTTTCAGTAATAATAATGCTAAATGTGTGATCTTTTTAATACAACATTCCCATGAAGTGTGTTCTATTATTACCCTCTACATAAAAATGAGGAATTCGATGCTTACAGAAGTTAAGTGGTGCAAAGCAGCATCATAAATGAAAGGCACGCACCTCCATAAACGCAGATTCCAGGCACACTCTCTGCACTCTGTCCAACTGCCATAGGCTATACTTTCTTACAGATAGGGGCAACATACACCTGTTGTAAGGCACTTTGATGACCCTATTGATTATTCTGACAGCTAACTTCTTGGCGTTCTTGAAATATTTCAGAATAGAAAAATTTATTGAATCTCTCATAAAAGAATGTGAATGACAGAGACCAAAAGCAATAAAAGATGAATAACAAAATTTATACTAGTGTCGAGGCCATAGAGCACCAATATAATAAAAGGGGTTTAGTATAAACTGCTAGGAAGGCAGTTTTTAGTTCTAATGTTGTGTAGAAGATCCCAGAATGTAAGACAACTTCTGTTTTTACTGTAGCATGTTACTTCATGCTACATATTAGATGAAATATGTAAAATTTTCAATTTTTTTAATTTATCATAACTATTATTTAAAATGAAGGGAAATAATATCAAAAAGGAAAATATAATTAAAATCCATTATCATATGATGCAGAAAAATGTCACTGTTATTTTACAAGTGTCATTTCAGTTATTTTTTTCCCAGCAAAATTGAAATTTTTACATATTTCATCTAATATCTGGCGCTTTGATTTAACAATGCATATTGACAGATTCTCATTTCGTTACACTGATTGATCTTCAAACATTAAAACCAATATTGTATTTTGGAGAAATCTCCAGTGGGTCATGAAATATTATCCTTTTGATGTATTTGTTGTCTGAATGCTTTGTAAATTTTTAAAAATTATTTTTACATCTATGTTCATGAAAGAGATTGGTCTGTAATTTTCCACCCTCCTTATATCCTTGCCAAGTGGTGGGATCAAGGTTATTCTGACTCTGTAAAAAAATGTGCTTGTAGTGATTCTCTTTTTCTCTATGTTCTGGAATATTTTAGGGGTTGAATTATCACATTCTTTTTCTTGGATATTTGGATGAATTCATCAATGAAGCCATCATGGCCAAAAATTTTCTTTGTGGGAATGCTTTCTTATGGATTGAATAGATAGAACAATATTTAATTTTTTTTATGTCTCTTACTATCAGTTTTGATAACTTTTGTGGTTTTCTAAGAATTTATTGCATTGAATTTTCAGTTTTCTGGCTTAAGATTTGTCGTAATATTTTTTTTAATGTCTGCAGAATCTCTAAGAATTTCTCCTTTGTAACTCTCTAATATTAGTCATTTATAAGTGCCCTGATTTTAAATTTATCTGTTTTGGTTGAGGTTTGTCAGTATTGTCAGTCTTTAAAAAATGACTTTTCTCTGTGGAACATTTGATTTCCATTTTATTAATGTTTACTCTTCTAAGTATTTCTACTTTCTTTGAATTTATTATTCTTTGTTAACTTTTTCAGATGAATACTTAGATCATAGTCTTTACAACCTTTTTTCTTAAGTGCTTATAGCTTGCTTAGAGTTATAAATTTTTCTCCAAGAATTAGTTTAGCTTTTATTTTAAAAACTATTTTGTGGAAAATAGTTTTAATAGCCATTTTGATTCCTTCTTTGATCCATGTGTTACACACATGTGTATTGTTAGTTTTCAAGTATTCAGAGAAATTCTGTTGGTTATTGAATTGTAGCTTACTTCTACTGTGACCAGAGAATATGCTATGTCTGAAATTAATCCTTTGAGTTATACTGAGACTTGTTTTTTTCAAAGTTTGCGTATATCAATCTTGGTCAGTGTGTTCTATGCATTCAAAAGAAAGTCTTTCACTGTGCAGCTATAGATGTAATAGTATGTGTATATCAGTTATGTTGATTTTGTTAATCTTGTTCAAATCTTCTAATTTGCTACTGATATTTTTTTCTAACTCTTCTATCAACTAATAAGAGAAGTGTCTTGGGGATTTGTATTATAATTACACATTTGAGCATTTCTCTTAGTTATGCCAATTTTAACTTTAAATATTTTGAGGTCAGATATTATCAGGTACATACAAATTTTAAAATGTTTTAGCATTCTGGTGGATTGATAATTTTATTATTATTAAATTTCTGTCTTTGATGCCTTTTGTTAAAATATGTTTGTCAGGTATTAACATATCTTTACCAGATTTCTTTTGGTTAGTGTTTGTATGCTATATCGTTTTACTATCAAATTTCCTTATATGTGTTATAGTTTTGTATGCATGTAAACAACAAAAGTTGGCATTTTATTTTATATCCAGTCTGACCACCTTTGTCTTTTACCTTGGATATATATTTGTTTACATTGGGTGTAAATCCATGCATTTTGGTTTAAGTATACCATCTTAACTATTTTTCTACTTGTCTATTTAACTGTTTTGTCATTTAACTATTTTTCTATTTTCTCATTTCTTCTACGTATCTTTTTCTCTCCTTTATTTTATTAATTATTTTTCTTATCACTATTTCTCCTCTAATAGCTCATTAATTATACATTTTTTTACTGCTCTTTTAGTGACTTTCGCTTACCTTCATTTATTAAGGTAAACTCTATATTAGTAATTCTATTTCATCCCAGAAATTTCAATGACCTTAGTTTTTTGTCTCTATTTAGCTCTTCTTTCCTTGTTAATAATGTTAGTGATGTATATTTTTATTCTATATATGTGAAACTACATAAGACATATTACTGTTTTATGCATTCAATATTTGCTTAGATTTACCTTTTCATCTTTGAATTACTTCCTGAAAGTTTTCTTCTTGGATATTTTTCCTCGCTTCTCCTGTTAATTTCTTTGAATGTTAAAGATTTTTTCTATGTCCCATATGTTCTTTTCTTTAATTTTTGAGTCATTCTAAATATTTCTAATTGAATTATCTCCTATCTTACTATTCCCCTTGTTCGAATAAATGAAATCTATTTATTCAGTTCTTAATTCAGTTATTGTAATATTTTTAGTTCTAGATTTTTCATTTAGCTATTTTTAAAGTTAATTTCTACTCTCTGCTGAAGTTCTTCATCAGAGAGCTTTTTATTTTCTGGAAAACAATCTAAGTTACTTTAATGCGAGGGTATCTTCTGTATCTTGGTATTCTAAGCAATTTTTGCTGAATGCCAGCCAATATGGTTTAAGAAAAGGGAAAAGAGCACTCTGACAATTGATATAATCTTCCAGATAGGGCTTTTGTGTGTGTGCCTGGTGTTTACTTAGGCTATGGAAATACCACCATCATCTAACCTGGAATCCTGCTGATGTATTTTTTTCTTTTTACTTTATCCACAGCCATAGTGTTTTGGAAATCATAACTGACAGCTGGGTTATTTCCCTTCTTTCTGGTCAACCCTGGACATACTATTTTCTTCCCTGGTCTATAAAATGACTAAAAATCCTGCTCATCTTCACCTTTTTGCCACAGTTTATGAAATAGAAAATTCCTCAAGGGTATAATTTGAGACAAATGTCAGACCTGTTCTTCACTTCATTTTTGTCTGGGATATTGGTTCTTCAACGTCTTGCTTCATTAAATGTCTCTGATGCCTTCAGACAGATTTTTTTTTTTAATTCAGCTAGCTATTCTAATTATTCTTATTGGACAGATCTGCATGAAGTATGTCAGGTTTAGAAGAAGACTTCTGCCTTCATTTTAAAAATATATTCACATGTATTTTTATTATTTCTCATTATAATAGGTTTCCTTTTTTATATTTATTTTACTAGACATAGATAATTTATTTTAGTGTATGTTATCAGGTAGGGAGTCAACTCTTTTGTCAAGGAGTTAATCAGGAATTTAATGTTATTTATTTTTATTCAACTTTTAAATTAATACAAAATGCAACTTTTATTAAATTTTGCTACAATATATGGTTTTGAAATTTTGTGTTTTTTAAATATTTTATTGTGTTCTGTTGAACCGTTCTTACTTGGCCATCATATTTTATTTCTTTTGACTTCAAAATATGGCTTAATATAAAATATGGCATATCATTGCTTTTATTCATAATGTTTATTTTAGATATAGTTGATTTTATAAGAGATGAAGTTTGGAATCATTTCTCTTCTAAAATTATAATATTTTATTAGAATTTTTATTTGATTTATATTAGCCTGAATTTTCCATTAACCTTTGCTTTAATTATAAGTGTGAAGTAGTTTTTGTATGTTTTATTTAAGTTTCTCTTCCATACTGGTGGAACACTGCATGGGGGCAATAACTGCATCACTTTTAAACATCAGACTCTACCCAGGACCTCACACAGCACTTGGTAGTCAGTTGCTATCCGTTATCTCCTCTTTGAAAGCATCAATGTCATAAATTATTCTAGTAAAAATTGGCTTCTCTCCTACTTAATTCTTTTCATATACAAGCATGTCCCTCTCCATTTAGACTGATATGAAATTCCCTTTATTTTGTGTATATTAATGACCTGTACCTCTCAAGCTTTAATATAATACAAATATATAGGCATCTTTTAAATATGCAAATTCTGAATCATTAGGTTTGGGAATAGACCTGATTCTGCATTTCTGATAATTGTTGAGTTTGCTGGTTCCTGGAGCATACTTTGAATAGAAATTGCCTAGGTTCTTAGATAGGACTTCTTTGGACATTTATATTTTAACTAAATTAGGGTCTTGTGCTCACTGTGAAGGGTTTCCTCTCATTAATATATTAGCAGCGATAATTTTTAAAAAATTAAGCAGCTGGAATTTATATTCATTAAATGTATTCATTAAATGTATTCATTAAATAAGTATTTGTACAGCAGCAAATGTGATATGCATTACCCTAAACATTGGAGGTAGAAAATAACATGGCAGTTACTGCCTTCGCAGTATTAATAATATATAGAAAGGAAAACATAAATAATTGCAACACATAAGGTGCTATGATAGAGATTTATTTGAGGAAAAGTGGTGTAGAAGGTGGATGTGGCTAAAGTACAATACTGGGAGAGGGCAAAATACAAGCCAGGCTTGAAGAGGGAGTCACAGGTCAGACCCTGGTGGAATATAGGCAATGCTGCAAGCTCTGCTTAATCTAAGAGCAACGGGAAGATATCAAAGAGTTCTAAGCAAGAAGGTGCCATGAACAGACTTACATGTTGGAAAGATCCCTCTAGCTGGTTAGTAGAGAGAACAGATCAGAGGTGAGCAAAAGTGGACAAGTGGCTTACAATGTTAAATTCCAAGTGTGAGTATCCATTGCTCTAGTGCCTTTGAGCACATTCATATGATACAATAATCAGATGGGAGCGGGGCTACTCAGGACCAAACATCTGCACAATGAGAAAGTCAGTGACATATGGGTCATAATCAGAAGAGCTGGAAATAAATGAAAGATTTCTTTTTAATTGGAGTAAATTCAAAACCCAAAATATGTCATATACGTTTTTTGGAAATAATCTCCAAAAAGTACAATTTAAGTCCTAAGAAATATACCCATACTTGATCATTTTCCCACTGTTTTCACTCATCCTTTTAAGCATATAGCATTCTATCGAGTTTTGCTAAGAATATTAAAATATAGTTGAATGCATTTTCTACGTGCTCATTTTCTTATCAAGAGAAACATCAATTCTCATGTTTTCCAGGAGCTACAAAGATCAGAAGTCCGAGATGAAGGAATTACCCCGCCAGTATCCCCTACTTTATAATTCCTTATGTCAATTGAAAACTGCAAGATATCAAAGAACATAAGACAGGAATGTTTTTATGGTATAATATCCTGAAAAACTGCTTATCTGCAGATAAAAAAATTAGCCATTGGCAGAATGAATTAAAGAATCCTCTAAGAGCTTGAGATTTGTGGGATCTGTGAAGCTCAAGCCTTAGTGCTTATCATGGAAGAAACCAGAATGCTTCAGGACAACAGCAGTAATGAAAATGTGACTTACCCTCAGAGAGACATTGTGACATTGAAGAAAATGCCATTGAAATAATGAGTCACCATTAGCACCACCAAAGTGAAAGAAGACCTATATGGGGAAATAATTTTAATTCTATCACTTCTTAGTCATCCTCTGCAAGCATATTAGCAAGTGACAAACAAGTCTAAAACAAAATAACCATGATGATCATGCATCCTCCTGATTACCACCTCAGAGTTAAAAAGAAACCAAACCAGAAGAAAAATAATGTTAAAGTTTGTTATTTTAAACAGTCATGGGCGACTCTGTCTCACACTTTACGTTCTAATTGCCTAATGTCCCTGAGCAGCTGGTTGAGTTTTGGCTTCATTTTTAGGTACAAATTTCCTTAAGTCTATGAGTTCATTTTCTCACCAATTAGTTTTTTAGTTGATGCATTTTTGATGCTGGACCCCGCACCTGCTGGTCCCTGGTTGATGCCGACAGGGTGGTCATCCTATTTCGTACTTGACTTTCATTACTGTCACTTTGTGAGCGTAATATAACCTTGACCTCTATAGCCAGCTACTCTATTTTTTAGCCTCTTAATAATTCATACAGGATGACAAACTATTTTGTTTTTTTAATTCAGAATCTTTTCCTTTGAGAGCTTCTGGAAACAGCCATCCTCTGCTATCCCTACAGCTCACCAAGTATCTATTAGAAGCCATACCTATTATATTTTAAGTGTACCACGGAAAGACTCATATCAATTTTTATTGGCAGCCTAGTGCTGTACTGGAAGGTACAAAAGGAACAAAGCAAAGCTTATATCTTTGAGTGGTTTAAAATTGTATTTGAGAAATAGGTTTGCATACACAGAATACTGGGTGGACAACAATTTAACAATATGTCAAAATATGTGGGACCAGATAGTGCGAGAAGTCCTCTTAAACCTGTAGAACATGTGAGGAGAATGAGCACAATTAAAGCAGATTACTGAAAGAAAATTTGGACTTACTTATAGTAAGGTACTATAAGGTATATTAAGCTAGGATTCACCTATAGGAAAATTTCTAAGACCTTCCCCAACCTGGTCCAAAGCTCTCTCCCCGTTTTTTTTTTTATATGGGTTCCATGTGCCTCTTTATATTAATATATACAGTCTGCATTTCCTGCTTTTGTTCATGTTGTTTCCTGTTCCTGGAATTCTGTACTCTAAGGTTGTACCTGTCCAACTTTATGTCCCACAATTTCCATTTCTACTTCTCTAACTCTCATCCCATTATTTCCATCAAGCTTTGCATTCCCAAGTAAGAATATAATGTCTGTCTTCTTTAGGCTGTCAGTGCACCTGTTGTTCCTCCCTCTGACTGAAATCCACGAAACTCACTCTACTATTTATAAACATTAAATGTTAACTTGTGACATATGAGTAGCTATGATTTAAAACATGTCATTAAGATTACATTGCAATGGTGTATATCCTTTCATCCCCATGCTTCAAAATAATGCCAACAGAATACCATATGGAACTTATACTTGACAATTTGAATAATTGGGTCATGTAGAACTTGCCTCAGAATTTTTTAAGAATGAGCAATAGCTAATTATTTTTTCTCTGTCATATTTTAAATAAGAAGACAAGAATACCCATCTTTGTTTTTCTGCATTAAAAACCACTTGAATCTTCCAATAATGACTTTTCAATAAGGTGAAAGAAAACATCACCCACCTCTAGTTTTAGTATTTTTCTACTTTAGAAGTTCATGGATAAATGAGAACAGAAATAATTCTGACTAATTCCTTGGGTTGAAAAAAAACTGGGTGCTTAAAAATCTCAGGCATATGTAATATTTATTAAATTAAATGGAATATTTTGATTAACCAGGTATTGTGTGAACTGAGTCATGGGTATTGAATTATTAGACCAGTTGGCATTCCTGATTTTAGAAAAACAGATGATCTACACTAATGCCTGGAGCCAAGATAGATACATCCAAAAGATAAGCATTAAAAACCAGTACCGCTAATATACCTTTAAGATCCTGATTTCAGTTCTTTTGAATAAATATCCAGATGTGGGATTGCTAAACCATATGGCAGTTGTATTTTTAATTTTTTTCAGAAACTGCTATACAGTTTTACATATGGCTGAATCAATTTGCAATTTCACCAACAGTGCACAAAAGTTCCAGTTTCTCCACATCTTCTCCATCACTTGCTGTTTTTTGTTTTCCAGGTAATAGCCATTCTAAAAGGTGTGAGGTGATATTTCGTTTTTGCTTTGATTGCTTTTGCTTGCTGATTAGTGACACTGAACATTTTTTCATATACCCGGTTGACCATTTGCCCATCTTCTTTAGAAAAATGGCAGCACTAATTGCAAGAGCTAAGATGTAGAGACAACTAGAGGCGGATTTAACGGCAGGCACACCAGGCACGCGCCCTGGGCCCCAACCCTTGAAGGGCCCTGCAAAACCCCAACTTTACACTTTTTTCTAATGACACCAAGGTTGGTTTCATATGTACAATACATATATTATATTCAAATTTTATTGGAAATAAAACATTAATAGTACATAATATTTTTATTTATTTAAAAATATGGTTAACATGTATTTTAATTTTCCCTGTCTCTCTTTCTTTTAAGGGGCCCAATATTTTCTTCTGCACCCAGGGCCTCAACTGACCTTAATCCACCTCTGAGAATATCTATTAACAGATGAATAGATAAAGAAAAAGTAGTATGCAATGGAGATATCGAAAATTGTCAAACTTATAAAAGCAGAGAGTAGAATGGTGGTTACCAGGGGCAGGGGAGGAGGAAATGAGGGGCTACTGATCAGTGGGCATGAAGTTTTGGTTAACCAAGATGAGTAAGTTCTAGAGATCTATTGCATAACATTGTACCTATAGTCGGAAATAATGTATTATACACTTAACATTTTTTAGAGTAAACTTCAAGTGTTCTTACCACAATAAAACAATTTTTTTAATTAAAAATGAATTCCGATAGGAACACCATCTAGGTAATCCAAATTCAAGTTTCCTCTGTCCTTTGGCAGTGTCCTATTTAGCCTAGAGACCATCTGTGGACTGTGAGCCCCTACGCCCTATGTACTCTAGCAAATAATGAGCATTCAGTATAGAGTGCTCAGAACATTTTTAGCGCTGGAATTGCTCCCGATAAAGAGAATTTAATTTATGAGTGGAATTTTGATTTAAATAATTCTCATTTCTTTCCACCAAAAGAATACTAAATTGAGACAGATAAATGTATAAAGCATTTGCTATGTAATTACTCATTTCTTCATAGCATTTTGTACATACCATATCAAAGCATGCAAACATGTTATGAGCATTTATCTTCAAACATAACCTAAAACTTTTCAGTTCTGAACTATGCAAAGGAATTACAGTCTTCTGAGGGAAAAAAGGTTTGGAGAGTGATAACCGAATGCACCACACCTCAGGAACTGGGGTCGGTGAAGGCTGCTGACTGAGTAATCTGGAAGAGCTCAGAGAGGTGTACATCTAGTTCCTGGAGTCAACCTCTGGATAAGGATTCATTGAAGAAATAGATATCTAGGCCTAGAATTTGCAATATGTCTCTTTATTCTTATGGGGCTGAGTTAGCCAAGCAATTACCAAAAGAATGTGCATAGTGAATAAATTCATTACACAACGCAGTGTAAATCAAGAAAATCAGAACCTGGACAAAATGTACGTGAGATGAATTAACAGAGTATTTAGACACGGGATGAAACTCACCATGTTGAAATGAATATGAGTTCATTTGCCCTTTTTATTTTAATAACAACAGGACTTAGGTCAGATACTTTATTTATTATTTGTTTACTCCATTTTATTTTCTTAACTAGTTTCCTGATTGCTCTATTATATTATCGTACAGTCTAACAGTACCACAGAAACGCAGCAAGGCTAATGCTCAGACTAGACATCCTATTAAGAATAAGAAAAGAAAAGGAGATCATTTAGTTCAAAGTTTTAGAATATTTTAAAAGTGGGTTACAGTAGATTCTTCAAGGGGAAGATTTTATAGGAATATAGGGAAGAAATAATCAATCAATCAATCAATCAGCTCTCCATCACCAGAATGGACAATTTTGCTTAACAATGGGCACTTTCCATCAGAAGTTGTTCCACTGGAGATTAAAAGAATCTAAGATGCACAGGTATTGTTATTGCAAGTCCTCTGTGGATCATTCCAAATTAAGATTCCAATATAAAGATAATTTTTGTTCGTGACAGCAAATGAGTTTTGGAGCCTAAAATAACTGATAATTTACTAATTAGAGTTTGAGGAATAGAGTTCCTTTGTGAGCTATTCATCTGGATTAAAGTCTCCTAAGGTAGAACATGAGAGTACTGAGCTGGGAAATTAGGATACCTGGGTTTGGACTCTGGTTTGGATGACTATAGAGCCTACATTTAACTTCTGATGGTCTTTATTTTTTTAAATATATATTTTACTGATTTTGCTATTACAGTTCCCCTATTTTTTTAAGCCCTTTGTTCCCCTCTTCCCTGCACCAACCCCCACCAGCATTCCCCCCCTTTGTTCATGTCCATGGGTTGTACATATAAGTTTTTCGCCTTCTCCATTTCCTATACTATTTTTAAGCTCCCCTTGCCTATTTTGTACCTGCCATTTATGCTTCTTATTCCCTATACCTTGTCCCCCATTCTCCACCCTCCCCTTCCCTGCTGATAATCCTCCATGTGATCTCCATTTCTGTGGTTCTGTTCATGTTCTAGATGTCGGCTTAGTTTGTTTTAGTTTTTTTTAGGTTCAGTTTTTGATAGTTGTGAGTTTTTTGACATTTTATTGTTCATATTCTTGGTCATCTTTTTCTTAGATAAACTCCTTTAACATTTCATATAATAAGGGCTTGGTGATGATGAACTCCTTTAACTTTACTTTATATGGGAAGCACTTTATCTGCCCTTCCATTCTAAATGATAGCTTTGCCAGACAGAGTATTCTTGGATGTAGGTCTTTGGTTTTCATGACTTTGAATACTTCTTTCCAGGCCCTTCTTGCCTGTAAGGTTTCTTTTGAGAAATCAGCTGATAGTCTTATGGCAACTCCTTTGTAGGTAATTGTCTCTTTTTCTCTTGCTGCTTTTAAGATTCTCTCCTTATCTTTAATCTTGGGTAATGTGATTATGACATGCCTTGGTGTGTACTTCCTTGGGTCCAACTTTTTAGGGACTCTCTGAGCTTCCTGGACTTCCTGGAAGTCTACCTCCTTTGCCAGATTGGGGAAGTTCTCCTTCATTATTTTTTCAAATACGTTTTTAATGTCTTGCTCTTCCTCTTCTCCTTCTATGATTTGGATGTTGGAGCATTTAAAGTTGTCCCAGAGGTTCCTAAGCCTCTCCTCATTTTTTTGAATTCATGTTTCTTCATTCTGTTCTGGTTGAATGTTTATTTCTTCTTTCTGCTCCAAATTGTTGATTTGAGTCCTGATCTCCTTCCCTTCACTGTTGGTTCCCTGTATATTGTAGAACCTTCACTTTTTCCTCTATTTTGCAGCCATACTCAACCATTTCTGTGAGCATCCAGATTACCACTGTTTTGAACTCTGCATCTGATAGGTTGTCTATCTCTTCATCGTTTAGTTCTGTTTTTAGAGCTTTGATCTGTTCTTTCATTTGGGCCATATTCTTTTGTCTCAGCATGCCTGTTATGCTGTGAGGGACAGAGCCTTAGGTATTCAGCAGGGTGGAGCAACCCAGTCACTGCCGAGTGGTGCTGTACGAGGGGGAGGGGCCTGAGAGGGAACTATGCCACTTCCTTAACCCTTGACCTGCTCTCAGTCACATCCCCTGCTACCCACAAGCAAGTCGACCCTTCTGGTGCTGATTCCCAGGTGGGTGGGTTTGTGTACATTCTAGGACCCAGTGGGTCTCTCAAACAAACTCTCCTGTGAGACTGGCAGTTTCTCCTGCTTCCACAACCCCCACAGGTTTTTACTGGTAGAGGCTTTGAGGCTTTCTTTTCTTGCACCGGAACCCTGGGTTGCACGGTGTCTCTCACTCCCCAGTTGTTCCTCGCGGTTTATCCGCATGCAAATGTGGAACCACCTGGTCCACCAGCCACTGCCTTGCCACGTGTCCCCTCTGCCCTGGCTGCCCATCTCTGCCCCACGTACCAGTCTGGATAAATGTTTCCTCTTTAACTCCTTGGTTGTTGGATTTCCATACAGTTTGATTTTCTGGCAGTTCTGATTATTTTTTGTTTTTAAATTTGTTGTTGCCCTTTTGATTGTGTAAGGAAACAAAGTGTATCTACCTATGCCTCTATCTTGGCTGGAAGTTTCTAACTTCTGGTGGTCTATAGGTCTTGGCTATAAAACGTTACACTATTTATCACCAGGGTATCCTTCAATTTTAACAAACTATAGAAATGATCCCTGAAAATATAGTCTTCCTTCAGTTTTAAATTTTACAGTTTTCATGAATATGCAACCATCAGCTCCCTTATTTGATTTCTAACCAGTTGCCTTAGGTGATTCTCATACTATCATACTCTTGGAACCTGTTACTCAGTGCAACCATGTGTATTAATTCCTTGAGTTAATATTTTATATATATATATATATATATATATATATATATATATATTTAAAATAAATCCTTACTGGGATTTAATCCAGCAAAAGGAATATTACATCTACATGTGTCTTCACAAAGATTGATGATGTGTCTTAAAGGGTAGAGTGGCCTCATAAACTGGTATTAATATATTATGACTTTAAAATATTACTAATATTTATGAAATTTGTCAGCCATAGAAATTTAATATCCAAGGAAAAATTTATACCCAAATACAGGACAATTGTTCATAGAAACAAAAATTTTTTTAAAAAGATGTTCATTTCTGCCTCCCTAATTTTGTATAACATCTTAATATCTTACACTAAAAGAAATTTTTTCTAGTTAAACATGTACTGTCCACAGTTATTAAAGAACAATGAACAGAATTGTATGCATCTTCAACAATGCTTTATTGGTAACATTTCTTGGAAGATAAAACTGATTAACTGATTTTATTAACAGAAGATATATATGTCTTTTTACTTTATATTATATTATACCTGGCATTCATCAAATCCAGTTTTGGCTTTGCATTTCATAATGTAGGGCTTTCTTACATATGCCATATTTTCCAAAATTAAATTATTATATGGAAAATACTGATCAAATAAGCTAATTCTTAAGAAATTTATGCTTGCATATTTATGAATTACATTTTATTTTCAAACTTGGAAAGATACTATTGAAAAATTAAGATATTTCTCAATTCACTTTTTGGGAAATTGAACCATTTGCATTCAACTGTTTTACTGATGACCTACTCATTTTTTCTAGCATCTTAGAATATGGAGCTAATGCTTAACTTTACAAAACTTACTTGACTTTTACCCATTATGGAAATAATCTAAGGTCTATTAGATATTTCTTAAGCCACTAATGTTGCAAATTACTACCCTAAACCATATACTCAACTTCTTTAAACACATGGAATTTGGAAAAAGATACTTGGTTTCAGATGAAGTAATTACTTTAGATGAAGTATTTCAGTAGCAAAAATCATATGTATTTAAAAGTAAATTTATGTATACTTTACATTTACATTTATATATACTAATTAGTGTGCAGGAAATTTACTGTCTTAGGTATATGAATTGCTCTCTTTTCTAAGTCTATATAATTACAGCATTTAGTGGGATAGAAATTATACGGAGATTGTAAAAATATACAGCAATGCATATTGATTAAGGTAAACCATGAAGGAAGGCTTTCTAGTCTCTTATAAAGAACAAACTGACAGTAACCAGAGGGGAGGTGGGAGGGGGA